>NW_017566817.1:1910526-1950568 GCF_001854935.1 Bemisia tabaci | reverse complement strand
CCCATGCAAATCGGTCCGGTGGTTCTCTCAAAGTTAATGCCCCAAAATGCGGACTTTAGTCTGAATAAATGGGAGAAAATTTGAGCCCAGCTAAACTTCACTCGTCGATAAAAGTAAGACATTTTGAGAAAATCGAAAAAACGACCACAGCCTGTAAATCTACAGATCACAGGCTTTCATTTAAAAAAAACCCCATGCAAATCGGTCCGGTGGTTCTCTCAAAGTTAACGTCCAAAGATTCGGACCTCCGTTTTAATGCATCGAAGACAATTTTAGAAAATTATGGGAGAAAATTTGAGAAAATCGAAAAAACGACCACAGCCTGCAAATCTACAGCTCAGGGGCTTTCATTTAAAAAAAAGATCACGCAAATCGGTCCGGTGGTTCTCTCAAAGTTAATGCCCCAAGATTCGGAACTTTGCATTTTAATATATAGGATAGGATAAGCGCAAAAACTTTCGAAGTTTCTCATTCCAAAGTAATGGTAGATTTCCCTCCTTATTTTACCCTTGTAGTTTCGTATCGTGAGGAAAGCTTCGTTTGTTATACCAGCCTCAATGCATGACGCTCTTTTTTCACGCCGGTGTTTACTTTCTTTTATCTCGTAAACTTTGTAACTTTCCCGATTACTTCATTTCCGAGCTCAAACCATCCGCCTTTTGTGATACTTAAAACTTCTGAAACAAACCCAATTAAAATTCTTCGTCACTTTAATGCTGGTGCACTCATTTTCTCGTTAAGGCTGTTTTTGATCAGCACTTACAAAGAAGTACAAGTAATTGGGCGATACTCCGATCTGGTGTGGTTTGATTTTGACAAACATCCAACGCTTTCCACGATCGAATGTATTTTGAACATTAACAATCGCAGTAAACTCAAAACTTACTTCCTTTCCGAGAGAATTTTTTGATTTATAGTGGTATAAAATGGTATATTCTACAGTATATTATCCGCAGCAAATTCATCCTCCTCCCACCCTTTAATTTGTCTCATCATAATAATAGCACATGGTTATTAAAATATGGTATATAAAGTATCTCAATATACACATGAAGTTAATCTCCATTTAATACTGTGCCCTCAAACTTGTGGCTTCTTTGGGTGAGATTCTTTTGTCCTGGATAGGTTACCGTTATAGAGAAAGATCGAGGAAATTTCACGGAGTTGTGATATCTTGCGTGTTTTGAAGTACCTCGATCGCCTCCTTTTGAATTTTTTATTTTCAGCACAGTTATTGCGGAAAAGCCGCAAAACTAGGATTGCGGTTTTGAACCACGAGTGTACCATAAAGGTAGGAACTTAAATTATTGACTTTCTTATGACTAATTGTGGTCATCATCATTTTTTAGTTCCGTCCCATTTCCTATTCCTCCACGAAATTAACATTTGTTTATTTCTCGGTGCATGCATACGCTTTAAATTTTTCGGGATGAAATCTGAATTTCATCATCTGACAATGAGCTCTCGTGAGGCGACACGGACTAAGACGGTATAATTTAACGATTTCAGAAAGGGAAAAAAGGCGCTGAATACATTCATGAAGAACATGGGATTGAAATAATGGAAACGCCAGAGGGAATAAATGAAGAAATGTAATTAAATGGGTATTCGAAACCCAAAAATCCTTTCGTGTTTTGACGAAATAATGATGGCTTGTCAATGTCCAGCGATTTAGAAACAACATGCGATGACTCCGAGTGGGTTTTTCGAGAAAACCCGGGGTCTGCGTCTGGGGGAGCGAGGCTTTTAAAATCTATTTAAGGGGGCGAGAACGACCTGAGCGGCGCACAGTGGATCGGGTCAAATAGAGAGGCCGGACATGAACTTTTTAACTAAAACTGCAACTTTTAATGTTTCTTTTGCCATATTATAAATTTCAAGGGGGGTTGTCAGGAGAAAATAACGGGGAAATTAAATATACAGCGAAACCAATGGAACCACTTTTAGAACCTTAAAGTTTTGTATAGACGGAGTTACGAGCGTTTAAAGTTTCCAAATTTTCCAAATCCTATTGACTAGAGTCCCTCAATACTGAGAGTTAAGACAACCCCCACTCATGGAGTCACAAACGGAAATAAAGATTACACAAATTGAAAGTTTTTCGTAACCTTTGATCGACCCATCCTCAAATTCCTTCCTCCGTTCCTTCCCTCATTCCGTTTGTTCCTTGCCGCACCCGTAATTCCCCGGTCTACTCCAGATTATAATCTTTGCAATGGAGATGAAGCATGTGAGAGGAATTTGCGATTTGACTGTTGATTCTTGTGTAAAAGTTCGCGAGAAACACGATGGTGCCACTGGTTTTCTCTGAAATCAAATCCCAAGCTCAAAAAAAGCTCACAAGTTGAGGCCAAAATGGAAGGGATATCCCACGCTATCCTGAGAGTCCACCTCTACATCAAGACAAAATATCCATGCAACGATAGGGGGCAAATACATTGACAGGGCTGCCTCTTTATTTGGGGACTCCAAAACTGAAAACACCGGGCAGCCCTGTCAATGTATTTGCTCCCTATCTTTGCATGGAGAGTTTGTCTTGGTGTAGAGGTGGACTCTCAGGATAGCGTGGGATATCCCTTCCATTTTGGCCTCAACTTGTGAGCTTTTTTTGAGCTTGGAATTTGATTCCAGAGAAAACCAGTGGCACTGTCTTGTTTCTCGCAAACTTTTACACAAGAATCAACAGTCAAATCGCAAATTCCTCACACATGCAACATCTCCATGGGTGAACATTTAATATTTTTTTCCCATTTGTGACATTGTGGAGGCCTAAAATACGGGAACCAATCAGAAATGGATTTACATTGTCTTGACTCTCAGTATAAAGGGACTCTACTATTATATTGACTCGATCCTTGTGCGGCGCGGTGTGGCGCACGCACGCGAGTGATACGGTGGAATGTTATTAACTAATTGGTATTTGAAGAGTCTCAGATGATAGGGGCACCGATTCCATAATTATAACTGCGCCTGCGCACGGGAGCTAAACGCACACAAATCCCATCTCCCGGCTCGACCACCCAAGCGCCGACTGCATATCAATTCTCTCGGGTATAATAAATCCCGAGGAAAATCAGCGACGGCCGATCGATTGTTTTTCTTGTGCAATTTGCAAATCGGAGATACGAGCGCGGCCTCATCCGCTCTTTATCATGCAAATACAAGGGGAATACTGCCCCGCCAAGGAAGAAAGCCGTATGAGCATTCGAGAGCTGCCAAATTTCCCTCGATAAAATGTTTATTCTTTAGGAAAGTTATGTATTTTTTTCCTTGAAATTTTTAGAAACTTCAGACGAAATTGCGCACAAAATTGTTAAAAAAATTAGAAGAAAAACATTCATAAGTTTACTGGGAAATTCGTGTTTTATCGAAGGAAATTTGGCAACGCTTGATGGCTGATACGGCGTTTTTCCTTAACACGGCAGAATACGTAATATTGCCGTCGTTTGATTTACTGTCTGTTGGTGTTAACAGCCTCCAGAGAGAGGGGACGAGGACTTTGGTTGACAAACCAAAGAAAAGTATTTGAACGAGTTCATTCTTGAGAAAATCGCGTTCAAGGGTGGAAACAAGGGGCCGGGGGGCCTCCCTCCCCCACAAATCTACTTGGCCCCTCCTAAAAAACGTGAGGAATTTGCCAGGTAATCGCTTGACATATACTTCAACTTGAATATTGGATTTGGATCGAATTTTCGACGAGGAAAGCTCAAAATTGCTCGTGAGACGATTCAATTTTACTAAATTTTACTGGAGGAGTCTGTAAAGCTAGGAACATTCTTAAAACGCTCCTTTGAAGCTATAGGAGAGTCCCGCAGACGCCGGTAGTTCCTCTATAGTTGAGAGCTTTTTGTGTCCTTAGACTCCTTTCATGAGGTACTTTTCTGCCCCCCCCCCCCCCACGAAAAATTCCTAGTTCCGCCCATGATCGCATCACGCTGAATGTCTAGAAATCATCATTTTTGGATAACGACAAAAACTGTACTGGAAAGGTGCTTATTCGTTTAAAACTGGATTTCTTCCTTAGCACTTAAAAAAAAAAGGGTCAAACTATTTCATCGGCCGATCTAAGGAAGTTTGGTCCACTTTTTTGGTTCAAAATACGGTTGACAATGAGATATTTTGTTTTCTTGAACATTTTCAAAGATTTCTCTGCTAAAAGTGACAGGTAAAAATAGCTAAAGAATTTCCCTAATATCACTTGAATCTTCACATTTAATCAGTCAAATCAGAATAGAAAAAATTACAGAATAACATAAAAACAGAATATTATCAGGACACAATGAATAGAATTTCTGCTGGTTTATTTTGACCATAAAAAACAAGCAAGATAATTAGCCTACAATTTTAGTATTCATTGGAAAATTTTTACTTTTAGATCTGATTACACCCAAACTCAAGTTAAAATCAGATAAATCAGAACTTGCGAACCACTCTGTCGGCGCTGAAACCTACTTGCACGGCAAGAGTCTAGTGACAGAATTTTTTTCATCGCACAAATATACAGTCTAGATTGAAAAATGGTGCTGCGAAAGTGCGGTGTGTGTGGTCTTGATATTTATCTTAAACCTTAAATCATAGTCACTTTTCATAAATATTGTTTTTCGCGCGGATTTTTTTCTTTTCTTTTTTCTCCCTGCGGTTATAATTATTGCATATTACATTACCTACCTGAGATAGGAGTGGCCTTTGGGCGGAATACGGGTAGTCCTTATTGGCAGTGACCCTCCTCAAATCGTTGCTCCTCTGACGTAAGGGCGTATCTCAGTCAGAGGCGGATCCAGTAATTTGGCAACACCGGACCTCCTCCAATTAAATCTATGCTAAAAAATCGATTCCTGTCGGAGCACCTGGCCCTCCAAGAATCGATACATTTCCATAGGTTTAAATGGAGAAAAGACAATGTTGCCAATTTGCTGGATCCGCCAATGATCTCAGTTTCCACGTGAGCTTTATTTTACTCGTAAATCAATGTTTTCTGGGGCTCATGCGCAAATCGAGATACGCCCGCTGGTTGGATGCGAATGATCTGACGGGGCCTTCTTTTCGTTTAACATTTTCTGGAATGTCCAAACGATGCCTGTCTGCTACCCAATTACAACTTATCTTAAGCTAAAAGAAAATTAAAATTGGACAAGCTATTCTTTGAATCCAATTAATAAACATACCTTGTACCAATGGTACGATTAAACAGCTGCGCTCGTGGCGTTAAAGACTTCCTAACACTTCATATTTTAGAAAGGTCACACTAAACATTCTTAATTTGTGAAATTAGCAATGATTTTTCGCTGCCTACGTGAACATATTCTTTGGTGAAAATTATCAGAAGATTGGTCAGATCTGTCGACACTATACCATACGTTCCATAATATATCAAACAAACTTCAGCAATACAATTTCTGGTTGGTTAGGTATGCGCTATTATTGCCAACAATTTTAAGTTCAAAATAGTATACCGTCAATGGGAGTGGACTGAAAGTAAGTCGTCAAGAGAGAATCGCCATCTTGATAGTCTATTTCGATTGCCTAAGTGCAAAGCCACGTAACCTCACTGCAGCGTTTCCAAATTTCTGCTCTAATTTTATTTTTTCAAAGAAAACCGAGCCAATTTAATAGCTTGAAATGTACACAGAGTACTAGTTATCCGATGAAAAAATAAAACATGACAGGAAGTCTGCAGCGTCTTAAACGGAGATACGTGGTTTTGCAATCAAACCATCGAATTACGCTATTTACCAGCTGGAGAATCCTTCCTGGACAAACGCTTCTTGAAATTTTCGTCATCGAATCTATGATCGGTTTCATTTTCTGTTCCCTCGAATCGAACTGCGATGCGAGAGACGAATAAGAAGACTTGCAAAAAAGTTTCAGACGAACTCCGCCCAGCAGTTGCCCGCCACAATCATTTTGGACGGAGCAGTGCCGCGTGGTGGCGGCGGCAAATTCGCGTAATTACAGGTATCGGTCTTGGAAATTATAGCTCTTCAGCTCCACCTACTTTGAAAGTCATGCCACGGAATAAACTGCTCGGGCAGAATGCCCCGCATGCACTTCCCTGCAGGAGCCTCAAATTGATTTTGTCGGAAGTTATTAGAATGCGCCTGCAACAAAGAAAACATACTTCATCTTAGGTTTCCATCGCTCTGTGGACTGCTAGACAAGGAACGAATTTAAGCGTTCTGATCCTTGTAACTTCACAAAGAACACGATTCCCGCAACAAAAATTACTGAAGGAGAGGTATCGATGAAGAACGTTCTTCGTCCCACGTTGCGTGTCCTCAACTGTACGATTTTTTTCTCATTAAAGGTCTGTATTTTGGGGAATGCATCATGATTTAGTCATTTTCTATCTCTTTTCGGGTCCAATTTTGGTCGATTTCGGCAAAAAATGCGGGTTTGCTGAGAATGCCGATAAATCGGCCTTCAGGCCCATGTTTAGGCCGGTATTAGACATGGAAAGAGAATGGAAATGACAAGATCATGATGCATTCCGAAAATTATAGACCTTCAATGAGCAAAACTTGTAGAGTTGAGGAAATTCAGCAAAGATGGGCCCAAAAACGGCCAGTATCAATACCCCTCCTTGATGATCATCAAGTTTTGCCAGACTTTACAACGGAGGAGTTATACTGCTGTTTATATCAGTGTCCTGTCCACAATACGAGTATAATCACGAATTTAGTGCGGCTAACTGTATGATATTTTTTTGTCGCTCTCAAAACTTACTCAACATTCGACAAGTTTTCATAGAAAGTGGTGATGAGGTCGAGATGGTATCATTTTTTATTCGGATACGACAATTAATACATTCTTAGCTCATTATGTCCCAATAAAAACCGTGAGATCACAATCCTCACAATTTTCGAAACGGCGCCGTGCACTTTAAAGTCTCAACTTCGCGACCGAAGAATGCTGAGCAGAAATACTTGATCCTCATCTATGAGGAATGCGGCCTGAAGTGTGCACACCGAAGCCCAAGAAAAATGATCAGTTCAAATTTTGAACGCAAGCGTGCTCTGCTCTGGGAAGCAGATGACTTCATGTTTTAAAAGCTATTCGAAGATTTTCAGGAAGCGGGTCGGTTTAGATGCATAATTGCATAAGGCAAAAATAGTTACATTAATTGGTTGTTACGAAACCGTCTGTGTAAGAAGTGGTGAAACCGGCATTTTAGGTACTATGACTGTGACGCTTATTCGCATCTCCTTTCGTCTTATATCTCGTCGTCTTCGTCGACGTATCTTTTGTAATATAAAGTATAAGACTAACCAGGTTAATACATTCTCTCGAGTATCCGAGTTTTACCTTCTTAGACAACGATGATTAGTTAAAAAAATATGTGCAGGTTGGTTTCAAGTTAAAATAATACGAACAAGATATGGTAATAGTGAGGCTATGCAGAAACGCTTCTCATGAGTCAAAGTAGTCGCAGTAAAGACTGATTCAAGAAACGCTCCTAAATTACGTAAGACTGAATTGAGGGGCTTGGAGAACAAGACGCAGAAGTGCAGTCTCTGCTATTTCAAGAAATACACGTTAAAAGGTTCAAAATTATACATGGAGCCTACTGACGGACAGAAAGCTCAAACTCACTTTTTGATAATACTTAAAAATTAGATTTCAAAAGTGAATTTTTCACAGAATATATTTTGTGACTAATTTTTGTTGAAAAAATTTCCATCAAAATTTTCACAAGAACTGCATTCATGCACACTGTCTTCCAAGCCTCGCGATTGTGGTGTTCGGACGGCTGCCTCCTCACAGAAGAATAAAAAACACTGACGCAGATCTTCCCTTTCCCATGATTCAGAAAAAAATCACGAGATATTTACACAACAAAGAGGGGATGCTATTTTATGAAGAAAAATTAGTGATGAGACTCATTTCAGAAATACTGACTCCTCGAGAGTACGCCCCCCCCTCCAATTATTTGCAAAATTTGGGCAGTTGTTACGATATCTCAGGACATTTTTTATCTTTCTCTGTTTTTTTTCCATGCACCTATCGTAGACCTTGCGTCGATGCTGCTGCGAAAGTCAATGGAAATTCGCCGCGCACAAGAGTTAATTGAAGCTGATCCATCGAAAGGCGGAAAAGAGGATGATAATGGCTAATGATGAGACAAAAGTCTGGCGTCGCGACGGAAGTGCTTCGCTAATAAGATGATGGAGTAGAAGGTGTCTGACGGACGAGAGCCGGGAGGGGTGGGCGGGGATGACGGGTGGCTGAACCCTTTGCAGATTAGAGTTGCAATTCGTCTATTGATCTCGCACAAGTGGGTTACGGGGACACTCGAAGCGGAATGAAAGCGCAGGGACGCGGCGGGGCGAGGGCTCGGAGGGTGGGTAGGTAGCGCAATGCTCCTGGCCCTTCCTAGCCTCAGGTTGCGCCCCGAGCGCTACCGCCTTTTGTCTGTCTGTCGCGTGTCGTAACTTCCGGAATGCACCTCAAGTCGACTTGTAATGCAATATTTCAGTTCTTTGTTTCTCTTAAAAGGACCCTCACTCGTATTTTTTATAACAGTCATTGCCGCTGAAGTTTCAAAAACGACCAGAACTTTTTAACAGACTAAATTAATCTTATTTTTTAAATTTTTATTGCGTGGACTCTAGTACTTTCGAACTTGAAGGCAGTTATATGAAGGACGTATTTAAGATGATTCGATGGACGCCATATTTTGTGTCAGAACGGCATGCGATATATCGCATCAATTGGTTCCGCATTTTTTCAGCTACTCGTCATTTTTCTCCAATTTTGAGATCGCAATTCTGTTGTCAGGAGACTGAAGCACCCACTTACCAATTTTAACAAAAAAATTCAACGTAATAAAGGCGCGGTTTTTTCAGAGGGAAAACATAGCATACGATACTGATATCGAAACTGCACTCGAATGGGAAATTTTCTCTCTAAAGAAACCACGCCTTTATTACGTTGAATTTCTTTGTTAAAATTGGTAAGTGAGTGCTTCAGTCTCCTGACAACAGCATTGCGATCTCAAAATTGGAGAAAAATGACGAGTAGCTGAAAAAATGGAACCAATTGATGCGATACATCGCATGCCGTTCTGACACAAAATATGGCGTCCATCGAATCACCTTAAATGAAAAGGAACCATATCCATTCCGACATTAGCCCTGAGATCCATAAGACTCCACGCAGGACAGGGCTCATGTCACACTTTTCATTCGAATCCGTTCATTACAGGCTCTGCATGCACGAAAAGTTTTGCGGTAAAATTGTAAGCCTCTCGGATATCAACTCAAGGTCTTGATGAGAATATTTATGAAAGGACCCGACGAAAGTCTCTATTTTGCCCCATTTTTAACTTTTATAAACACACACATATCTAGGGTCTGATTTACTTACTTGCCGCCCATGGGCCGTCTGTATTTTGCCGCCCCCTTCTTAATCGTTTTGAAACACCAATAAAAACCATCAAGTGAACTTGGCGGAGGGGGAGGGGTGCATAAGACGCGTTTACTCGTGTTGGACACATTTTTTGCGGAAGCCTTGTCAACACTACTAGCAAAAGTTCATGGAACTTGGCGCGAAAGTTAAGTTCCGTAAACCTATCAAGGAGTGTCTAAGTGTGGACAAGGCCTTCCACTTATGTGAAATGAACGAAGAAATTATGAAAGAACGAACATGAATGTGGTTTAATAATTTTAACTTCCGCTGCCGCGCCGCGCTGACCGCACTGTGTTTGGCGCAATGTGTGAAGTATTCCTACAGTCTTGTAGGCGCTAGGCGTTTCCCGCCGACCGCTGCTGACCGCAGCGACCGGCACTGTCTTTGACGCAATGCGAGAGGTATTCATGCAGTCTTGTAGGCACTGACGGCCGCGCGCCGCGCCTAGAGTCCCTTTATACTGAGAGTCAAGACAATTTGAATCCATTACTGATTGGTTCCCGTATTTTAGGCCTCCACAGTGTCACAAACGGGAATAAAGATTACATTTTCACCAATTGCAAAGATTATAATCTGGAATGGACCGAGGAATTTCGGGTTCGACAAGGAACAAACGGAATGAGAGGAGGAACGGAGAAAGGCATTTGAGAATGGGCCGATCAAAGATTACGAAAAACGTTCAATTTCTGTAATCTTTATTCCCGTTTGTGACATCCATGAGCCGAATTGTCTTGACTCTCAGTATAAAGGGACTCTAGCCGCGCCGAGGGTTTCTCCTTTTCATCTCAAGTTCTCGTCATCATTGCTCTCTGAGCCGCTCCGTTCCAGGCCAAATTCCGTGTTCGGTTTCTCTCTTAGTCTTAAGTCGACTATAAAGGTGCTGTCTATTGTATCACAGAAGGATGGCAAAATTAGAGATATACTCTCATGCAATGAGAGATTTTGTCACCTTTTCCCGTTTGTAATTTGTCTTTCTTTCTGAATCCGATTTTTCTTTATACCTACACTTAAAAAAAAATGCAAAATTTGCCGCAGTGGGCCGCGGTCCATGTGATCACCCCCTAAATCCGGCCCTGCACATATCATCATCCCATGCACGCATATTGTCATTTATATGGCAATAGCGGGCGCGATTTTTAGGGAAATAATTAGCTAAAAGACGAAAAGGAAAAGGAGTATTTCATCGTGCGGGATAGAAGGAAAATTGCGTATTTCCTTCCGAATATACACCAAAACGAGAGGCACAAATGAGACCATCTTTGAAGAATTTTAGAAATTGAAATTGAAGTTAAATTTGACGTCACGTATTGTGTGTAGCCATTTACGTTGTTTTATGCCAATACCGGAACCAATTTGTCAAATACAAATGTTAAAGTAGAAAAAAAACTATGCAACGATGCGAAGTAGTGTTCTCCATAAAAATTGAAGAAAAAAAATTGGCAGGAAACGGTGGCACTTTACTTGAAAGCACTGTTTTCATTGGCTCTCTGGAGGAATATTGTCACTTACTGCTGTCTTGCCTGAGACTACGTCATTTTTTGCGCACTTACGGCTGTCTCATAAGTCTCGTTTTCATGAAAATAAGATGGATTTTGCTGTTTTACCTAGCTATTTCTGTGATTTCATCCAAAAGAGATTAGACGATTTTGAAGGAGACTCGATTTCGAAAATTTGACCCTTACTGCTCTCTTCGCTGTCGGGCAGAAGAATCTGTAAAGTTGCTTCCTCGTTCCGTTGACCGATCTTGCACGGATCCTGCAACTACGAGTATTACGTCATCGCCAAAATAATTATTCACCGCGCCCAATCGACAACCATGCTCACGTGCTGTACTGGCGGCGTTGTCGCCGTTCGAGCGCACGAATAGCAACAGTCGAGCAGCGCTACGTAGCGTCGCGTCGCGTTGGCGCTGGCGTCGAGTCGAGCGCCGTGACGCGCGCCATTCTCGACGGAACAAAGAACGAGGCACGAAAGCTGCGGCGCGCGCATCCGGTCGCCAGCTACGGGCGCCTTCGCCAACATGGCGTCGTCGCTCCGTCGCTCGCCCCTCGACGAATTCCTCTCTCTACCCGTAGGCTTGGCCAAGCCTCCTCAGTACGACCAACTATTCGCTCGCTGCGCCACGCTTCGTAGTGCCATGATTCCTCTCACAAACTTATTTAGTTGAGACTAGTGCTTGCCAGTGTAGTTTAAAAGTTTAAGTACCCTTATAGTTGAGACGTGTCGCGTGTTCATCGAGGTTCATCATGACGGACAACGAGTTCACCCTGGAGGAGGACGAACGGCTCATCGAAGAAATCGCCAGGCGTCCAGAAATCTACGATCCCAATCACGCTGGCTACAAGCAACTGACGGTGAAGGATCAGCGTTGGGCGGACATTGCTAAGAAACTTGATAAAGCTGGTGAGTATGCCCCATCATCGCCCGATTTCGTCAACGAACTGAACGTCTGGAATGGCCACCAGCGGGCTGATCACTGAGATTGACAGACAAAGCTATAGACAATTGGTTGCAACTGATGGTTTTTGACAGACTGAGGGGAAAATGATTGACTAACCGTCGGGTCTCTCGTCGGTTGCCGTTATAGTTAGCCTATCGCCTAACTCATTTGTCCATTGCAACCAACCGTTTCCACCAATAGGATCCCTCTTTATCCCCATTGCTTTGTTTGTCTATAGCTTTGTCTATCAATTGCAATAATAGCCCGGCCGATAGGGAACTAACGCGCATAACCCTGGTAAAAATTGGCAGTAGAATCTGTGTTCCAAAATACCATAGACCTACAGCCGGCTGTAAGATGTCCAATAGCCTCTACAGCCGGCTACACAATTTCTTATAGCCATTTATAGCTGATGGCGATTAAGCAACAGCCAGGCGATAAAGTGTATGCTAAACGTTACTAATTACGGATGCTAGAACTTATTGAGTTTTTGGACTACTGCTCTCTTTTTGGGCCGTAGTATCTTGATTTATTTTGCGAGGAAAGCTCCGTACTTTCGATGGATACCTGCCATTCCTAATATATTAGGGCGCCTTCAGTTTCGTATGATACTGTGCAATACCTCTGGTGTGAAATAGTTGCTTCAAGCGCCGTGGCTTGCTGCGGCGCGGCAGGCGAGCAGCCAACGCGAAACGCGCATTGGCGCCTACAGACCTAACAGGGATACTTCACGCGTTGCGCAATGCGTGAAGTATCCCTGTGAGGTTTGTAGGCGCCAGTGCGTCGCCGCTCTACTTTGTGTTAGGCTCTAATATTTAATCTGGCGGGGTCAGCGTTATTCAATTCATGATTTTGAAATGTTTGCACATATATATATCCTGTATGGATTATTCTCGTTTTAATTGATGAAAAAAAAAATATGTATTAAAGGAAAATATAACGTGTGTTTTGTAAATATTAAGGTGGTTCCGTATCAAACTTAATGATTTCCAAAGCACACGAATTTCTACACAATTTCTTACAGTCATTTATAATCGATGGCGAAAAAGCAACAGCCAGGCGATACAGTGTAAAGCCCGGCGATAGGAACTATAGCCCGGCTGCATAATTTTTTATCGCTTCGTATAGCCCGACCATATGATTTCCTCCGCATTCTACAGCCAGCTATTTGATTTTCTGTAGCCTTCTTTAGCCGGCTATAAGAATTCCCATGGTATTTTGAAACGCAGCTCTCATCGCCAATTTTTACCAATTTTACGCTTTTTGAAGGCCGGAGGGGGTTGAAAGTCCAAGTATACGTGACTTCAATGATGAACTTAGGAACGAGGTAGATTGAGTTGCACTCGGAGACGAAGCAATGTCATCGGAATCGGCGACGGTGGTAGCTTTCCCGAAATAATTTGTAATTTTAGGAACTTCTTTATCCAACTCCTCACGTGCTCTCATTCTCTCTCGTTTCGCAGTGCCTTTCAAATGTTGCTGTTGTGAGTCGGCCATTTGTGCTGAATTCAACTTTATTCGATTACACTCAAAAACATAGTAATTTCACTTTTTTAGGCAGTAGAAGTTGATTAAACACGCATTTACTTTGAGAATAAACGAATTGCCGAGAGTGAGATGATCGGCAGAAAGCCTTGGGCCAATCGGACCGACTGAGGACTGTACGGATCACGACCAGAGAGGAGGAGAAGGGGAAGGCGCCAGCCTGGAGGCAAAGCTATCGGAGAATTTGCCATCGGAGACTATCAGATACCTTATGAGCCACGGTGGTCCAAGTCGCGCTTTATCATGCTTTTGCGACATAGTCTAACAAGGGCGGATCCAGCAATTTGGCAACACCGAATTTCCTCCATTTAAACCTATGTTAAATAATCGATTCTTATCGGAGCACGTGGCCTCTCCGGAAATCGATGCATTTCCATAGGTTTAAATGAAGAAAAAACAATGTTGCCAAGTTGCTGGATCCGCCAATGTAGTCTAACTCTTATCGTTCACGTCAATCGGAGCAGTTTAAAGGGATAAAGGGCCTGCCCCTGCCCCTCCCAGAATTCCTCTCGGCCCCTTAAAATAATTAATTTTGAGGACCAAGCTTCAGGATCGTTTATCACTAAACAGTGCGTGAAAGGTTCAGTTTTTACCCCTCAACTTTCGTTTTGATGGTTGAGGAGGCTCCTTCGGGGCCCTAGGCCGCGGATCCCGGCCCAAAGGCCCTTATATTAATACTTAATTTCTCATGTATCTTGCTTTTTAGAGGGGGGGGGGCATATTTTGGCCCTTGTTAATCCTCAGTGATAAATGTCGTGCCGATTTCCGCTTACAACGGTCGCCAAGTTGCATTTTTGGAAGTTTAAGAAATGTTCAAATTGACTTTCCGTCCGAGTGTCAGTCGGCGCTCGTAGCAGAAAAATGAGCACTCGGTCTAGGTGAAGTATTAATCCATGAGCATGCTTGCATTTAGGATTCCAATGCTAATTCTCTCACATTCTGACGTCAATTATTAGCTTCTCCGTCTGAAATGTTTCATTTCTGTTCCAGTCGATCACTGTAAAAGGAGATGGAAAAATCTCAGAGATAATTATTTCAAGCAATTAAAGTCGGGGCCAAACAAAATCAGGAGGAGAAAAAATACTCTCTTGCAAAAATTGACGTTTTTGGATAGCATCGGACCGAGAAAGTAAGTTCCTCTTCCCCTTTTAGTTCAGTATGAAGTACCCTACGTTAAGTCTGCGATTTTGAACGGAACATTACGCGCATGTAATTTTTAACCTGAGATATCTTATTTACTCGCCTTCATTCGGCAGGATAGACAAATACACTTCCGCCATGCCGAAATACTGATGTGCTAAAGAAGAACGCAGTATGTCCACTCGAGCATTGCCAAATTTCCTTCGATAAAAGGTTTATTTTTGAGGGAAATTATGATTATTTTCAGATAATGAAGATCTGATAGCAAATGAAAGTCTCGGAAAAATTCAAAGGAAAATATTCGCAATTTCCCCTAAAATATTATTCGTATTTTATTAAAGAAAATTAGGCAACGTTTGAAGGCTCATACGACGTTCTTCCTTAGCAGGGCATAATAGTCACGCAGCTTGCTCACGTTTTGGCGTATGCGTTTTTCATGAAGGTGCTCCTGCGTTTAGTGGGAGTAAATTGATTAGTGAAAACACAGTTGTGGGTACCGAAAAATGTTTCTATAATTCATGCTTCCCAAGTCAGTGATCGCGATAAATAGCGATTTTATCGGTTGATTTTCGCGATTAAATCGGTGGCAATTTATCGCAATATTATCGAATGAAAAATTGCTATCCATGGCGATTGATTCGCTATGCATCGCAATTTTTTGTTCAATAAAATCGCGATCAATTTTCGTCGATAAAATCGAGATTAAATCGCCATATATCGCGATTTTTTTTGCGATATTATCGCGATGAATTGCCGGACGATAAAATCGCGATTTTATTGCAACAAGATCGAGGATAATCGCTCAGATGTTGATGATCTTAGCGGTTTTATCGCCGACAAAATCGAAACAAATCGCCATTTTTGCGTTGAAAAATGCTACTTGGGTTATGTGTGCTCTAAAAACTTTTTCTCTTTTTCGCGGTATTGAAAAATTTGAGTCCCCACTTCAAATCACATTTTGCACTACAGTGTCATAAGTATATTTTCATTATTACACTTTTCCAATTTCCTCGTAGGCTCGTAGTGGAAGCTCCGCCCCTAAAGCGTCCCCGCCTCCGAGCCCCGACTGACGAGGGTCTCTCCGTCGACTCCTCAAACCAACAGGAAACCCTCATGGACACGGAGGAGGTTTTCCAACCGGTGATCCATCAAGTGCAAGACTTCCAACAGACCGAGCACCAACCCATGAGCGAAACTGCCACGACTGAGAACGATCCTCTCAAAGACGTGGACATCGTCGAGTTGCTCTCCGGGGTCCTAAAAAGGAGAGACCAAGAAAACGCCAATTTGATCAATCACATTCTGAGCCTCCAAAACCAACGCAAGAGCGAGGACGAGCTTGAACTTTTCTTCAAGTGCATCCTATTGACCATGAGGAAGTTACCGCCGGCTGTTGTTTCTGAGCTGAAGGGTAAAATATTCGCCTTGGTTTCCGAGCAAGAAATCAAAATGCTGCAACCCACGCCGAGGCCTGATTCCAGCATGTCGGTTAATTCTGACATCCAACATTAGAATCCCTGCATGTTTTTTCTTGACGCACTGTTAAAAACTGGGAAGCGAAATTCGGTGCCGGAGTCTATGTAGCGTCCAAAAACTCTGATTGATAAGATTGATATCCTTAGTGCACTGGAAAAAAAACACATTGGATCTGGAGATCAGACTCTTGAAAACATTGACAAGATAAAGGACTCTTGATTCAATCAGATTTAAGCTTAAATCAAAAGGAAATCCGTTCAAATTAAGAGGCTTGGTTCTTGATTTAAGCTTAAATCTGATTCAATCATGAGTATTTTTTCTCGTCGATGTTTTTAAGAGTCTGGACACTAGATCCAATGTGTTTTTTTTCCAGTGTGTGAAGTGAAAGTAGCACCATAAAAGCGTATGACACTCCGCAAAAAGAGTCGGTTCCAAAATAGTGCAAGGCTTTTCTTAAGGAGGAAAGATTTTGATCCGCAACAATTTAATAACTCGGGTTTTGGGACGCTATACAGACTTCGGCACAGGATTTCACTCCAAAAATTTTTAACAGTAGGTACACTCGTTACCACCCGCGATGCCAGTACGTTTCCCCTCATATTCAAGTACTGTATTCATTTTCTGGTAAGTTTGATTCTCCTTCGTGATAAGAATAACTCAGAAATAACGTGTCCTATCGGATCACGTGCTTTCGTGTGTACATTCGTAGTTATACTAACCCTTATCACAATTTGATCTCATTAAAAATTAATCCCCACTCTCTATGCAGACACACTCGATTCTCCTATGTATGATTAAACACCTTGTTTCAAATAGGGTCTCCAGAAGAGGAATTTTCATCTTTTCCTCCAAGTGGCGAACAAGCATTGTAAAGTATTCACTCGAAAATTATTGCGTTTGTAAGTACCTGTGATAAGTGCAAAGTACGATTTATGACACATTAAATTTATTTTTTTAAAGTCTTGTCTTACAAAATGTTCTAATTTGTTTAAGTACTTTGTTTTTTTTTTTTTTGACAGTTAAATTTTGTACATAAAAATATAGAATTCCATTAAATTTCTCTTTTCTGAATATTTTGATGTCGTTTTTGCAGCGATAAGTCATTTTTGAGGCTCCTTTAGTACCTTCGGGATCGGCCCGTAACATATCGATTCATAGATTGAAAATTTCCTGTGATCTCAAATGGGAAAGTTTCTTAGAATGAGCTTTTCTATTTACTCAAGTGTTTAATTTTCACGCTTACTTTAATCAGATAAACATGCTAAAGATGAGAAGCTAATTTTTCTCTCTCATTATTTTTTTGCACGCTGGTTCATTTGGCATGTCCGCCGCAATCATTGCTTTTCCACTTTTTCAAATTCGCTAACCTTTTTTTAGTGGAAGGAAATGGTTTTCATCAGAGCGTCAAAATTTGATTTTCTCTGGCATTTTTAAAGGATAAATTCCACGCTCAAGCTTCTCTCAGTCCATTGCAGGGATAGTTAAGACTGAGTTTGCAAGGTCATAATTATTTTCTCAAGTTGAGTGAGGTAATTTAAAAAGACGAGTTTTTTTATTGAATTAACAGACTTCAATTAAAATTGTTCAGGCCCTGAGGGCATTACAGGACGAATTAAAAGTCTGCGGTCCACTTTTAAAAGACATTTCGCTACATTAGCGCGGAAATGAAACCCCATAACATGAATCAAAGGCGGGAAAATTTCTAGCTTCCCTGCGTGATACTGCTCTGTTTTAATCTTCCTTCGTCTTTCCTTCAAGTGATTTCCTCTTTCTGGTGTCCTCGGCACTGTATGCGAAGTTGTCAGATGCGTTATTATTCTTTCCATCGGTTATGAGCTGCTCGGAAGAAACTTCAGTAACTTTCATTTTTTATGATAAATTTAGTTTGCATTACTTTTTGGATGAACGTTATATGGCACTTGGCACGGTTTGAGTGAGGTTCTCATCTCATCGTGATTTATGCAAAGTGGTGCCGAGAGGATTTTTTAAGACTGTAGAATATAATCTCCAGTAACTGGAGATTATATTCTAGGTATAACTGTTATACCTCGTAAACCTCGAATTGCATCAACAGAAAAAGTTTAGCGGAGCTAATTCAATTCCATACGGTTCCATACAGTTTCGGAACTTCCATGGATATATTATTTGTTTTCTAGTAGACTCTATGAGTGTTCTCTCGCCAAAAGTTTTTGCATAAAATTTCCGTTTTACTTTCGCTTTTTCAACTATCCGGGAAAATCCGCGTTGTTTTAAATGCTTTAAAGAAAGGCGGGGGAGGAAATCAAATTATGTCAGTAATTCTGAAACGTCGCAACAAATTTTTAAATGGGCATCGAGATAACCTTGCGTTAAGCGACATCAAAAAGAAACTGATTTGCTTTCGAGATGCATTACGTCTCCGCGCCACTAATTTTAAATCATTGCCACTGCAGAAAGCCCTTCTTTTACCAAAAGAAAAAATAAATCAAAACAAGAGAATAAATTTTGAAGTAATAGATTTTACTTGAATTAAACTATTTGTACAAGAAGTGTTCACAAAATAAAATAAAATAAAAATAAAAATCAACAGTGTATTTACATTGCTTACAAAGATACAGAAGTTCACATCAATGACAATTCAATTTGGTTACGCGCGAAATTATCTATAGTCAGTCTATAAAAAACTAACAATAAAATGGCAACAAGGATTCATCTTTACATTCCTAAACAAAGTATTTAAAAAATAAATAAAAAATCAGACGAAATAAAACATAAACGCCGATGAAAAGAAACAAAGACTAAAGTGGCTCGGGTAATGGAAAAATTTACCTTGAGCCATCATTTTTTGCAAACCCGGACGAAAGAGTGCCAAATTTTCGATAATTTTAATTGACACTTTTCCGCAATGCCTGGTAATTACAAAACTGAACTTAAGTGACTTTAAAGTTTCCTTTGTTAAATATCACGCGGACAGTGGGGTTTATCCTCTTTAATATAAGATTACTACGATCCATAATTTCATCTTTTCACATTCATCACATCTTCTGAGAGGAAGCGTCCCTGACCGATTTACGGAAAATTAAAGTCACAAAAGCCAACAATAAACAAAAAAATAGAGTTGAGGCGAAAAATCAAATTTAAAATAAGACACATTTGTTCTCTGTGAAAATTATTTTTTTCTTTCTGGCGATAGATCAACAAGAGATGGTGTAAATTCGTGTTTTTAAAATTACAGACTTGCAGGTGCGAACCTTCAAAATGTAAGTTTTTGAATTTATTAGATTTGTGGTATATCTGAATTTAGAAGTCAGCTCAGCATTCAGAATAATGAGAAATCAATAGTTATAAATAGCGGATACAACGAGGCATCGATCTGCAATGTATTGCAATTGATTACCTGATTATTTTCAAAGAGTTGATATGCCCTATTTCCTTAAGTAGATTCATTTTAGACGAAGCATTGATAAAGAAAAACTCTGTTTAAAGCTATTGGCGTCCACTTTTTATCCTTTTGGTCGTATACAATTTCTTCGCAAAATAAATAAAAGAAAGGTAACTCACTTAGAAGAGAGTAAAGCGTAAAGAAAAGCAATTGTTTAACAGATCTAAATAATCCTCATTATGGAGGAAAGGATGACACAGTTAAATAAACCATGTTAACCTTTTAGAGCAGAAATAAAATAATTATTCACAAATTTATTGAAAAAAGTACCTAAAATTTCAACGACTTTCAATTAAAATTAATATCGAGATGGAAAGTACACTGCTTGATATGAGTTTTTTTTGTTTTTAATACAGCGATAAAACACAAGGGGAAAACACTACAAAGTAAAACATTAAAAGGTTTAAAGCTCAGAGTAAAGCAGATTCCTCTGAGCTATAGGCACACAAAAATATTCTTTCACAATTGTTACGGAAAAGGAAGAATATTCATAGCTTACATTGATCTGATGCAATGATCTATGTTTCTGAATGTGTAAAAGTGATCATTAGTTTCTTACTTCTCAGCCAGTCAGTTACAGTTTCTCCTTTTAAAGAGTTGAAGTTTCAAAACCGCTCCCGACCAAAGATGGCTCATAGATTATTTTTTTTCTCTCTTGGGTATCCTCAAATTCACTAGCCAACTTCTCTCGAAAGTACATAAAATGCTTCTGTACACTTGACCGACATTGACTTCGTGAAAGTGGTATTTCATAAATTAAAAAAATACAAGGCGAATTTTTAAAACACTGGGCCACTAGACAAGATATGAGAACAACGTAGCAGGATTCCTCTTCAAAATTTCACGAGGAAAACGAATCACACAGCGGGACGTCTGGAGGGCAATTCCTAAACAAGATGTTAGTTTTAACAATTAACAAGAGTTAATGACAAGAATACAAATAACGTCATTTGTATGATTCAACTTTCATTTAATCTGCGTTAAAAATACTCATTGATATCTCGTTTAGGAGGTGATTCACGAACTTCCCGTTGTTTGAATAGTTTCCCGAGTAAGATTTTGAGGAGAAAACACGTGGCTCTTTCATTTAGTTCAGACCTGGTCTATTCGTCCATCAAGCCTAGATTGGTAAATTTTGAGGTTGCTAGCACAGATTAAACGTCGAAAGAGCACAAAGCAAAAACTGTTAACGAGCACGTGAGATGAAGGTTAACCGGGATTATTTTAAGCACTTGCCTTTGAAGTTTTAGGCGGGAAAGAGTAGGGGTCTGAGGAATTTGAATAATTAGAAATGACGAACGCGTCGGAATGCACGGATCGATGCCTCAAGAGCCAAGAATCTTCGTCATCCATGACAAGAAAGAGGCGGTTGAGAAGCAAACAATGCTCATGTTTCCAAAGAAAGTGAACAGTCAACGAGAGACAGCTATGTTTAAATCTTGTTTCGAATACAAACACTTACAAAATGCACTAACTGAATTACTATTGGTAAACTGGTCACAGGGCGGATACTCGCATCAGGAGGGAAAATATTTTGTCTTTTGAAAAAAATTTAGCGAATTTTTGCGACACCATGAGAAAAAGTAGAGAACTTTTAGCGATTAAAAAAATGAGGAATGTGTGTTGCAATTATTAGTAGTTTTCTTCAAAGAAGCAAGCTACTTTGCGAGCATTCAAAATTCGTCCGATAACATCTCATGATCTTTTCTGAAAATTAAAAGGTAGCCGGATACTTTTTCGTAGTTAACTAGTTAGGAATCAGTAGTTGGTCGAGCTCTCTCAAAAGTTTGAATGTTGAATCTGAATTTAATTGAAGCATTAAAACAGGAGACTTTAAGTTCAAAATGTGAAAACCCTGGAAGGATTTATGCGGTTTGAATTATATCCACACAAAAATATGAAGAAAGCAGTAAACATAGCTGCTCCATCGTAAAATACTCCTACTTTTAGATCTGTGAAAATAACGGACTACGGACGTACCGTCCCTATTTCGGTTATTGTGACCGAAGCTGATGGTTCACGAGCCGCAAGTTCCGGATTAAGGAACTGCAGCTTTGCGGGTACTGAGCCCAGATTATGGACAGTATATCTATTCAGTCCGTGCTTACAGATCCACAGCAAAGGCCGGAACGCTTTTCCGGAACAACTGAGCTAAACATCAAAGAGAAAGCAGGTTTAATTTCAGAATAGACAGAGTACAAAAAGATACATGTAAAAAAGAGTTATATCACAGTTCTCTTCTTTCAAAAAGAGAATCTACTTTCTAATCGACTGTTTCGGTTATAAGAAGTACATTTCACTCATAATTCCTATAAGGAGCTCTGAGTGCTCACGTCGTCAACTTCAAACATGGTTTTGGAATAACTATATATACTCTTTAACAAAATAATGTATTGAACCTGCGGGTTACATTGCAGATGTCTGTTAGAAGGGCTTACAACTAAGCGATTGTGAAAAAAGAAGAGAAGAAAGAAACATAAAGGTGCAAATGAAATCACGACTGAAGGTACATCACAAAAATTATTCATTCCTATCGGAACAACAGACATGATCGTTGACGATCGAAAATGTCTCATAAAATTGTTAATGGGCTTCAATTATATCGGATAGAATTCGAACGTTAGAATAATCAATGTACTGTTTGCAACTTTTATACAACATTTGGCTGGTTCCCACCTTTAGGTGACGTTTATTAATGAATTGAAAAACGTGAAATGCGAAAAGGAACGATTATCTCCTGATAAAAATCTCAACGCGCAGTCTTAGGTACTGCATTTTCCTGAGTAGTGCTATGGTATACTCATTTTTCCTCCAAACTCTATGTAATGAAGAAGGGTAAGTAATAAAGTTATACGCAACCCATGCCATTCCTACGGTGCCACTTCGATGTGCGGTACAAATCGCAAAAAGCAACAGAACAATATTTTCACAACGTGGGCTCTTAGAGTAGACCAAACGTACAAAATGAGAATAGATAGCGAAGATTCAATAACATAAAATAATAGAAAACAGCCATTAAAGTGGCACCGAGTGTTTAAATAACATACCCACATACAGTTTGAGACTCACATACTATGTTCAATTTCTTGAAAGGTAGAAAATAAGGGAAACATAGTCTTGTTCCCAGTGGCGTGGCGTGCTTTGCGATATATCGATTGTTATGCCATTTAAACCTATGGAAAAGTATCGATAAACAGGGTGTTCGCAGCGAACACCTTAATAATCGATTCTTTACCATAGGTTTAAATGGAATAACATTCGATACATCGCAATTCACGCCACGCCACTGCTTGTTCTCCACCCAAGAGCTAATCTGCCGATTGACTTAGAAATAAGGAGGGGGTACAAAAAGACGATTTTTCGAGAGAACATTTTTTCCATTCGGAGATTTGTTAAGAGCAAAAAAAAATGTATGAAAATTTGGTCATTTTCCTGTTGGAAAAAAGAAGAGAGACACGCACCTTGCGTGGTTAACAGTAAAATTTCTCGGTGAGTCGAAATTCGTAAGTAATGGGCACACGCTAGAGCATACTTTTAGAATTGAAAGAAGTAAAAAAAACCCTCTCCTTAGAATAAATAGGTACTTTTCGCAAAATTTGCTTCAAAAATTCGCCATGAGCGCGCGGTGCATCATCAACTTTAACTGCTCAAAAATTAGAACAGTCAATGGCCTCCTTCGAGGAGCGCCTAATCTTTGATACCAAAGAAAAGCGCCTCGAGGTAACGTTGCTGACCTGTAGCTGCTGCAGGGCATCACACCTGAGGATTGATCTTATTTTAGGCCGAATACATCAATTCCCAATAGTATGAGAGTTTCGACTAAGATCAGACGTCCACGTCACGTCAGAACGTCAATTGCACGGCAATCTCGGCCAGCCTCAGTCACGGGCTTATCATGTTTCAAAAGAAACGGAAACGAAAACCTATCTGGTGAGCTTCTTCTTGCATTGTTTGACTAGTTTCCTCCTCTTGATGATGAGCTCGTAGAGCGCCTCCAAGCCCTCGTGGAGTCCATCGCCGGTGATGGCGCAGGCCGGCTGGACGTGGTACAAACTCGAGCCGCTGCACAACTCGTGCAACCCTAACAGCTTCTCTATGTCTTTAGGCTCCCTGGCGTTGGGCAGGTCCTGTTTGTTGGCTAGGATGAGGATAGGGACGCCGGAGTTCTCGGGGGACTTGGCCGTCCGGAGGAGCTCCATCTTGGCCTCCTCCATGCGCTCCGTGTCGACGGAATCGAGGACGAAGACGATGCCGTCCGTGCAGCGGGTGTAGGACTTCCAGAGCGGCCGGAGCTTTTCTTGTCCACCGACGTCCCAGACGAGGAAGGTGACGCCCTTGGCGCGGCCGAGGGTGCCTTTGACCTTCTCGCAGTTGAAGCCGATGGTGGGGACGGTGTTGAGGTACTGGTCGAACTTGAGCCGGTAGAGGGCGGTCGTCTTGCCGGCGCTGTCCAGGCCGAGCATGGCGATGTGCATGGTCCCGACCCCGGCGCCCGGGAGGGCGTCCAGCAACAGGCTGCTCTTTCCCATGTTGGCCCCCATCACTCCACCACCCACATCTCACCGAGACGCGTCTGAAACAGAGAAACAATCAAACGATTAGAATCCACTCCCGCTAGACGGATACACGCTACACCTTCGGGCAGCTTCCGCCGATTTACATTGCAAAACTACCGGCGCACTGTGGATCGAGTCAATAGGAGAGTCGGACAAAATTTGGAAACTTTAAACGCATATAACTCCGTTGATACAAGACTTAGAGGTTCTACAGGTGGTTCTATTGATTTCCTCGTGAAAATTCCTTCTGGAAAAAACCCCTTAAAATTTAAAATGTGACCAAATAAACATCAAAATTAGCAGTTTTGGTAAAAAATTTCATGTTCGACCTCTCGTATTGGTTCGGTCCACTGTGCGGCGACAAGAATCAATATTGCAACACGAGCAGGACGTAGAATAATGGTATTTTTCAGCAATGCTCAGCGAACCCAACTTAAACTTAATTACAGCTTATCAAGCAGGCGGGGGGAGGGGGTTGGGGGGTTNGGGGGGGCTTGCGAAAAATGTCTGTTCGGTTTTAGAGGGAACTCCCTTGTGAGACATTCGAGGGCGAGTAACGTTTGAGAAAACCGTAATGGGCCACTAGACTTCGATAGGTAAAGTGTCGGAAATTCCCTGACTTTTCTCACGAATTCCGTGACTTTTCCCACGAATTCTGACTTTCCCTGATTTTCCCGGTTTTCCAGACCGTCGGCAACCCTGCTGTCATGCAAGAATCCGAAAATTCCAAATTATCACCATGACTTTGTTCCGAGGCTTGTCACAAAATGATTGCAATGGTTTATATTTTCTTTACTCTCCGATCAAATTATTCGTTACTTCCTCCCAATTTCCCGCTCCTTCGATCTTATAAATCTACGTTATGCTTGTTTGTGTGAGGCTGTTTACGAGTTTTTCATTCCTGACCGCGGTCCACGTCGAAATACGATGGCGATAGGCGAGGCACCAGACCTTTGAACTGGGTTCGAACTCCGTGCTGTGGTTACAATAAATTTCCAGCCGTTCATTAAAGCGAGAGGAAAAAGTTCGGGGTCCGTAATTATGAGTTGCAAGCGTGAGTTCCATTCATCTTGGTGGATTAAACAGGGGTTTGAACGTCGGGCTGCCCGGGAAAACTTTAGGGAAATTTTTCCTAATTAATCTTGCTGGATTGCAAGACTGAGCAAAGCGCCACTGTTACCAGATTGAATGTGTTCGCCGCTATCATCATGTACGGAGGAAAATAAAAACACATGAAAAGTCGCTTACTAGAACCTCGTAAGTACACACATTGCCGCTGGATACACCCTCTTATAATAATTAATATCCTAAAAACGATAGAGTTTCGTGGTAAATTTGAGACGTTCGGTAAAGAGGGCATTGTATCCCTCTCATGCTGTTCTCGAAATTAATGATTTAAGAGATTTTGCAGCGGAGAAGATATCAAATTTAATGTTCACCGGCGCAGAAATTACACAAGAGGTCTCAAAATTTATACGACGCGTGATTTTTTGCCTACCTTCTCATTTGAAGGCGTATTTTCCGACCGATTTCTGGCTTTACCTTACTTTAATCACTGGGTATCCAAGTGGCATCAATTTCCCAGACGAAAAAACGTATGTACATTCCAACTTTTTAAAAAATGCGATTTCTGTTAAAATTTGGATAATTTTTGCGTCGAATCGGAAAAAAAAATTAGTGACATTTTCAGTTGGAAATTCCCAACATTTTTTTAGTTTAAAAATATGATGTGTGAATGGAAATTTTCTGATGGTGAAATATAGTTACGTTCTTTTGACTCAGAAGACGGCGATTTGTGAGGCAAAGATCTACATAAATCATTCAAAGTTTTTCTAAAATGGCGGTTTGTGCGGTCAGTTTTAGCAGTTTGAACAGTGAGTTTGACAAAAAAATGACATGGCTGAAATACAAATGGCTCAGCATGATTGTCGTTTACTGTGGTATTTATAAAACGCTGATACCAGAAGTCGAGGACCTTTATGAGTAGAGGTAACGATATTATTTTACTTCTGATGTCAAAGAGTGATGCTTTCCTCCTCTGTTGATACGTCCGGCACATGCCCAAAATTATACATCAACAAAGCGCTACTGCAAGGTTGAGTGGTATATGCCCGCCTTGAGAATATGCATGTAAGAAAAAATAATAAATTTTTCGCACAACTTAGCGCTGGCGGAAACCTACCCTCGAGTCTTCAACTTTTATCGATCTCCGTCGGGGCTCAGTGGAACTTTCTGTATGCTCCCGTTTCGGAAAGTTTACACCTGGACCGTAACTTCGCTTCCTTTTGGGGGAAAACCATTTGATTGCCTGGCCCTGATCAGACATGAAATTAAGATCCTGCCCCAAAAAGTTTGGTTGTGTGATTTAAAATAGATGATAGAAGTTTTGAGAAATTAGCTGTATTAATTGGACGTATTTCCTCTAACCGGACTAGAGAGGTGAGAAAGGGGTATGCTCGTTAGTCGCGGGCTCGAAACGACATATATTACTGAAAAAGCGAGACACAAAAAAATCGATTTGTGTCCGAAAAATATTAATAAGTCCATTCTGATAAATCCATAATCCGTACACTTATTAATAAACCGATCAACATAATGGAAGTTACAACTTCTTTGCACGCATCTTTAAAGACTGACGCAAAATTGAGCGGATCGAGATCAGTCACCGAGTGTTTGAATTAACTACAGGTTTCTATGGACGGTGTTTGACACTCAGAGTTCGGATGGGGAAAAGGGGAAGGGGTTACAGGTTGCACAAACATCACCGCAACAATCAATTTAGCTGTACTCGGTTTCGGTAATGGATAGCTCTATTGCATCGACTCACGTTGAAGATGACTGACTGATGAGATTCGATGATGCCGTTCCACTCCCATAACACGAGCTGTGAAATGTTCATGATCGAATGTTCATGGACCGATCACGGGTGCAAAGACTGAAACTTTAAATGTTATTCGGTCTCTGACAAACAACCAGTTTTTCTGCGCGGAGACCTTGAATGTTTAAACTTGTTTTAAGATCGCGATTATGGTGCTGTCTAATCGTTCATATGAGGGATTTTTATTTCTCTTTCGAGTTATAAATACAAAAATAATACAATCTTACACTAATCTTTCTGTTGATTTTTTTGGGTGATATGAACTAATTTAATTTGTTTCCTTGCTTCAATAAAGTTACTGTGAAAAACAGAAAAAAGGCATTATCTTAGACAGAAATGAGCTAATGTTACCACGAAAATTCTTCGTCGAAAAGGAGAAGTCCACGATGAAATATTTGTCATAAAAAGTAGCTGTCATTCGGTGAAAGAAAATTTTCGTTTTCGCGCAAAAAATTATCACAACATGGCGTAGTACTCTGATGAGACCATTTTACCTAGCTCAACCGGAGACTGCCGGAAAAACGATTTTCCGTTTTGATGTTTCTCAGCAAGAATATTTGATTAAGAACGATAACGCGACAGTTTCAATTCAAAAATTTCAGCGAATATTTCAAGAGACGAAAAAGAATAATTGAAATAAATTAACGATCGAACAGTTTTTATTGCTTGAATTTATATTCCAAAATATCATAATTTTATTGGTAATAAATGGTATAATAAACAGTGGGAATATGCATGGTTTGCTAGGGAACTCGGCCATTTTTACGACCCTGCGTATTCTGACTGATAGGGCCAAAAAGCAAACACGCTGCGATCGATCCATAATCTTCTGTCATCAGTAATAAATTTTATGGCATGGCTCATTCTCCCATTCCCTCGGAGAAGCCTTGATTTGAGGTGATAAATTTGATATAATTCGACGAGAATAGGTCACGGTCTGGGGCATGCAGGGATCTCCACAGAGCACGTTTTACGCACAGCTTAAATGGTGTCACGTCGTGGTGTATTGATGAAGCGAGGTCGAAGTTAAATCGCAAAATTTGTGGCAACGAGTGATACTGATACGATTTCTAGGCAACGATTGACCCCCCGACATAAAATTTTAGAGCACATAACGTTCGATGAAAATGAGTAACGAATACTGGTCTCTGGTTTCTTTGAATGGCATACTTGACAATAAGAACCGATTATTTCAGAATTATTTCGTAATTGTCGTTTCTTTCATTAATTTTACTGTACAGGAAGACTTTTGGTTCTTTTTCTTTTTGTGTACCTTATCCATGTAAATTCTTCACATTGAACTCCGACTTGCAGGCCCGCCACATCCCATCTCGGGCCCTGGTACCAGTTTTCTGGCCCGGGCCCCTAGCACAGAGGGGGGTCCGGGGGGCCTCCTTCGGGAAATTTTTGAAATTTTAAATCTATTTGGACGCATTTTGAAGCTCTTATAATGGAGATTTTCCATCAATCTCTGCAGAATAATTACGCTTTTTTTTACTTTCAGCACCAAATCACTTTCGAATTGTTGCATTCAAAACATCTATAAATTTTTTTTTGAGGGGGGCAGATGATACTTTTCAATTCTAGGGGGAGCCGGGCCCCCCTGGACTCCCCTTTCGTACGTCTAAGGCAAGGGAGTTGAGCCATTGAATTCGAGGATGCCCAGGCAGGAGGCTCTTAGCATCCGACAACGGAAGAAAATGAAACGCAGTTACTAAAAATATCATTCTACATATACTCAAAATCTTGAAAATAGAAAGAAATCTCTAAAAAAGTAAGAATAATTNATAAATTTTATGGCATGGCTCATTCTCCCATTCCCTCGGAGAAGCCTTGATTTGAGGTGATAAATTTGATATAATTCGACGAGAATAGGTCACGGTCTGGGGCATGCAGGGATCTCCACAGAGCACGTTTTACGCACAGCTTAAATGGTGTCACGTCGTGGTGTATTGATGAAGCGAGGTCGAAGTTAAATCGCAAAATTTGTGGCAACGAGTGATACTGATACGATTTCTAGGCAAGGATTGAACCCCCGACATAAAATTTTAGAGCACATAACGTTCGATGAAAATGAGTAACGAATACTGGTCTCTGGTTTCTTTGAATGGCACTTGACAATAAGAACCGATTGTTTCAGAATTATTTCGTAATTGTCGTTTCTTTCATTAATTTTATACTGTACAGGAAGACTTTTGGTTCTTTTTCTTTTTGTGTACCTTATCCATGTAAATTCTTCACATTGAACTCCGACTTGCTTTGGAGAATACGATAGAAAGTGTTCCAAGATATACTACATGTCATTTAAATTCACTAAAAAAGGGTTCAAAACATCCAAAAATAAAAGTTCGCTTGCTACATGAGAGGATTCTTTTTAGGGATTTGCGGCCAAGAGAAGGGACGAGGGTCTTGATACATGAAGCGAAGGGGGGCTGTAAAAAGGGCTGAAACGGAGCGGTCGTTATTTTAAGCAGGAGGTATTTTCCCCCTCATTTTCCAGGGGTAAAAATTCGTGCAATTGCAGTTTACAAAGACGTATTACAAGTAACTACTCCAAATATACACGGATTACGATGAGGGTTTAGTTTTTATAAAGCGAGAGCGGCGTATATCCTACTGTGTCCATTAATTATTGTCATAAAAAAGATGAGAGTAACGTTCAATGTCGTTATTAATTAATGCGCATGATCATTGCTTACGCTCGGTAATTTTTTCCGAGTTTCATGCATGTGTATTTTCATGTGAGAGAACTCGAATCACAACCTCCGTGTCTCAAGGTCGCGAGTCAAAATTATTTTTAATGACCGTTAATCTCGTTCGAGTTTTCCCTTCACAAATCCTCCGCTCTTTGATGAGTTTCAATTTTCTGCAGTCATCTTCCGCCTTGTGTATTCCGTATTCGTTGATTATTTTCGAGGCTTTAACTCCTAAAGATCTTTTAACGAGCAACAATGTTTGGTTTCATTTCCTGTGAGACCAGAAGACTGCGTCCGCAAGGCAAAATTATTTTAGTCTTTCTGGTTCTTCTTTTTTCCATCAAAATACTAATAAATTGAGGGGCATCTTCCGAGTATCACGATTGACATGATTTCGTTGTATCCCTTACGAAAACACGTATCTCCATTTCACGGTTACAAACCCCCTTTGCACAAGTTCTTGTCCCCCACGGAAATGACATCGCAGTTTCGGACCAAAAATTTCGCTGATTTTTGATTATACTACATGGAAAAACCTGAAAAATTCTCGATGACAAAAGTCCAATAGTTCCTGAGTAAAAATGAAAATTGTGAAAGGAAATATTTTTTTTACCCAAGAATCTGATTGGTCTGACTTATAAATGGTGAAATTTTGGTGCAATAGCATTTTAATCGAAAAACGCGGGTGCTACGAAATAAAACGTGAAAATACCCCAAAATTCTCGGAAAATGGGTATTTCGGGGCTGGAAGGGGGGAAGTTGGGGCCGGGAGGTAAAAATTGCCAAAAACTATGTTCTTAGGATCCCCTGAAAGGATTTAGACCATTCAATTCAAAATCCGTGAGGAGGGGCATTTTGGTACTCTTACCTACCCTGGGATACTTTTTGGCAAACTTGATATGCTGTTACGTTCCTTCGTCCAAGAAATGGCGAATTTACCCTCACTGAAAAAAAAAAACACATTGGATCTAGAGTCAAGACTCTTGAAAACATTGACAAGAAAAAATACTCTTGATTCAATCGGATTTTTGCTTGAATCAAAACGAAATCCGCTTAAATTAAGAGGCTTGGCTCTTGATTTAAGCTAGATTCTGATTGAATCAANTTTTTTTTTTTTTTTTTTTTTTTTTTTTTTTTTTTTTTTTTTTTTTTTTTTTTTTTTTTTTTTCAGTGTAAGTTCCTTCGTCCAAGAAACGGCGAATTTACCCTCGCGAGGGCCTGCTCATGGATGCTCAATTTCACCCACCTCCGCAACAGTGCAGTGTTAAGGTGATCATACGCAAGGAGGAGTATACAAATGGAAGTAATACTCCGGCTGCATAGCACATAGTAGCAGATCCAATTAGTATCTTGGTTACCCTCCCATCGGGAGCTTTCACGACGTCGATTCATTGTTTCCTCAGTCGTCGCGTCGTGCCGCGGGGGCGCAGGGCTACTGCGTCAGGGACCTCGGGCCCGCGTTAAATCGTCGCCCTCCTGGCAAAAAGGCGTAACTACACTCTGCGATGAACCCTGTCGTACATACAATATAATGTATTTCCGGGCTCATCCAGATTTGCAGTTACGCCCTCTTGTCAGCCGAGCGACGAAATGAGCGGAGAGGCAACTGAGTTCCCCGCTAATTCCAGTTCAAGAATCCGTGACCCCTGCTCGCGATTAGTGCGAATGACAAAGGGAAAGAGAACGACCAACTTCACACTATTAAATGGATACACTCATGCTAAAAGGAACTATGTGCATAAGGGTTGCGTGCGACATAGTTCCTTATAGCGTGAGTGCGTCCTAATGTGCTATTATTCCATGGAGTAGTAGGCTCGTATGCTATGTAAACAGACCTGGCGCGAAGTAGCCCTACTCGTTAAAAATCATTGCGAATGCGAACTTTTTTTCACAAGACGCTCCTTTGTTGTGATCACGCCTATCCAGAGTGAGAAAAATTAGACGAGCGTCATGGAAAATGATTCTCGGCGAATTTGGAATTTCGATTGTCACACTGCGAAACTGCGAACCTCCATTGCGGTGTTTCAAAATTTCCGCTCCTATTTTCTTCTTTTGAAGAGAAACGAGAAAATTTCATAGCTTGAGATTTACGCAGAGTATCCTGCTAATAGAGAAGATTGGTTTTCCAAAAATAAAATAAAATAAAATGAAGTATGACAGGGAGACTGCAATTTCACGAACAGAGATACATGCTTTAGCACTTTGGCCATAGCTTTATTCATTGGCTGCAACTTTGTTACATTCAAGAGTGCAGACATTTGGGATTGACCTACACAAAAGAAAAATTGGACTTTTGTACCACTGAAAACGCTAACGGACCAAAAGTTTGAGCAAATCTGATTGGGCTACCCCTTCTCCGCCCTCGCTTACGGAGGTTCCCCGATTTTACGCCAACGGGCCCGTCGCGTGGTCGAGAAGTTTCAGCATCTCTGCAACTTCATGAAACAATCAGCGAACGGTCAAAAAGAGTAATTATTTTGTTTTGGCGTACTTGCAAGAAAGCAGCTCAACGTGCTTTCATGCAGAAAAGCATAATGAATTCACGCTTTTCCGCGGAATTCATTCGGACTCCCGCTTTTGACAAATTGCCAACAGCATAAAATTTGCTACCGAGACCCTTTTGGGTCACTCCGAGAGGATAAAAAGACGGGAAAAACAAATCAAATACCGCGTGATATCCATCGCAATGAACTTGTAACTACTCTGAATCATCATGACAAATTTTATTGACCCGACGATGGACATTCACTCGGTGCACAGCCCACTTAGTACCAGTGGCATGGCGTGCTTTGCGATATTCGATTTTTCTACCATTTAAACCTTGGAAAAGTATCGATAAACAGGGTGTTCGCAACGAACACCTTAATAATCGATTCTTCACCATAGCTTCAAATGGAGAAATATCGATAATCGATTATTCACGCCTCGCCACTACCTCGTAGCCACCGAGAGTGACTCAATCGATGACGCATGACGCAGCATCTCTTCCAGTAACAGATTGAGCGCAATCCCAAGATCCTGCGATATGTCTTCTATTTATTTTAATGTCATGAACCGGTTTCGGGTGGACTGTAAAGTGTAAAGCCATGCCGCTCGGCTAGAACAAAAACGGCGGCATGACAGGTCGTTGAGCCCGGCGGGTAAGGGGGGGTCTTTAAACCGCCATTTTCTTTACTTTGGACCTCTTTTCTTTTGTGACGTGAAAGATACACCGAGAAATAAAAACTATGCTTAGAATTACCGGATTAGAGACGTTTCTATGTATCTAATTGTAAGAGCGGCGTTTCGTATGAACTTTCAACTAATATGTACCCTGAAAAAAAGTTACAGGATATATAGACATACTGTCCGTTCCGGGCCTAGAGGCTGAAAGTTCTGGGTGCTGGAGCCGTATAGCTCCGACTGCTTCGGGTGCTACACCCCAAACTTTGGGCCTCTGAGCCCGGAACGCCGACGGTATGTCTATGTAGCCCGTAAATGCGGCTTCCACGGCCGGAGTTTTTCTTTTCATGTAGTAGTCATGGCCAACGATGGAGGTAGTATTTTTACCATGAAATGGTGATTTTTACTAAAAATCAACACACACAATTACCAAAGTAGTGGTTAATGATTTTCAATTGTAAATTACCACTATTCTTGGAGCTACTATTAATTAAGAATGTAGAGGGAACACCTCTCATTTTGTAATTTTGATCATAATTAGTTTCTTCTCAGTGTCTGAGAAATATGGACAGAGCTCAATTCCATAATGACCTGAACTATTCTTATAATCTATTTTAATACAGTCTCGATATGATAATTTGCGTTACATGCAATAAGAAAATTAGGCAGTTCATTGTTGCCCCGACCACGCTTTCTATTGTTAGTAATCTGAACTCCATCCTCAACTTTGCGAGAGCTGAATTCCCATGGTCTCCCTCGGGGTAAAAGGTGGGGTTAGCTTTTCTCTTTGAAAAGTCAGAATCCTCCTTCGCTCGGGAAAAGGGAACATCCTGGATGCGAGACCAGGGTATCTCGATTTTTCCTTCACGAGGGCGGGAGTGAAAATATAAAATTGACTCGTGGATTTATCAAGCTCGAATCAAGGGGCAGACTCTTTTTTATTCAGAGCCGACGTTTCATCTTTGACTCGGTTATTTTACTGTTCTCATATTCAAAGTAGGAACGTGGGTGGAGCCGTGGGATTATAATTCTGTTTCCATTCGCAGCGCGACACTACACTCGAAGCGGTAAAACTGCGTGAAAAGTCGATAAAACCCCTCGCGATTCACTCAGAATTCGCAGCACATCACAGATGCAGCTCACACTGGTCTTAACACAGTTATTTCCCTGCAAATTGGAACCATACTTGTCGGGTTTTCTCGGTAAAACGACCGCGTTTTACGATGTGTCTTGTTAGCCCTCTTAACTGCAAGGCCGTGTGCGACATGAGGAAAGCCACGAGACAGTTTCTGTTTTTTTTTTTTTTTTTTTTTTTTTTTTTAAAAAAAAAAAGGGTTCAAAAATCTCAAAAACAAGAAAAACGAAACTTAATGAAAAAATTTAAAATCTCAATGTATCATTCTCGCCCGCAGAAACCCTCGTTTTCCTCAAAATCGTAGAATTTTTGAGAGAGTTCTTCAAGGTACATTTAAAAATCAAAATTACGGATACTCGCCTTCATCTGTAATAAGCGCCGATCTAACACCCGAGAAAAATCGTATCGCATAACTTGAGCATATTCTGAGAGTTACCTGGCAACCTTTTTCAAACATTACACCAGCAGTGATATGTAAGAGCTTTTGCTCCAGTCAAGTTGAGCCTGAATTACTTTAATCTTACATCGACCGCAGGTAATACATACAAATTATATAAAAAAGAGGAAAAATGTGTTGATGCAACCGCAAAAAGTAATTCCGCTTCTCCGGCAAAGTAAATTAAGCTGGTTCTCTCTCTCTTACTCCCTACCCGGACTCATAGCGCTATTTTTGTCTCTTCTTGAATTACCTAGAGACCTACATTTTCGTTTAATCTCACATTGCCCAAGCTCTTGTCTCTCGGGTGTCATGTTTTCGTTTCATCTTTGAAATGTAGGTAAGATAAAAGCATGATGTCTTCCTTTTGCTGGTCCTCTATCTTGTATACCAAATATTTTTAGACTTTGAAAATTGAAGAAGTATGTGTTAAGCTGAAAAATTATCAAAATTATTGCGCTTTTCCGTTTCTCTTCTCATTTATTGCTTGATATAAAAAAAATGAAAAGAAAAAGAGAAAAAAAATTATCAAAAAGTTTGTTCACAAGCTGAAGCATTTTCTGACGCTACAACAACCCGAGACTTGCGGCTCGCGCATTTTCTGAACCACTGGCCCTGTTGCCAATATTAACGCAACTGTGATTCTGACGATGAAGAAGGTGCTAAACAAGCTAGAAAATCTTATAAGACTTGACGAACCAGCGTTTATAGAGAAGCCATAAAAGTACAAGGTTTTCCAGTTAATCCTCGCTAGGCCAGCTTTTCAACGGAGCACCTATCGTCCCCACGGCTCGCCGTGCGTTTATTTACTTGCTCGTGAATTTCCGCCTCTCAAATGGCAATGAATTGTGTCGGTAGAACTCATGATACTCGGTCACACCACGGAAAATGCCGAGTTTTATGAGCATTTAACGACGGCTCAAGGGTTCTTATTATAAACTTAATGCACTAAGATAAAAAAGAACACAAAAGTTTGGTTGATATGGGAAGTGGAACAGAAAGTAATCCAAGCTTTCAATAAGTGATTTCGACTTTTCTGGGTATCTTCATTTTTCTCTGTACTGAAATCAACGAAAACCGTACCAAAATCAAGAAAATTTGTATAGCCCATTTTTCAAATTTGCCGAAAGTAAGCCAAGTATATACAAACATGTGCTTCTCAGTGCATCGTTAATCAAAAGGAAATCAAGTGCATAACTGCATTTATACATTTCCTACCGTATTTTATATCAAGAGGAAAGCAGAAACAGTATGGAAACGTTATCCAATTGATCGCACTTGAAACAGATATTTTTCACAGTGTCTTCCAATTTCATTAATTTTAAATCAGACCCGAAAAACTCAAGAAAAAAAGTTGGTGGTTCTTGATTCCTGCAATGGTGAAGGTCCCCATTAAAACTAGAAGTCAATGCAACGTGTCTAGCGAGGACACAATAGCAATGCCAGGATCTGACGACCCAGCTATTTGATTTGCTATAGGGATCGTAAAGCTATGAATCTAGTTACCACTATCTATCGATTTATCCACGCGTGACAGCAAAACATAAAAAAGTTCCTGACTCATCTACACCATTTTATCCCTAACATCGTAAAGGTTTTGGATTTTCTTTCTACTTATATTTTATTATTAAAAAATTCCTCACTTCGGATGCAAAATTTTCGGTTTTAAAGCTGCAGGATCCCTCTAAGTTTATAATTTCAGATTTGGTTGTTGTTGGCTTTTGTGGCGTTCTCCTTTTTTGCACCGCACCGACACGTTTTCTCCTCTGTTTTTTCTGCTCTCGAACTGTCGATGTCTCCTCTTTGATATGGAGGCATCGTTAACTTTCCTGGTGAAGTCATAGCTGAGCCGTGTGAACTCCTAGTTAGTAAGAGGATTTTGTAAACTCGTTCGGCTTCTGAATACGTAACCGGCAGTTTGAAGGTGGAGCGAGCTCGTTTCCAGAAACGGGAGCGGTTTGCCGATTATGAATTCATCGAAAGTTTTCGTCCTCATCGTCGCGGCGCGCCGGCGCGCGGCGTCTTGTAATTAAGACATTCATGAATGAATTCGAGTTCGACACGCAATCGTCAGTGAAATGATTCCGAAGAAAGTGGGAACTCGCGCGGCCCAAGTCGACGCGCATTCGTTTCCACAGAATGCGGTCAGCTCGCCGCAATCGTAACGCAATCGTGCACTTGGCATATCGAGACAAGAGCTGCACTCGCGCTGTTTCCGCCGATTTGATATTCCGCCGATATTCCGAAGATTTGTTCCGCCGATTGATATTTTTCGCGTGAGAATTCCGAATTTCCGTGTGTTTTTCTCTGTTGCTTGTCTGATTCAGGTGTTTTCTCCGTCCGCTTTTCCCGAATCTTATCAAAGTTCTTTCCGTTTGCAACGAGGAAACTGCTTTCGTTTGCGCGCAAGGAGAAGCAGCCCGCATCAGATTAACCAACCAAGAAACTTCTCAGGGATTCCATTGGTCGACCGAGAGGGCACGGAAAAGCTCGCTAATCCCCCCCCCCCCCCCACCCTGTCAGCAAAAACTGACCTCCCCGCTCACAGTAATCTGTTTGGATCCGCCTTTGATCGATTTGGCGAGCAATACAGAGAGCTAAACAATTCACATTTCTAACCCCCACAGGAGGCAGTGGCGATTCTAGCAAATTGGCAACACTGCTAATACTCCATTGAAATCCATTGAATATCCGAGGAAGTGATGGATCACGAAAAAGAACCGTCAGAAAAAGTTTAAATTTCATTAGCATAGTACGGACACTCGGACAGTCTTTCGACTAATATAACAGTCGTCAACAGGGTCGTCAAATTAGTGCAACTTTCGCAAGTATTAGAAATCCGATCGCCATGTGAACACTTTGTCAATTTTGGACAGGAATTATAGTTGGACCACTGTGGTCACGGTGAACACCTGAACACGGTGGTCCGACCACCCAGAGTCGGACTGGCGTAAATAAAGTTAGGCAGCTACTAGGATTTTGGGGCCCCTGACGTAAAAACTGGGCCCCTATGGGGGGTCTGGGTGGTCGCCCTCCAGGGATTGAGGGGGGTTCGGGGGTCCTCCCCCGGAAAATTTTGAAAATATAACCCCTGAAAATAGAAGTTTTAGGCTCTCTTCGCATTGAAATTTGATAAATAGCGCCTCCGAAAATGTCACCTATTTTTTAGATATTTTTTGAAAAATTCGGCGATTCCTCTTGTTGATAAAGAAGCACATAATCTCCTCAAACTTTTACGCAGGGGCCTCTGCTGGTATCTTTTCAGAGGCCCCGCCCCTGAAGTTACCTTCTCTCGGCTGCAGGGCCAGTAGGGGCGTCTCAAAAAAGAAGTCATTTTAAAGTGAGTAACCTTCAAAGACCGGAAAAAAGAGCTTTCGAGACCCGGAAGGGCCCCTGAAAGTGAAACTTTTTTTTTCGAGCCCAGGGTCAGGGGCCCCTGCTGACATCTTTTCAAGGGCCCCAGAAGTGACCTTCTTCGGGCTATAGGGGTCTCAGAGAAAGAGTCATGCTGTTTAAAGTAAAAAACCCTTAGAGGCCGGGAAAATATAGCTTCGAGGGCCGCTCCAGGGCCCTTGAAGCTCATATTTTTCGATCGCTGAGGAGCCCTTGCTGGCATCTTTTCAGGGGGCCCTGAGGTTACCTTTTTCCGGCCGTAGGGGCCTCAGAGAAGGTGTTATGAGTTAAACCCTCGAGGACTGGAAACAACGAGGGTTTTTCAAGGATTCATTTCATTTATTTTGAAGAATAAATTCAAGGATTTTTCACTTTTTGATGGATTCATTTCATTCATTGAAGAATTAATTCAGGAATGGACTACTAGACAAGGTACGAATTTAAGCATTCTGACATATGTTTTCTAACCAGAATTTCACGCACAACATGATTCGCGCAACGAAAATTACTGAAACCGACTTCTAACGGAGATATTAACATTTTTATTTCACATTGGTTACGAGGAATTTGAACTGCCCGCTCACAAGAAACTCAAAGCTCTACGCGAGTCAAATCGCGCACCACAACGGTTTCAGCAAGCTTCTCATTCGAGCAATGTTCATTTCCCACCATGTGTTGTTCAAACTATAAGCAATTTGCTATAGCTGAGCCAAAGCGTCAAGATTGAGGCTGCCAGATTTTTACATCGCAGAGACTGTCATGATAACGTTTAGCGCGATGTGAATCACGTAGAGTATTGAGTTTTCACGAGCGGGTGGTTTCAATTCACGCATCAAGAATCATTAAATATCTTCGGAAGGAGTTGATTTTGGTAATTTTCGTTGTGCGTATCGTGTTCCACGTGAAATTTTGGTTGAGAAACATGTATCAGAATGCTGAAATTCGCACCTTGTCTAGTGGTCCATTGTCGGCTCAGGGGCCCCTGAGCCGACAATTCATAGGCAGCGATCGCTGCCTAGCTGCCTTAGCCAGTCCGGCCCTGCGACCACCATGTTGTGGGACAAAAAGCTATAGTCAGACTAACTTTGGACCAAAATAACTGACATGAAACCGGTCGCCGCACCCTTTTGACGATTGGGTCGCCAATTTTTGCTCACTGCACTGCACCGCGAAATTTGAGGGCTCTTTCGACAACCGTTTTCTCAATATGCGGACCTGAATGATTCTTTCCTCTCCTTCAAAACGATCGACCCACTTCGCACGTTGTACTAGAGAATCGTCTCGTAATAGCAGTTCAGGATAACCCACTTAATTGAGAACGCAACAGTACTGATATTTAGGAGATAGAAAAAATCTTACCGTTTCAAAACCGAAAAAAACTTACGTGCCAGAGATGAATGAACTAGAATTCACATTTGGACATTCACTTGTCCCTGCGTGTGACACAGAACGGGACGACAACTCACGGTGGAGTGTCATGCCCGCTCGGCGGCTCGGTGCGTTCATTTTTCAGGATGATTAAATTAAGACCTGACCCGGCCTAACCTGACCCAATTTCGGGCGGATCGCTCGCCTCCGTCTCCCACGCTACGCAAAGCCGCGTCACCGTCGCCGTCGGACCGAACGGCCGCGGTGCACAGTGGATCGAGTCAATTAGAGAGGTCGGACATGAAATTTTTGACTAAAATTGCAAATCTCGATGTTTATTTCGTCACATTATAAATTTCACGGGGTGGTTCAGGAAGAAAATTTGACGAGGATACCAATGAAATCACTTTAAGAACCTCAAATTTTAGTCTAAACGGAGTTATAAGCGTTTAAAGTTTCCGAAGCTTGTCCGACCTCTCCTATTAGCTTGATCCACTGTGCGGGGGCCGCGGCGTGAGTCGGTGCACTATGGTCCCAATTCACTTTTCAGTGATCAAAAATCATAGCGGCTCTCCGTTTGAGTATAAATACATTTAAGATGTATTTTCCTCATGACTTTGATGCGCTGAATCCGAATTTGACCTCCGATTTTCCCTAAAAAATCATTTGCAAAAGTTACTGTCATTTTTTCACAAAAATCACAAACTACCATACGATTGGCTTGTTATACTTGCTTAGATTGGATGAAAACCATGCGTTCATTGCACATACATGTACAGTTCATGTAAAATTAAGAATGTTTTGATTTTTTGACACCCCCCCCCAATTTTTTTTTTTTTTTTTAAGGAAAACTGAACTGAAAAAAATGAAATAGATCTAAAATTCATTTGTATTTTAAAAATGTCGAAATAATGCTTCAGAGAAGACTTTTCTTTACGTTGATTTGACGGGAAACGCAAATCGGGTACATAACAATGTTGAAGAGCGGGGG
>NW_017566817.1:1874452-1909868 GCF_001854935.1 Bemisia tabaci | reverse complement strand
GAAAAATTGTAATTAGTGCGTTACAATCCTCTTAGAGTCCTCTACAAAATGGTATAAGCAAGAATTCTGAGAGACCATTTCATGATTCAGGAGAGGCTCCGAACGCTTTGTTAGAAATAGCCACTTCACGGGTCAGAAAATACGTATCCGACTATTTGCACAGTTTGTGACACTTTCAAAGTGACTAGAAATTTTTTTGAGGTATACTACGTGTAGTTTATGACCCGTAGATACTATATTTATCAATTTTGACTTGAAAAAAAAATGTCGTCCAATTTCATAAACATCGATTTTTGAGCGCTCCCGAGCGGATTGGGACCATAGTGCGGTGCTCCAACTCGTGCCCGTCTGATGAGAGGAGGCCTCTTTCTTTTCCGAACGGATGACACTGCACTCTCCGCCGAATTCACTCAAAAGTAAACAGACAGTGTAGCGAGATTCTTGCAACAATCCGCCCCGTTCCTTGTGCTCTACATATCGACGCTATTCGGGGGAAGGAGCGTAACTCCATTCCGAAGTTGCAAAATTGGACCCAACAATTCAATTTTTAAAAATGTACCTCTGCAATGAAAAGTTAAATGCAAAAACGGCCTTCGGAGATCAACTCTTCGAATTACACATATTGCCATTATTAAGTGGAAAAATTTTCAATTTTTTTATGATTTTTTTTTCTATAGAAAAATTCCAGTTTTTTCTCTTCTTTTTAAAAACCCCCTACTTGCATCCCACGTAGGTTAAACGTGATTCTATGCAAAAACGGCCCAAGTATAGGGCATTAAACACAAAATGTACTTCTCAAATCAGTCGTTCTATGCAAAAATGGCCCGAGTACACCTTTTCTATTCCTGTTTTTTTCTCCTTTCCAACAATATCTTTCTCTGACTCAACTTAAACTTCAGGATATGACTACCTTTTTCTTGATCTCAGGCGATGATGCAATGCCTGATAATGTAACAAACAGGTACCATAATGAAATTTACAATCGCTGCACTTTGTGGAACCGCGATTTTGCTACTCAGGCCGTTTTTGCACCAAACTCCTCAATGGACCACTAGACAAGGTACAAATTTCAGCATTCTGATGCATGTTTCTTCACTAAAATTTCACGTAAAACACGATGCGCACAACGAAAATTACCGAAATCAACTCTTTTCGAAGATATTTAATGATTCTTGGTGCGTGAATTGAAACCGCCCGCTCATGAAAACTCAGTGTTCTACGTGATTCACATCGCGCGCTAAACGTTATCATGAACGTCTCTGCAATAAAAAAACTGGCAACCTCAATCTTGACACTTTGGCTCAGCTATAGCAAATTACTTACAGTTTGAAAAACACATGGAGGGAAATAAACATTGCTCAACTGAGAAGCTTGCTGAAACCGTTGTAGTGCGCGATTTGACTCACGTAGAGCTTTGAGTTTCTTGAGAGCGGGCAGTTCAAATTCTGCGTAACCAATGTGAAATAAAAATGTTAATATGTCCGTTAGGAGTTGGTTTCAGTAATTTTCGTTGCGCGAATCGTGTTTTACGTGAAATTCTGGTTAAGATACATGTATCAGAATGCTTAAATTCGTACCTTGTCTAGTGGTCCATTTTCATCCAGGACTTTTCTAATTTTTGTATGGATTATGAGATAAATCATTTATATTTCCAGCTAGAAAAGTTCAGGATTTTACTTGAAAAAAATTTAATTTTCAAGGGAGAATTCGGCAACATTGGAATGTAGTTACGTTCTTTCGTACGGGAGACGACGAAACGAGGGAAACACGGGGGTTTACGACCACGATTTGATAACGATGGGAAGAGGACGAACCGCGCATGCGTGCGCGCGCGTGAACGAGAGCAAACACCTACTTACGTGTGACACGTCTCGAGATGAACGGTAAACAGAACGCGCAGCGCACGACTCGTCAAATATTTTGAAAACTTTTGACTCCGACTTCAAGAATTTGTTTTTCGTTTTTAAATTTTTTTATCGTTTTGTTTGTTCTCAATCCTTTTCTTTTAGTGTTTATTTCGAGTGAATGTCACGGAGAAAAAAGAATCGTTGCTGTTACAACGCTTATAGTGGATTTCAAGTCTTAACTGTTTCTTTAATCATAGTTGCAATGTTACTTTTCTGGAAATCATTATGTAGGTCCCGATGACAATACTACATTGTTACTGAAACCGAAATAATTGTTGGCGCGAACGTCAAATTGTAACTATGATTAAAAAAGTAGGTGGGACCTGGAAACCACAGGGAGCATTGCAAGCGTAACAATTCTTTTTTCTCAGTATTAGCCACTTGAAATAGACACTAAAAGAAAAGAATGTAAGATAAGCAGGCAAATTGTTGAAAACGGGTAAAAAGGGGGAAAATCTTAAATTCGGAGTCAAAAGTCGTCTCTGAGAGGGAAGTTACCATAAACTAGCTTTTCAACTTGATGTCTTGAAGTTAGAACGCACAATAATACGAATACTAAATGGATCAATGAAAATAGGACTAGTGCCAGCAGAGCACTTACGGAACAATCAAAGGACTATAATCTGCACGATTTTCCACCCTTGATCATACTACAAATCTGTTCAAAATATCATTTCCAAAATCTCATGAAATAACAGGTTCCCACCTGGCAATTAAGTGACAGGTTGCAATTTCCAAAATAACAGAACCAAGAGTGTAATCAAAAACATAAAAGGTCAAACTATTGAGCGATGAATAATAGCTGGAGGAGACTAAAACACGGGCAGAAAAAAAAGGATATTTGATTGGTCTCGCTGCTGGTCCCTTTTGTTGCTACATCAATCTGTGCTATTCGGAGATGCTTTCTTTTCAGGATTGGAAAAGGTTTGCGAGTAACGACACGATAAATTTCGAGAACCCAAGGCCCCGATGGGTTGAATCCACTATTATTTCGATAAATTGCTTGCTTGGTGAGTAAAGAATGAAATACGACTGATCAAACTGGAGTATCGAACGGATCTGCCGGTAGGAGAAACCAATTAAATCGCACCAGTAATTAACTGGGAATGATTTACGAGAGACCGCGGCGGGGAGTCTCAATTTTTCACGCGCACAATGCGAGCTTAAATTGGTTAAAAATAATTAGTGAGAGTTTTGATTTGAATCGCCACAAGATGCCGTTGCAGGAGAACGAAAGGTCCGGCTTTTCACAGACGCCTTGCTCGGGCTACCGTTCCTCCTAAGACCGGAAGGCTAAAAAACGCATTACGCTCCTCAATTTCTATAAATTCTTTGTTTCCAAAAAAGCTAAGATATCTCCCTCCAGGATACCGCATACTGCTATTATTTCGGAAACTGCAGCAATACATGCGTGATACAATGAAACCTATCTTCCTCTCCTTTATTTGTACAGGGTGTCTACTAGAACAGGCTGGTCAAAAATAAGTACTTTTACAGTACTTTTTCAGTATATTCTCGAGAAATTCAGTACCTCCTCTGTCAGTAAAATTTCGTACTTTTTCAGTACCTCCATTTTACGAAATTCGAACCATTTCAAAAATCTGAAATTGCGCCAAAAATGACAACAAATTAAAAAAAAAATCCGGACCTTTTTGTGGAATTTCCGCACTTTTTCAGTGCTTCCGGTCCGCCCTTAAGAAATCAGTACTTTTTGTGGACTTTCCGGAAATTCCGGACTTGTAGACACCCTGCGACTGATTGGGGAGTATTAATTGATTACAGGAGTATATAATGTACATGCAACATGCTTGAGCATTTTCATGTTGAATCTGGCTCATGAATTGATCTCTAAACTCCTTACCGTGGAAAAGTGACGGGTATGAAATTAATTTGAGTACACAAGGCTGATACTGTAAAAATCGAAGGAAAGCAGACTTTAATCGTTAAAAGAATTAGATTGACTGAATTCAGCAAATAAGAAGCTACTCTGTTGAGGGACAAGAAATCTGCGGAGAGGAGGCGCGCAATCGCGCAATCAACTGAACTGTGCATAGTGCTTTGTCTTTGTTCTCTTCATTTTTCTCCTCCTGATTCATCGCACGTTATCAATAAAACTGGCCGCAAACAATTAGCGAACGAGTGTCAAGAGCATAGCCGTCAACTGAGGGAAGATAAATGGTGAAGAACGAGAAAGAGTAAGCGCCGGCATTTCGGTGCAACGACCTGTTTCGGTCTCGTGGATCGGCTGCAATTGCAAAAATTATCAAGATAATACCTCTCGGACTGCAGTTAACCACCTATTGACAATCTTCTCTTCCGGAATCGAAGTTGCCGGATTTACAGTAAATTATAAATTTTAAACTATTTTTTAACGATTCAGTCAGTATCATTCACGATATCAGTCAAAGGCAGACAGAATTTGTCGCACCTTAGACGTAATGGCGTAACTCGATTTAACTGTTTTCCGCAAATCTCTATGCTTTCCGGAGCTCATGTATGTAATTGAGATATGCCCTTATAGATCGTATTCGATAACGGTTCGATGTATCGTTTGGTTCAAAACAATAGAACATAACCTCAAACCAAACTGTAAGGATTTATGTTGAAAAAGCTGAAAATGAGAAATTTCCTGACAATTTCACTTTGAACTGGCATTTGGTACTCAAAAGGATAAAAAATCTGTTACAAAAGACCTGTTGTCTCAGATTTCGGAATTTACTTCCGAGGCTATGTTTATGTTTTGAACCAATCGATATCGATACAATCTCACCAGTTTGATGTATCGAATACGATCTATACGTTAGACTTAGAGGAGCGACGAATTGGCAACATCGAGACGCAGCGAATCGACTCTTGACGTCGCTTTGATGCGATGATCGATGACACGAGAAAACGCTACTTCCTGTTATGTTGTCCTTCCAGTGTACGCACTGGAATGCCTCTTTCCCTCTTGCCGGGAAGCATTTCTGCACGCCGTATTGATTTTTCATAAATCCATAAAAATACTCGGAAACTCGTCTAGGAGGCAGCGCGAAACCGTTGGTTAGACGATCTCAACGAGGCTAAAATTCTCGGAGATCAAGCATGACCGAACAAATACTGCGATTTCGATGAGTACAACTTCTGAGAAACGGGACACTCGTGGAATATGACCCACAGCAATCGGCAGTGTATCAATTCTCCGATGTATGTTCGACGCAAGATGATAGGATTGACAGGTAAATATACTCCTCGGTTGATCTCATACTGTTACTAAGGGATAGTTTACGGTTGGAATCTCAATACGCGCCTCGAAATTAACTTCATTTTAATCTCACTGAAGGCTCACTGATACGCCCTTAAAAAAATTTCGAAGACGAATTCTGAGAAAATCTCTGTTCTGACATCAGTTTCACGAGAGGATTTTTTTTCCCCCTTTAATAAAAATTGTACAATATTTAAGCAAGGCACTTCGCAAGAGTGAGATCAGAATTGGTCCCCGTAGTTCGAAGGTTTCATCCCTTCAACTACCTCACGTTTCGCTTAATTATTCATCGGAAACCTCTAAACGTACCTAAAAATAGAGAGGATTGGACGTAACATCAGAAATGAGGCCTGTTCTGAAAACCCTGCAAAATTCAAGCTTGTTGATCCGCGCAAACAAAATGCAAGAAATATGAGAAAGGTCCTCTGATAATGCCCGAGACTGCAAATGCTCTCAAAAGAGGATTATAGGATTTTTATCGACGGAGAGAGTTCCTTTCTCCTCGAAAACCTTTTTGAAAACCAACCAAATAACTTTCCCTCGACTTAACACAAATGTGCACTCGATATAGTTCCTGTCATACTGGTGCAGTCTGTCCACTCGAAAGCATCAATATTTACTTGAAGCGTTGAATAAAAAAACAAGAAAATGCAAACAAAGCGGAGCCTCCACCTTTTCGGCTCCAGACACCTTTTAGAGCGTTCGATATAGATTGTTTGGAGAGGAAAGAAACGTGCTTTAGCTTAAGGTACAACCCGAGCGATACTCAACTTAATCCGAGGTTGCACATTTTATCGATGCAATTTTCAATACCCCAGTTCCTGTTCAATAAGATAAAACGAATATTTTTACCACCATCTATCAACCATGCACGTGATCTACCTGGACGATCGGGAGGTGTAAAAACAGGCCCGGCTGACTAGCCAAATGGAACAAAAGGGGGACTTTTCAATAATCGGATGAGTAAATAGACCAGTCATAAAAATTTTATAGATAGATTGAGGCATGTTTTCTAAAAAAAAAAAAAAAATCTATTTCACTATCTAGGCTACCCAGGGTCGGCGGAAAAAGGAGACGGCAAAAAGATAATAGGAATAATTCAGTGAGCGTGGCGAGCCTTACTGTTAGTTTGCCTTCAGTTTTGAGAGTAGGCAACCCGAGCTCCCACGTGGCCGAATAGTGGTATCCCTCTCAGATGTCACGACTGCTGGAAGAAAGAGCAGGAAAATTTACCCGACGTCCAACCAGGAAGTTTGGCGTGAAGGCGAATTGACCTCGAATTTTTTTATTTTTCGCGAGATGTTTTGCTGCCGATCATTTTAAATCTCCGTGCGGAAAAATGTATGCTCCTAAATTGCTATACTTCTGTATCGAGGTATAAGTATTATTAAGAAACAATTATGACAAAGATAAATAAATTATAAATAAGAAATGTATACACATATGATTAAAATTGACTCACGTAGACGTGTTTCTTTTCGCGTGTGAACAGGGCCAAGCCCCAAATTTTCCCTTTGTTGGGCTTGAGTTGCATTTTTGCAAGTAATAAGTTTTACTCGGAATGAGTTTCACAGAGATTCCGGTGCTTTTGCATGTCACTCTACAAGTGGATTTTTAAGGCGCTGCACTTAGCGGAACGCTCCACTTTAATGTTCAGGCTAGAATTTTTCCTTAAAATCATGCAAAGGTGATAGCCACAAATCGTAGTCTCAAAGAAACTGTTACTCATGTTTCCGCGCATGCGTAATTTTGGGCGTAAGTTAATATAAAACCAACGAATCTAAAAATCACAACTTCTCCGATGAAAAAAACGTAATCCCGATAAATTTGACAACATGCAGGTTGTCAGGTCAGGTCCACTGGGCTACCAAACTGAAAGCAGGTGTAACACAGGTGGGTGGAGGGTGGAGGGGCTGCATCTTGAGCGTTGGGCAGGTAATTGAAGAGGCACCCGTGGTGGAGGAATATAAAAGGGGGAAAAAGGTCCACAGATACGCATCTGGGAGGATGAGAAAAATGATACTAAGTCGCGGTCGTCGGGAGAGTGGGCAGTAAACAGAGGGGGAAGGAAGGTGAGGAGGGGGTGCGGGGGCGAGGGTCGGGGGAGAGGCAACTCCTGGTCCTGATGCACCCCTGCATGCGAGCTAAGATTTCGCTCAAAGATGACTGATGAGCAGGTGGTGGAAGAAATACTCCCAGGCCGAAAATAAGGAGCAACGGGACCTCGAAGAGGGTGCTTCACCCCTGCAGCCTCTGCTCCTGCTCCGGAACCTGGTGTTTTGCCACGCTGCGTATGCACAACACACAACTACTGCCGTGCTGAGGAAGAACGCCTTATGAACATTCGAGTGTTGCCAAATTTCCTTCGATAAAATGTTTAGTTATGAAGAAAGTTATGACTATTTTTCCTTGAAATTATCGGGAACTTTAGGTGAAATTGCGAACAAAATTATCTGAAAAATTGGAGCGAAAATATTCAAAAGTTTTCCAGAAAATTAGCGTTTTATCAAAGGAAATTTGGCAACGCCTGAAGGTTCATACGACGTTCTTCCGTAACACGGCAGAACACACCCCCGCCAAAAGCGTGGGATCACGCCCGGTTTTAAGTTAATCTCCTCCTCGTAAACGACTTCGCTTGCATTCAACGGCGACGCTCAGGATTCAATCCGAGGTGCATATTTAATCCTCCACGGATTTGCCGATTTCCGGATTTGAGGCGCTGTAAATCATGCATTTTTTCCTAGCTGCAATCTGCCCTCAAAAGGTTGGGGAAATTTATGATAATGATAATTAATGGGATGCTCCTTGACGGGTTGGAACTTCCTTGAGTTATGAAGAAAAGGAGAGAGAATCAGTTGTTCACGCTCTGAAATATTGCACGATTTTACATCAGATTTTTAAGCCATTTCCTCTCCTCGATTCCAAACTGAACGAGCTCATTCAAATATCATTCACTAAAGAGCAGTATTTTAACAAATCATGAAAAAATTAATTCAATAATATAAAAAATATAAAAGCGCACGAGGTAATTAGCTCTGAGGCATTGCAATTTTTACGTAAGATCGACTGTTAATCAGTGAACTACTTTCGGAGAATTACTCTGATTTCAGGGCCTACGTTACGTTTATTTTGGAAAAATTAAAGAAAATGTTTCGAGGATAGTAAAAACGTTACAAGGCACGACATTTTATATTTTAGCGATGATCTTCTCATCTCGTATTATAAAAATCGGCTTTACTAAAATTAAACCTAACAAAATTGAAGAGTTGATTTTACGATTATGCCTGCACGCTGTCATTGTTTCTGTTTACATCGATTTATTATGTGATGGAAAGCAATCTGGACTTACGATTGCGACAGTGAGCACAAAGTTATTCCATCTTGATGTGATAATTACCTGGAACAAAAGAAGAAGAAAAATCCGATTGAGTTATGAATTCACGGTAGACATCAGGAATGTACGAACAGAACATGTTACTTCACACAACCCTAGAAAAATGCAAAACCGCAAATACCATAAAACTTACGAGTAAAAACTCTATTTTTTTTCTGAACTGATGGAAGGAACGCATGAAAATAGTTGCAGTACCTCTATATGACGCATTCCAATAAGTTTTTAGTCCCAATCGCTGGCGACTTTTAGTTTTTTCAGCGCGTTAAATTTACATTGCACGACGCAAAAGCGAGCAAGTCGTTACTATTTACAAAGTGTGTTTGTTGCTCCTATCAAGAACTTCCTTTCTTTCCTTTTTTCCCTTTCTTTTCCTTCTCTTTCGATTCAGACAAACTGAAGCGTGAGGTTCCGACGGATCTAAATTAGCGAATCTCAAAGGACGGAGAGGAAAAGTGCGATTGGAGCAGGAGTGCAAAACTCATTCGAATGGAGAGAGAGATTTAAGTCAGCCGCCTTCGGGGATTTAAAAAAGAATCTTGAGGATGCTCTCTTCGTTAGATAAATTCGAAAACAACGATGTCGGATTTTCGCAAAAGTCGTTATCTTAAACCTTTTCCTTATTTTCTTCTAAACCTTTTTTCCTGTAGAAAGTAATTGGCGCAACAGACTTTACTTTTAATTGTTAATAATTAAATGGACCGCGTTAAGCAGAAAGGAACATAGCCACATTATCAATTGCCATAATTGGGAAATTTAATTTTTGCAGGCAATTTTATTTTAACATAAGAACAGGGTTGTGCGGATTTTTGTGGAAATTTCAGTGAATTTTCTACATACATAGTGGGATGCGAATTCCTTTAAATTTTCAATGTAATCCACACAAACGTTCTCTTGTTCAAAATTAAAATGCCTACTTAAATTTGATAATAGCTGATGTGGCTTGGTTCCTTATTGCCGAACGCGGTCCACTGCAAAAATTGCGATGAAAAGTTAGTCTAAATCTGCCAAAATAAAAGTGGTTAAATAGGGAATAACGCCTGATGATATCACAAGGCGGCGTAATTTCTAGCTTTTAAATCTACTTTTCTCAAAATTACACTTTCTTTGGGCAAATTATTTTTTTTTCGAACGTTTGGCATCAGCGCGAGAGAAAGCAGACGTTGGTGCAATGGTCCTAGATCAAACGGAATGAAGAAGGGGGAGCAAGGCTGCAAGGTTGAGGGGATTCAGACTCCCACGATGTTCCCTATCTCTGCGTACTGCGTCATCCCTGAAGACAGCCAACCAACTTCGTTTTTATCGCTCGAAGCTGCTCGATCCGGACGAGGAGATGAACGTACCAGTACCAGTGCAAGACAACTTCAATACGGTCTGAAAAATTGTCTATACCCCACCGATCACTGAGCAATGGAGATGTTGCATGTGTGAGGAATTTGCAATTTGACGGTTGATTCTTGTATAAAAGTTCGCGAGAAACACAATGGTCCCACTGGTTTTCTCTGAAATCAACTCCCAAAGCTCAAAAAAAGCTCTCAAAGTGAGGCCAAAATGGAGGGGATATCCCGCCCTACCCTGAGAGTCCACCTCTACATCAAAACAAACTCTCCATGCATAGATAGGGAGCAAATACATTAGCAGGGTTGCCACTTTCTTTGGGGACTCCAAAACTGAAAACATGGATAACTGAAAACATGGATAACTGAAAACATTCTGATGTTTAATACTAATCTTTATTTTCATCCACGGAAAGGAATCCAGAACCTGGCGGTATGCTTTATTCAGAAATTGGGTACTTCGGGGTAGGTTCGACACCAAGAAAATACAACTTTTCAACGACTTGAGCGCGCACCGTGGTATACGCGCAATGTATGAAGTATCCTGCAGACTTGTAAGGCGCTATACTACGCGTCACGCGCACCGTGCCGTACGCGCAATGCATGAAGTATCCTCCGGTCTTGTAAGGCGCTACTGTGCGCCGTGCGCGCCGGCCGCACTGTGTTTGATGTGATTATTCAAACTTGCGGCGTCAGCGGTTTTGAACTTATGATTTCAAAGTTTTTGTTGAGTTTGTTATTATCATTTCAAATGATAAAATATTACATAAAACCCAGCTAATTCGCATCTTTTCAATTATATTTTTATAAATAATTTTAAAGCCTCTCCGGTAATTTTTTTCTTTAATATACAGCGCAGGGGTGGGGGGCAGCATAATTAAGTGCCTACCCCTCCGTCCACAATCGCCACCGCCGAAATTCTCTAGTCCGCAAACTCCACCGGCCCTGTTCCGCCTTTCCGCGATCGCCACCATCAAAATATAAGAATCCGCAAACGCCACCCCACCGCCAAATTTTGGGTACTTGAGGTATAGTAATCTGGCAACACTACACTAGGAGTTGACGCAGCTGAGTCTGTGTATTCGTCGTTTCTCTCACGAAAGAACTTAACTACATTCCAATGTTGCTAAATTTCCCCGCAAAGATCACACTTTACAAGGAGAATTTTGGGAATTTCTACCTGAATTCCTAGCTGATTATTCTTCTGATCTCACGCAAAAATTAGCCGATGTGTCAAAAAAAAATTTAAATTTTGCAACCATGGAACGGCGTTTTCTTCGTTCGGGAAATGACGCATTGTCTCCGTTGGGATCATCTTTTTCCGACACCTCGTGTCCGCGTCCGTCGCTGCGAGCACGGACTCGGTCACTTTAGACTCCGGAGAAATTAAATCCGGATTAGGGACGTTCCGTCCCGATTCGGTCGTTTACGTCATGCGGAACGGAGCAATGCGCGCGCTGCTCTCAGTCAAGATCGCGGCCTTACCCGATGATTTTGACCATGGGCATTGAAAATGGAAAACGTTAAACCAGCCCATTGTCAAGGATATTTCATAAACTAACGTGGCGTCAAACCGCAGTTCTGAGTGAGAATTGAATTTTTCCGATTCAGAGCAGCGGGCCGATTATAGACAAAGCTATAGACAAAGAAGACATAGGGAGTATGGAGCGATCCTATTGGTTGACAAGGTTGGTTCCCATAGACTAAGGAAGAAAAATAATGGACTAACTGTCGGGTCTTTGGTGGGTTGCCGTTACTCAGTCCATTACCTACCTCCTATGTCCATTGCCACCACCCGCTTCCACCAATAGGATCCCTCCAAATCCCTTTTGTCGTCTTTATCTGTAGCTTTGTCTATCAGTTTCGATAATCGGCCCGCAGTGGAGGAGAAGCTACGTTAATCTTCGAGTGCAATTTGATGGCATTGAGGTTATCAGCAACGATGCGTACAAACTGAGGTCTTGTCATATCCTTCTTATTAAAAATCCCCCAAAAAGCTCCAGTCAATTTTTGGCCTTTACTTTGCACTTACTGGTTTGTCGTAAAAATTGTAACAGCAACACTGGCGTTCCACGAAAGTGGGAAGGGTAAGCTTGGGTACTCTTACAACAATGAGAAAAAATTCGGAGCAGATTCGGAGAACAATAAAGTCATGGCAGAGCCTTTGGATAGAGTACTTTAAAATTAAGAGCTACGCTCCTCAATCTCAAGACTCATACGCTCTTTTAACGAAGAAGTCCTCAAGTTTCGATATCTTCCCGTACTATATGTGGCGCGGCTGCGACCAGGTATCTACCGTCATATTCCACTATCAACATGTGCCGGAAATCTACCCACAACAATGACACGCAGAAGTCTGAAACCGAAAACATGCCAACGTGTGATGCGACTGGCGCCTATGGCGAATGGCACCACCTAGTTTTAGCTTTGCCCCAAGAAGGCGTATCTGTAAACAATTTTGCCAAGTCACGTGAGGGATTTACTTGATGGACTACCGGCGCCGCGGCTTGGTGCGGCGCCGGGTGATAATCCAAACGCGTAAACATAAATGCGAACCTATTCAGGCATACAAAACAACCATCATTTCTCCGATGAAAATATAGACGACGGAGGAAAATCATGACGGAATCGACTTCCACTTTCACTGGTTTTCATACCTCGTCGATCGTTCGAAGGATTACAGGTCTCCGCGACTTACTGTCAATCGTTACGGAATAATAAGTTGGAAAAGTTAATCCATCTGCCTCTGACAATGCTCCGATTGACTGAGCGAAAAATTGCTGTAATGTAAATTAAACAGTTGTAAAACGAACCTTTTTCACGGGCAGCAATAAATAGAGAAGCGGCCAACAGCGACAAATGGCTTTGGCTTCGACTTTTAACGCGCTCAGCGTGGACATTTTTGTACCTACACCGCTTTATTTAGAAAGTAAACATTACGGTAAAAGCGCTGATTCACCGGCTAACTCCATGAAATTGCCAGGGGCCCCGGCCCCACAGAAGTACTAACAATGAGCGTTGGTTATTTTAATAGGGCCGCAATCCAATTCGAGTCGAAACGATGGATTACTCGCGATTCGAGCGCGTAGACTGCTAGGGAAGAACGCCGTATGAGCCTTCAGACGTTGCCTAATTGCCTCCGATAAAGACCGAATTTACTGGGAAAATTGTGAATATTATTTCCCAAAATTTTCGGACAATTTCGTACGCAATTTAATCTAAAATATCTGAAAAATTCAAGGAACAATATACATAAATGTTGTCAAAAATATAAGTTTTATCAAGAGAAACGTGGCAACTCTCTGATGTTCATACGGCGTTCTTCCTTAGTACGGCAGTAGAGGCCCTCCGATTCCAGGATGAAGTTTCGTAATGATCACTTAATTTAAAGCAAGGGACATTGCGCAGACGCTGAGTTCCATCCAGAGATTCCAGAGTCATCCGTCAGGCGACCAAACATGGCAACGACCGACATGTTGAGAGCGTCGAAAGCGATTTTTGAGCGGCGTTTTCGAGTCATGTTCGTGACTCATCAATTTACCAATGCGGACAGAAAACCCAAGATAAATGAACACTTCACCTGCTGCAGTTCACTTTTACTTTCATTCCCCATTTTTCTTGCATTACTCCCATCAACTGTTACGTTCCTACGTGCGCTCCTCCTCCTCGAGAGTGGATTACACCAAACTGGAACCGAATCATTTTACGGGCTCCGGACTTCCATCCAGCGGGAAAGAAGTGAAATCTTACTGCTCAAGTTGAAGCTATACATAATATCGATGGCTGCAGTGCGAAACCAAGTTTACGTTGCAGATTTCCTGTTATACTTTACTTTTTCTTCGGAAAACTGGTCGACGTAATTTCTTAAAAACTTACTGAATTCTGCTTCTCTGTTAGCAGAATGTTCTGTGTGAATTTCAAGCTACAACGTTGTCTTGTTTCTCATCGAAAAAATAAAAAAGGAGCGGCAATTTTAAAACACCGCAATGGAGATGCGTGGTTCCGCACTTTGACCATCGATACTTTACAAAGTTGCTAGTAGAACAGTGCGTTTAGAGCAGCTTGTTCACCTTTTTTTTATTTAGTTATTTATTTATTTCATGTGTTTATTATACCTTTTTGTTGGCAGTGCACGGAAAAAAAACTTCGTGCGTGGGACCCGAAGTTGAGGTCGTATGGATCTCTGAAGTTTTCTGATCACACATCCGAAAACTTGAGGTCCACCTGCCGAAGTTTGGGTCAAACATCTGAAGTACTCCAGTGTTTACCGAAGGGTTCGGTACACATACCAGAAGTACTTCGGTATGTACTGAAGTATTTCAGATGAATGACCCGAACTTCGGCAGGTGGACCTCAAGTTTTTGGATGCGCGATTCGCAGACTTTAGAGATCCGTGCGAGCTCAACTTTGGGTCCCGCGCTCGAAGTTTCTTCTCCGTGTGACTGTGATCTTATCGACCAAATGAAGTAACTCTTGACAATCAAGATTTGACTATTTCGGCCCTTCATTCACTTTTTGCTAACCGAAAGTTTTCCTGAGAAAAGGACTAAGGTGGACCGATGGGCTATCTGCTTTGACAATAAATCAAATTGCCCGATTCGACCAACAATCTGTGGTTTTCAATTCATACACTGGAAAAAAACACATTGGATCTAGAGTCCAGACTCTTAAAAGCATTGACAAGAAAAAATACTCTTGATTCAATCAGATTTTTGCTTAAATCAAGAGAAAATCCGCTCGAATTAAGAGGCTTGGTTCTTGATTTAAGCAAAAATCCGATTGAATCAAGAGTATTTTCTCTTGTCGATAGTTTTAAGAGTCTAGACTCTAGATCGGATGTGTTTTTCTTTCCAGTGTAAATCCTAAATCCATTTTCCAGGTCATAATTGCTTGAAATTTGACAACAAAGCAGGTGGAAACATGCGATGTATTCCGTTTCGAGACGTAAAGCTGAGCTCATGGTCGGGGGATTACGTCGGTCGGCCCGTTCATAATTCCTCACGAAATTGGTTTTCCATCATCTCCGCGACGTATTAGCCCTCTCCCGCGGCTGCGGATTTTACCTCCATTCACGTACCAGATACCGGGCCGAGGCATTATTAAAAGCTCCTTTTCAACTCAGATCACTGCCAAATCGTGGATCATCCAATTACACACACTTCTCTCCTTCGTCTCACCAATTTCCATGGCTTTTACTTAAAATCAAACGTTACGCTCAGAGAGGGTTGATACGATTAGAACCGATGCTTGCGTCAGCTCCTCGCTGGAAAAATACTTGGAAAGTAAATAAGTATACAGGAATTCATATATTGATTGCTTCGAACCATAGTGCTACACGTGTACCTGAGCACGTTTTCCTCTGAATCATCATGCTTTACAGCTCGAGTAAGGATGAGGTGTCGTTTCCGGGAGAAAGAAGCTTCATGCCTGGGACAGATCGCAGCTCAGGTCATATATACATGGATTTCCGAAGTTTTCGGGATGTGCATCCAAAATTATGAGGTCATCCTGCCGAAGTTTCTGTCACACGCGTAGTATTTTCGTACTTCGATGCCATAGAAGTTTCAGTTGAAGTACCAAAGTACTTCAGATGTAACATTTGAACTCCCACAGCTGGATCCTAAGTTTTTGGACGTGCGATCTGAAAACTTTAGAAATCCTTATCGACTGAACTTCAGTTCTGATGCACGGAGTTTATTGCTGAAGTATGACTGAATTCAGTTATACTTCCTGGAAAATATAGGAACTATTAATAGGCATTAAGACTAAAAGAAATCTGAAAAATCATAAGCATCACTTTACTCATAATGATTTGGGTTGATTTCTGGTCTAGCTTAAATTTTTATTCAAATTTTCATGATACATATAATATCGAAGGAACAGAAAAAAATTGTGGCTCAGCGATTCCGAAAATATCATTCAAAAAACCTGAGCAATTGCCGTAGCCGTAAGAAAAAAAAAGAAGTGAATCTATGGCTGAAAACTTGGGTTTAACCTTGTCAACCATTAATACTGATGAGACTGCGCGTGCGCGTGTCTTTTCGTAATGGAGGTTGCTCAACACGTTGATAAACAGCAAACGAAAATGGCACATGCGTGAGTTTATGTTTACATTTGACTCAATTTACAATGTATTGAATTTAATCCAAGGTCGTCAATCGGTTGGAAAAAAAACTATTAACGAGTTGCACAATATTTACAGATTCCAGGAACGCTTAAAACTTTTATCAGGTCTCGTCAAAATAATTTTACTCCGAGTTCTCTTGCAATTTCGGCAGTGATAACCTGGAATGGAGCTCCCACTCATTGTCAGTTTTCCCGTGGGCACGTTCTGGGAACACTAAAATACAGCACAAAACACGTGAAACGAACATCCGAATTCCACGTTAACTTTTTGCACTTGGGTATCGCGGTTGGCACATTTCTCGTGGGTGTGTGCATGGCATGAAACTGAGTGTGAGTCGATAGGACAACACAAATTGGAGCTCACCAATGTTTACTCTCGACGCACCCGCAATGCTTTGGTGCTGAGACGACATCTTCAGCAGAAACTTCAACAATCTTTTAAATGTTAAATTTTTTCAACTGTCGGTTCAATATGTCACTCTCTGTTACAGTTAGACAGTTTACTTCGTTTCTTGTTTGTCACTTGTCTCCATTCTTGAGTTTGCCCGATATGATTTTGTTTCATGTTTGCCTACTCCGCGTGCCCTAAACAGCTCTCGCTCTTTTTTCGTGCAATGACTACAAACAAATAGTGTTCGTTGAGAATCGTTGCCAGACCAAATATCATTTCCTCCGAACAGTTGGATGAAACGATTTTGTATATTGTACGTTATGACAACATTGGTACCCAGATCATGCTCTTGACACTACATGGCTGCCAAAATTGTCTTCAAAATTATCCAGTTTTGGAGCGCAGGAATGCAGGGTATTTACCCTGCGGCCTGCACGATTTATTGATAAATCCGAGTTGGAAAAAATCATGATATGCACCAACACAGTGAATGAATGATGTCGATCACCGTTTTTTTCGAGGGAAAAAATCTTCGCTGAAATGCGTCATGAGACTTCGCGTTCAGATATAGCATTTCGAATACATACAGGACTCGATTAATACCGCACGATTGAAGGACAAGTTTAAAAAAAAAAAAAAAAAAAAAAAAAAAAAAAAAAAAAAAAANAAAAAAAAAAAAAAAAAAAAAAAAAAAAAAAAAAAAAAAAAAATTGAACTCGGCCAATCAAAACCCATTGGGGGCAGATTTGGGGCACCCACATTTTTTACACTCATTCGGAACATTGAAAGCTTTTTTGCACGAGACGAAAACTTTCCTCTTAACTTGCGCCAAACATTATGCTTTTTCAAAACTAACTACTAAATCATCGAGTTAATGAACATGATCTCGTTAACTTTAAAGCGTGAATATTCAGTGCATTCAATGGAGTGGAGAAGGGTTGGGGGAGAAAACCAGATGAATTACAGAAATACGAGGTTAATGAACCCGCGAATTGTATTGGATTGAAAAGCGCGAGGTAAGCACTGGATTTTCATAGTACGAGGGTAGCTCGATGCAGGATTAAAGCTTATTTTGTGCTGTCAGACTCAATGAAGCTCAGCCGCAGAGACCTTTGGCCAGACAGAATACCACTGAAACATAAACCCCAACTCTGTGATAATAATTCACTCCTTTTCATGTGCATTCAATCCAATTCGGACAAAATATAGGGATAATTCAGCACTTTTTTTCATAGAACAAATTATGATGAAACGAGAATGACAATGTATCAATTAAAAAATTATATTGATTATGAAACGATCCTGTTGGGAATAAGTCGTTGCGAATCCTTTCGTTGTGAATATCGCAAAATTTCTTTCTCGTGCGTTTTCCGTCTGAATCTAGCGTGTGCTAAAATTGTATTTTTGTTCCAGCTCAATAAATAATTTTTCTTAAAATTCATCGTTGTTTTATGAACGCATACAACGAGACGACTTTTGAGACGACCCCCCCCCCCCCCAAAAAAATTTTCAAGGGGTCGTCTTGAAAAGAGGCAAGAACCCCGGGAGCTAAAGGGGCGGTGCGGTATTTTTGGATCACCTTGTATAGTTGAACCGGTTCTTGGGGAGCGTGGTCAGTACTTGACAGTATATTTACATTAATTCGTTTATCTTTCGTGACATCCACCTTCAAGATTGGTAGCTTCCTCGGGGAAGCTACCATGTCACGTTTGCTGCCTCCGAGAGTGCATCCTAGTTATTCCATTTCAATGGGCACTACGGAAACCCATGTGAGAGTAATGGCTTTTACGGCTCAGAAAAAATTTTCCAAATTCATCTCAAAATCTGAGAAGCCATTTTAGCAGAGAAACCAAACTTTTAAGCACCGGATGCTACCCTCTAGGAACCGTAAATATTATTGAGGATAAAACCTAGCCCTTAGTGGCAGTACTAAGTAGACAGTACTATAATAGTGCCTACTCTGTACTGAGGCGTTACATGAACGTTAGCTTTCCCAATTCATGAATAACTTTTGGAGTTGGAAAGCAGCATCTAATTTTCGAAGCTTTATTCGATTCAGAACAGCACTGAGCGAGCAGAATTGAGTGGAAGTCGAAAGAATTTCCCTCGATTCTCTGAAAATTCGAGGAGCAAAAAAGGACAGAAAATAAATATATGAGGTCCAATAATGCCTTTTGGTGCGCGTTTGGATAGATTTAATATTTATGAACACAGCCCGTCAGGCCGAGGCATTTTATGCGGACCGTGATGTTTATTTTATCCGTTTTTTTGTTTCATCTGAGAGTAGCAAAAGCTGTAAGAGCCGCTGAGTCAAGAGAAAGAATCTTATTGACTTTTCACAACTATTATGACCGTAGTATATATCGGACTGTATTATTGGTCTTTGAACTGGTCGACATATGCTGTCACGAAATCGAATTTATGGGACTTGACGTTGGTGGACAGAGTTATGGATGACAGGAAAAAAGAACCATGCATCCGATCATACAGATTAAAAGCGAACTCTCCTCAGATTTGTCAATAGTTTACGCAAAGAACAAGTCGATTTTTTCATAAAAACTTCGCAAAATGACAGTTGTTTTAAACGTATAAGTAAACGGATATAATGCAACACTGCGTGGAGTGCATAACTCTATACTTAAACCATTGTAGACCTGCCTTCAAAAAAACATAACATAGAGGTTAAATACTAAATTAATTTTTTATTTTTTAAATAAATGCTTTGGAATTTACTTACAAACTAAGTAATGTTGCCATTCAATGACTTCTTAAGTAGAATAGTTACCTGAAACAGACAAAGAAATAAAATTGAGTATAATAAAGCACGGGAAAATGGTAAATTATCCTGAGGCTAATTTTTCTGACTAAATTTCAATTTAAAAAACCTGCAAGAAGGATAATTCGCAACTTTCTAAAAAATTTAGAAAAATGGTAGTATCCAATCTCTCGGCATCTAATTGGTTTGGAAAATTTTATATCCAGTATTATCGAGTGTCACTGACACACATGAGTTTAAAGCTCTGTTAAATTATTTTTTTGCTTACTAAAAGCCTGACACTCAACAATTTTAACACAAACAAACACACCAAAAAAGGTCACATACTCGATTCAAGGGGCAGATTCAACGAGGCACTTGGCCGTCCAGAATTATGCACAGTGCTTTTTCTACCGTCCAACGCCAAAAAACGCCATAACCCATACTAAGAATTTGCGTTTTCCTTCAAGCATACTAATCTATTACGAGATAACCTTATCAACATGATGTTCCATCTTGCAAATTTGAATTCTTAGTGATAAGGCTCAGTTATGTTATTATTCAGATGGATGAATGCTCGTTGGCTCTTCGGTTAAAAACTGAAAGGACAAAAAAAATCGAGAATGAAGTTACAGCGTCTCTGCTGTGGACGTCAATCTTGGCTCCTGTATTGTTTGTGGACTCAAAACTTTTAAAGTATGTGCGGAACAGCGACGCCAAGGTATACTGCCGTGCTAAGGAAAAACGCCGAACGAGCCTTTATGCGTTGCCAAATTTCCTTCTAAAAATCACGAGTTTTCAGGAAAATTTGTGAATATATTTTCTTCAAATTTTCAGTAGATTTTGTTCGTAATTTTATTTAAAAAGTCAGAAAATTTCAAGGTGAAATATGCATACTTTCTTCACAAATACAAGTTTTATTTGGGGAAATTCGGCAACTCTCGAATGCTCATACGGCGTTCTTCTTTAGCACGGCAGTATACCAAGATCGAGGGGAAAGGTGAAGGTCTAATGGTAAATCAATCAACTGGCCGACTGGCCGAGTCTCCAAGAGATCTGAAGGGCATTAGAATAGCCTCGTATCAATTCAAATACGTGTAACTTACACCTCAGAGATAAACAAAGTAAAAGGATTTGGACTCTAAGTGATTGGCCATGGAAGCTTATGACGGAGAGTAAACTGTTGATGGCGGAAAATCAGTGAGTGGACTTTCCCACCACGTAAAAAAGACCACACTTGCGAGGGAAATTCTCTGCTAAAATAATCATGATTGGAAACCAAAGATTCACAGAAAAAATTTTGTACTGAAATATTATTTTGACTTGAAGCGACGTTTCTCGTCGGCAGGTTTTTTTTTTTGTTTTTGTTAAATCCGTGCGAATTAAACTTAAAGTCGGTTTTTTTAGTTAAAAAAACTTTGCTTTCCTAACGTTTACTAAAAAAACCGAATTTTGTCGACAAGAGACGACGCTTTAAGTCAAAATAATATCTCAGAAATTGTTTTTTCAGTATTTGTTAGGATGCCAGTCTCACAAATATGAAGCGTACGGTTCTTTAATTTCTCAACGTTGCAACGCGGATATTTTTCAATGGCATCCATAATTATTTTGAGACTTCATCTCCATAAATCGACAAAAAATTCCGTTTGGTGACAAGTGCAGTTGATAAATCGTACCATAAACAAAAGAAAACAGCGTATGCTCAGCGAAATATCCACATTTTTGGTGAATTTGATGGGCTCAGTGAGGTATTCGATGGTAATATGTGACTAAAAATAATACAGCCGCTCTCTCGTCAAAGAAGAGTGAGCAATTTTAATTGGAACAGGACGCCTGGGGAGATCGTCTGCACGATGATAGCCGAAACGTGGAAAGATTGATGTCAGTGTGAAATCCTCGAAAATATGCGGAGAAAAGCACGTTGAAAATTAGATCAGTCAGACCGATTAAACGTGGCGATAAACATTCCTGCATGGCTAACCGTATCGTTAAACTTTTTTTCACGACTGAATCATCTTAAATTGGGATTATGCGAGGTTTTTACACGGATTAATCTCAATTTTAATGACTTAAAAGTACGTATCCTGTTCATCATTATACTACGATGCAAGTTTGATTGATCAACGGATGATAACGCGAAGATAGGATGAGAGGTGTACTTTAAATTTTTACGGCTCCGATCTCATCGAAAATTGATGACCATTCTTTCGGACGAGAGTGTGCTTTGGGCCCATTCTGACTATTTTATCAAAGGGAGGTATGAGGTGATTCGATGGACGCCATATTTTGTGTCAGAACGGCATGCGATATATCGCATCAATTGGTTCCATTTTTTCAGCTACTCGTCATTTTCCTCCAAATTTGAGATCGCAATTCTGTTGCCAGGAGACTAAAGCTCTCACTTACCATTTTAACATAAAAATTCAACGTAATAAAGGCGTGGTTTTTTTAGAGAGAAAATATCGCATTCGAGTGCAGTTTCGATATCAGTATCGAATGCAATGTTTTCTGGTAATTGGATGAAAATTGTTTACAAATTTTCCCGAGAATTAGTGATTTACCTAAGTAAAGGCAACGCCTAGAGGTTCATACGGCATTCTTCCTTAGCACGACAAAATAGCCTGAGTTGCTGAATGTCTCTAAATAAATTAACTAACTATAACTAACTTAATCATATCATGTTATTCATGAGAGATTTTTCGAGGACTGCCGACCAGGGTCCTTAAATTATGCAATTATGCTGACTTTACCGCGGCAAGAAACGCAAATGCGGGAGAGAATCAAGGATGTCAAGGCCTTTGGCAGTAAAACGATATGCCGGGAATCGAGCGGACCGTTGAAGCTGAAACTTGAAGTTACGAGAGCGCTACTCAGTGTTTGAGCTTTTAATTACGAGCACCATCAAATTCGGAGACACGTGGCCATAAAACACGGATTTTATGACATCAAACAAAAGAGAAACACACGCACTCGCGCGAGCGTAGCATTCTCCATAAAAGAGTCATTAGGGTGCAAGCTACGTCGCGCGTCGCGTTTTCGATTGTGTTTCGGTGCTTGGCCAGCATGCGCGATTCGCAGCGTTGAGCACGGCGTTGTACTTTTAATTCAGCTTATTCGATTTCCTCCTTGACAAAACAACCTTTGCTCTGTTATTAGTACAGCTCTTTTCACAAGTGCCTACATCGCGAAATTTGCTCGGACCATCATACTGATAGACTTTTTATCATAGTACAGCGGGTAGAAAAAGAGTGTGAATTAGGCAGTTCTTAATCGGAAAGACCGCCGTATCTCTCACTGACGAAGGACTGAAATCATCATAGTCAGGGTGTCTACTAAAACAAGGCTGGCCAAAAATCAGTACTTTTAGAGTACTTTTTCAGTGCATTCCCAAGAAATTCAGTACCTCCTCAACAGAAAAATTCAGTACTTTTTCAATACCTTCGACTGACGAAATTCGAAAAATTTCAAAAATACTTTTGATAGCACTGTAATGGAGATACGTGGTTTGGCACTTTGACCACAGAACTGCCCGGTATTAATTGGACTGCATTTTGCAATTTGGAACTATAAATTCTGGCTCTTCTGGAAAAACACCTACGTGGATAGGGTAACTAATGACATGTGCGTTGTTTTTAAACCGGGCTAGAATTTGTAGTTCCAAATTGCAAAATGTAGTCCAATCGCACTACTTTCTTGCAGTGTTTACTGATGTTACGTCAGTAAGTACACGTCCCTGACTGACCACCGTTTTCCATTTCTCTGTATGGAGAAAGACCTCACACGAAAGGGTCGAAAACACCCCCGCCATGCTCAGCTGGACCATTTAAAATTACGTCAACGGTCACCGATACACGGATTACGTCACGGACATTCGCCTGGCCGCGACCAACTCCGCGCCTGGAAATCTCGGGTTACGTTCCCTAGTACTCTGATTACTATGATTAATGAACTCGGGCTGTGCACACACGAGGCGATGACGTCATCACCTCCCAGTCATCCAGTCGCAAAAACACCCGACCCAACGCAAATGGTCTCGTAAAAAGGACCTCCAGCGGAACGTAACGGGAAACGCATCACCTGCATCCACGCACGTCAGTCGTCAAGTTACCAGATCGTGCAAAAATCCGTATGAGTCAGTGGTGTGGTGTTTTTTGCGATATATCGATTTAACTACCCTTTAAACCTATGGAAAAGGATCCATAAACAGGGTGTTTGCGACGAACACCTTAATAATCGATACTTTATCACAGTCTAAGTGCGGAAACAGCGATAAGCGATAACTCACGCTTTGCCACTAGTTTGAGTACACGTCATTAAATCTTACAACTGCTTTTTTTTTCTTTATTTTTTTTTTTTTTTTTTTTTTTGAGGGGGATGGAGGGAGACCGATATAGTTACGGAAAAATCTACACATGCCACACTACAATTTTTACATTCACATTTGAGTCCATGTGTTGTTCATCTGTGAGGATTCATCAAAGATCATTACTCAGGAGAGGTAAAACTTCTCGACCACGCAACTGGGGGGTCGCGATTGGTGACGGCCCGAAAACGGGTATTAAAGCAAGAAAGCCGGAAAATGGCTAAAAAAAAAAAAAAAAAAAAAAAAAAAAAAAACTGGTGAAAAGCACGTGTTCTTTGTACAATCGCGGTAAAAATTACGTGTTTTTGCAGAATCGCCTTCAGACTCATGTTTCGACCGAAAATAATGAGCTCATGATGCATTCCGTAAAATATACACCCTTAATGAACTATGATTGTGAACTAGAAAAATGACCCTTACCGACACCCTTCTTTTACCGTTTTCTTGAGAAAGGGGGTAACTTCACAGGTTCTTTGATTGTCTATACCTAAACTTTCAATCCCGCCTCTCATTTTTCTTACCATCTCTTCTTTTTGCGTCTAATTTTGGCAGCTACGCGCGATGGGTGCTCCCGTCGTCTGCCGCGTCAACGGAGCGTGGCATCAAGGCATGGCAGGCACGACCCCAGCCCTGAGACCGAGATTCCAGTAATTTATTCCTTGTTTTACACGTTGCGTAATTAGCAAGCAGTGGGAATCCAGGGATCGCAAAGAGCTGACAACTGCTTTCGTCAGAATTCGCGGCTCTCCTACCGGAGGAGTAATGACAGGAGGCGTATGGGAAAAATTTACGATCGGACACACTGTTGGAAACCAGATATGCATCCATGCTGAGTTCAGTAACCATAATAAAAGTGGCTAATAAACGCAGCCAGCAAAAGAAAAAAAAAGAAGTTAAAAATAGATGTACCTAATAGTGCCAGCACTGCCGTGATTTTTGCGGATGTTACTTCTGGTCCTTATACCTAAGTGCTGGTACCTCTTATTAATGGAGATGTTGCAACTTGGAAAACATCGAACAATGCCATCCAGCGGTATTGTTTTCCATATACGAGGAAAAATTTTCTGGAGCTTCTTTCAAGACTCTTTCAATGTTTTCCTAACCGGATTTGCTCATCAGACAACCGGAATTCCTCATTGTCCCGATGAACTCTTGTTATGACAACCAGAATTCCATATAGACAGAGGAAATTTCGATGATCTCCGGTAAGAAAACATTAGAAGGATGCTCCTCTATATGTTCTGATGATGTTTCTCGGTGTGGGTTTCTCCACTTTGACTTCATCGGTGATGTAATAATTATGAGATATCAGTACAAATGTGCGTATGAAGCATCAAACCATGAAATTGGAGGATCACATAGTAATACATTTTTGCGATGGATGACGTCAACCCCCACGTTTTTAACGTAAAAAGTTGGTCTCTGAGTAGCTCTTGCACAGTTGGACTACATTTCGCAATTTGGAGCCTTAAATTCTGCAGTCCCAGATTAGAAACAACATAAATGCACCATTGGTACATATGTGTTTTTACCGATTAGCCAGAAATTGTAGTCTCAATTGCAAAATGAGGTCAAATTATTCGATGATCTATACGTTATAATACACAACCGCCAAAACACGATTTGGCGACACAAGCGAGTGACTTGTCCAGTTGCGAAAAGACTAGGAAAGTTCAAATAAAAACGGTGCTTGAGTTGCAGCGGCTAGGAGTCATTCCGGCGTGCTCAGACAAGGTTAACAAATACAGAACAGTCTGGGCGCCCTCTTGCCAAACACCGGTAAGTACCGGTCACTTCCTCTCCAGCGCTGCTGTTCCGTTCGGTGAGCCAAAAGCGCCTATCTACAGGTGCGTTTCCAGCGGAGTTAAGATGTTACTGCTGAGCATGACGGTGACGGTATTCTGGAGGAAGGAGTTGGCGAGACGAGACGAAGCGCAAGCCCACGGACACAGCGCTGCCATGGTTTCTGGTTCCACCGTGGTTTCTTGGTGGAAAAAACCGGTTTCCGGACTCAGGTGGCGACTACGCGCGAAGAACCGAAGATCTGGAGGAGGATCGGTCTTCGCCCCTCGGACTTCGTTGGTCCGGGCCACTTGGAGTACAGTTACCGCTCACAATGACCACCGCCTGCCCAGCAGCACGGAAACAGTGCTGCCATTTGCAGGAACTTCGAAATTCGGAGCTTCTTCACCAAGAAAGCATATTTAAACTATGCGAAGCATCAAGAGAGCTTGTTTCTGATTTGCTCAGGATACTTTCACTATTTTGGGCTGCGTTGTATTTACATATGCTGTGTTCACGCTAAGTAAGTTTGCGCACTTTCGGAGTGAGAGAATCTGTTTTATTGATAATCGTGATGATCTTGACCATCTTTATATTTACTATCAATGCTAGAGATCAAGGCAGGTGATCTTCAGTTGCACTGCGCTGGTGCGTGAACTTATTAGACGGGAACTTTGAAGTCAATTTTGAAGCAGGTACGGGACTCCGGCGGTGTTTACATGAAGGTGGAGCTCTTTTAGATAGGGAAACAAGGAGATCCTACTACCTTCAGCTGTTCTTATGCGGAAGATACAGACCTCCCTCCGGACTAAAAAGCGTGAATGGATCATGTAAGCGAAAATTTGTATTATTTTACGCAATTTTGGTCATGTAAGAACATTTTATTTTGTTTCACTTTTTAAGTATGCAAAGCCGGCGCTTTCGTGAGCAAATTTTACCCTGCAAAAAAATTGCCCTACCTAAAAATTCAGCCGAACTTCTGAGAATTTTGGTAAAGAAACTCCGGGCATCCCTTCAGCTTCGCATGAATCATGCGTAACTCGTCGGAGCTTTTGGTGGGCTTCTTCGTGCACATACGAGTGCGGACGGAACGATCAATTTGTGCGGAACTGTATTAAAAACATTTCGTGATCCGTAATACGTAATGGTCCACAAAAGTTCGTGGGAGCATCGAGAGGAGAATATTTTTATTTCAGACCGATTGAACGGACAATTGTCAGTGCTGAATGGCAACAAAGGGTGCTGAAGAGCCTTCCTGGTTGACCGCTCCGGTAAATGACTCCAAACTCCGGGCACCCAACCCGAACGACAACACGGCTCATCTTCTTCTTCCTGTTTTATTTCGTTCTTCATATCTAGCTACACTCATGCTCACTGTGCGCGTGATTTCGACCAGTATTCTGAATCAAGATCGGATAGTGCTCACCTGAGCTACCCCTGATTTTCTGCGTTGTCAATGCTACTCAAGAATTTAAAAGAAAAGAAACAGTAGTATGCAGCTGGTATTCAGTGTAGTGGTGTCAGTGCTGCCGCGCTAAGGAAAAACGCCGTATGAACCTTTGACAGTTGCCAAACTTCTTCAATAGAAACGAATTCTCGAGAAAACTTTAATATTTTCCGTTTAAGCTTTCAGAGAATTTTCTTCGTAAGTACCTAGATCCAAATTAGCTGAAAATTTCAAGAGAAAATCTTCATAACTCTCCTCAAAAATGAAGTTTAATTAGAGAAAATTTGGCAACTCTCGAATGTTCTTACGTCGCTTTACTCTAGCACGGCAGAGTAGTTCTTATATCTTACTGCGGACCCGTCTCAATTTTTAAAAAGTCAAAGTTACAATATTACTTTGGTCTGTAACATTGTTACCCCGACTTTGGGTTATGATGATGGTTTCAGATAGGGGCATTCTAAAAACAACAGCTATGATTGATCAATTTTTTCTCATTGATGTCACACCTGTTCCATCGAGGAACTTGACAACATAGATGCACCTACTCCCATTCTGTCGTGCTAAAGAAAAAAGCCGTATAAACCATCAGGTGTTGCCAAATTTCCTTTCATAAAACGCGAATTTCCTGGCAAACTTTCGAATATTTTCCTCTCAATTTTTCAGATAATTTTGGTCGTAATTTCACCTAAAGATTTAGAAAATTTAAACTAAAAATATTCATAACTTTCCTCAAAAATAAACATTTTATCGAAGTAAATTTGGCGACTCTCGAATGCTCATACGGCGTTCTTCCTTAGCACGGGAGCATTCCTTTGTCGGCGGAAAAAGTCAGTTGCACGCGTTGCAGCGTCACGGTTCTTGAACTCACCCTTCTCGCTCGTGTGGTCACCGTGCATGATTCCGACCCCCACGATCCCGAGGGCGGGGCCGGGGGTCAGGGGGCGGGCGCGGGGGTCAGGGCCCTGATTCCGCTTCCGCAGGGCCCGGAACCACGCGATTGTATAACCAACACTGATTGATGAGGATGTAAACAGGCGATTGCCCCACATTTTATTTTATTTTTTATTTTCACCGCGGCCCCACATTCGAGCGCTCACCTCGTTCACATGTGAGTTACACTTTCGTTTTCATTGTTCCACGCGTACAAAAGCCGAGCCTCCTGATCGATCGCGTTATTAACCTAAGCGTGTACGGAGAGAGATTCCAACACAGAAGTTTTGTTATAGCCTTCGGTTGAAATTTCTCGAGAAAAAATGTCAGCTAGTTTTCTCGAAGAAATTTAATACAAAATGAGTGGTGAATACAATAACGTCCTAATGGGAGAAATGTATTTTTCAAGTTAAATATCTCGAATTGGAGATCTAATGAAGGGCAATAAATTGTTCAATATTTCGCCGACCAATGACCCAATGACGAGGCAGCAACGTGGTTCTCGCAAAATTTTACGTGGAGTAAGTTTGCTCAACAGCAAATTCGCGTAATCGCAGGTGCATAACCCGAAAGAAAGGAAAAAAGTTGATACGAACGAGAGCACGGCGGCTTTAATCTTGGCTCCATCACCATAACAATGGTGAACTTATGACGGTGGTACAATGGCCGAGATGGTTTTTTTTGATAGTGACGCGGACGCAGGAACTGAAGCGCCGCCACCAGCGGGCCGCCGCACAGTGGATCAAAGTCAATGAGACAGCGATCTGATTGTGAGTTGAATTTGGTTCGGATGGGTAATAAAATTAACTGCCTGGTAAAGCGGGTGGTATCATCAGGGATTGGAAGGCGCCGCCCGAGTTTTTGCTTTAGCTTACTCGCAAGTGCATGTAGTGAAATCGGCGATCTTAGTTGAATTTGGTTCGGATGGATAAGAAAACAACTACCTGGCAAAGCAGGTGGTATCGCCAGGTATTGGAAGGCGCTGCCCGAGTTTGTTCTATTGAAGTTAGTCAATCAAGGAATGCAATTTGAAACGCATACCGCTTGCTCATTGCCGGCGATATCTGACTGCCTCCGACGTAATAATATACTTCTACTTCCGCAGGATTTGGTGCGAAGCTTTTTGTCATGTGTGGTTTTTTTCTACAACTATCTCTCCAACTTTGGATCCTTAAAGACAGCCCTGTTCCGCATCGTGGTGTCAAATTGCTATTATTTAGTTCGTAGAAAGTTCCGGATTGTTTCAATTTCGGACATGAAATTTTTGACTAAAACTGGAAAATTTGATGTTTTTTTCGGCACATTCTAGACCTTATGGGTAGCTTCTTGAAGTTAATTTTACGAGAAAATCAATTGAACCACTTTTAGAACCTCGAAGTTTCGTATGAACCGAGTTATGAGCGTTTAAAGTTTCCAAATTTTGTCCGACCTCTCACATTGGCTCGATCCACTGTGCGCCACCGTGCTGATAATTTACAAAAGGAGGAGAAAGGCTTGCCAAGACTCTAGAGGCGGCTAGCCATAAAGCAATTAGCCTCATTGTCAACAGACGCACATTGACGACCGAAATTAGATAGTCTCGAGATTGAGGATCGGTGGCCGGGGATCCAACGTTAATAAGCCGCTTTCTGAGGTACATAATTTAACAGACGACGACGCGACAAAGTGACGCGGTTGTGGTGGGCGAATAACCGATGGATGGCACTCAATGCGGGCTATTCATATTAGAGCTTGGGAATGTTTACGTCACGCTGCAGTAAATCGAAATTTCCTCTAGACTCTTGGAGAGGGGCAGATAATTTGGACTACATTTTGCAGTATGAAACTACACTGGAAAAAAAAGTCGTTTGGATCTAAAGTCCAGACTCTTGAGAACATGACAAGAAAAAATACTCATGATTCAATCGGATTTTGGCTTGAATCAAAAGGAAATCCGCTTAAATTAAGAGGCTAGGTTCTTCATTTAAGCGAAAATCCGATTAAATCAAGAGTATTTTTTCTTTTCAATGTTTTCAAGAGTCTGGACTCTAAATTCAAGCGACTTTTTTTTTCCAGTGTACAATTTCCGACTCATTTAAGAAACATGCAGATAGGAACTTCTATGGATGAGCAGGAAATTGTAGTTTTAATTCTTGCGGAATAAAGCCCGTTTTTCCCTTACTTATTTCTTGATCCGAAGCGAAGGTGCAAAAAAATGATAGAAGCTCGTAACCAATATCTAGCTTTGCAACCAATATCTTATATTTTTTTTTTTTCAACATGAACGCTAAAAAACCTTTCTTTCACCAATGATAAATGACGGAGTGTTTTTACGTACGAACTATGAAGATGTCGGGCTATGAAAGACGACAGAAACCCATGAGCTCACCTGTAACAGAAAGAAATACAATACTTTGTAAAAATTATGAGAGATTAGAAATGTTGCATGCATGCCTATTTCAAACATTCGTCGTCAAAATCACCAGACAAAATAAAATGTGCGGTGACTTATGCGATACCACTATTACGACTCCTCAGGGCCCGCTTTTGCCTATCTCATGAATTGAAGGCGAAGCGTGGTCTTTGCCTCACGCATAGTATGCGGACACCCAGTTTTCATCTTTGATGATGATTATGGGCGCTGCCAAAAAAAAGGGGGGAAAAACATGAAATGATTTGAAAGTTGACATAATTTATTCACTGATAATATTTGAGTTCCTTGTGTTACTTCGGGTTAATATAGGAAGTGAAACACAAACCAACACAAATTTTGTGTTGATTTTCTTAAAGCTCGCGATGAATTTTGAACAGAAAACAATGAAGAACCTGGCAAAATGCATTCCTCCGGTATTCCTGCGACGTTTATATTCACCACTCGCTTTTCATTTAATTTCTTCAGAAAACTATCCGACATTTTATTTTGAAATTGACAACCGAAGTCCAGGGTTATTTTGTGTTTTTCTTCCCGCATTAATCAAACTTTAGTGTTGAAATTTCTCTCTAAGTTGGCTTGTTTCAAAAATATTCCCATTTTTTAAGATGGGTTAAAATAAAGGAGACCGATAGGAATCAGGTCGTTCAACATCTATTCACAGCATGAATAAAAATTCGCTTTGTAGATGCGCTTGCAATAGACACACACTACAACTGGAGCAGATCTTTCATAAATAGATACTGGGATTGGGGATTCTCATAAAATACATTTCATCGAGACGAGACGGGAAAGGTAACGTTACAGGATGGCCGCTTCGTCATGGTAGCGCCCTTGGTTTTTGACGAAATGAGATACAGAGAAGTTGTGCAAAAAGTCAATTTCAGACAAAAACACGACCGGCCGGGAAGGGGAGGGGCTGGCCTCCCCGTCGGATCACTGGCCAGCGCAGCGCCCGAAAACGGAGTACGAAAACACGGAGCTTTTCAAGCGTTTCCCGTTTTCGTAGGAGTTCCGCACCCGCTTGATGTATTCATTTTTTAAATAGCTCGGATGTGGGTGTGTGGAATTGTGACTCGATCCGATATTCAAATGGGGTCGGAATCAGGGACGCGAGGTGAGGGGGCAGGGGGGGGCGGGGGAGATGAAAGGGAGCCGCCAAAGCCGGAAAAGAGGGAAAGGGATGTGCTTTCATTCGAATGGTTTCTCTTTTCACTCAACTCTGACGGCGGAGCTGCACGGTTTCATACATTTTTAATATTGTATTGATAGCGGTGCCTTGTTCTCGCTCGCCCGACATCCTATCTCCTCCTCTCGCTCCATTGAAAGTGTACAAAATTAGGATACAATGATACTCTGTTTCGGTTGACGCGCGCGTGACATGCGAGGTGAAAAAAATTGAAAAAAGGCGAGGTTTTCGGAGTGAATACGAGCCGCTTGGTTGTCGAATGGAATTGCTGTCAGATTCGTGTGAAATGTGATATTTGATGCTCGCTGAATTTTTAAAATTGAAAAAGAACACGCAGAAATAAATTGAGACCTGCGAAATGTTCCTTTTTTTACGGTAAACTCGCACCTCCATTGGTGACATTATACTGAATTCCTATTCATTTTGAGGAAATAATTCGGCATAGAATATGTAGAAACGATCATGCGAGATTTGAAAAATTGCATGCATGCCTATATTCTCAACATTCATGGTCGAATCACCAGATAAAATCAAGTGTACGATGCGATAGGTCCCGGGTTCTAATCCCGCTAGTGGCGTCAAATGTTCACGGAACTGACGAATGGGTCTGCTGAAACAGATTCTACTCGTTCTTAATCCCTGAAAATTTAAAAAGCCTGAAGCATGGTGTTCCTTTCACCGAGATGTCTACGGACAACACATCTCTGTAATAAACAGTGTCTATATATAGATGGCTGAAGATTCCGAACTTCTTAAATAAATAGGACAAGAAGTCAGATAAATTGAAGAAGAAGAAGAGCAACAAAAAATGTAGTGACATTATGCGATACCACTATTACGACTCCTTGGGGCCCGCTTTTGCCTATCTCATGAATTGAAGGCGGAGCATAGTCCTCACCCTGGGCATAACCTGCGGATACGAGTTTTCGTGTTTAATAATAATAAAGGGAGCCAAAAAAAAAAAAGAGAGAAAAAATCTCTTGATGAGCCGTTTTAGGACTGATTCGCCCCCTCCGCCAATAAATAGCACTGAATATGAGGGTGCGTTATAATTCCGCGATGAAAGTTCATCGCAGAAAGTTTAGTGCAGTCACAAATTTTTCAATGTAGGAGTTACCATGGTAACCTGCCGCTCTACCACCTCAAAGCGAAGGGAAAGGAATTTGACCTAATTTTATATCGTTCGTAAAATAGACGACATAACTGCGAAATAAATGAATACCATAGTTTAGGGGCAGACGGAGAATTTATTCTTCCCCCATACAAAGAAGCGCATACGTCATGAATTGCGGTATGTCAAACTATAATTTTCAGTTCCATGAAATAAACGGTTGAAGTACATGGTGCTGTCGCTTCACAGAATTTCATCAAATATTTGATTTCCTTTCATTACATATTTTATTACACATGAAAATCAAGTCCAGAGGAAGTATTGGGGGTGTGGGATAAAATTAAGTTTCAAAAGCATTGAATACAATACATGATACAAAGCGGGAGCCTAGAAATGATTGAATGGTACGATTTTTTTTCAAATAGATTGATCGGTTTTACTCATCTCGTTTTCAGTGCCGAAGATCCGCTATTTTTTTTTTACAAAATTTTATATTCTGAGCACGAAGTCATAATAATTAACCGTGACCCACGTCTGAAGAATCAAATTATCAAGGAACGATTACGTCTCGAGAACAAATCTGAAATTAACAGTGATTGGGCGGGCCCCGTTAAGTCTGAAAATCACGATTGTGAGTATGGAATGTCTTCAAATTTTCCCCAGTTAATGTTCACTCGAGAAGCGCAGTATAATTCCACTGAATTTTTCAAGTATTAAACGCACTTTAATAATTCCTGACATTGCCAGGCTTATAATCCTTTGCAATGTTGCCAGATAATACGTCAAATGAGTCGATACGGTACTGCGGGTCGGCAAAAGTGGCCATTCATTGCAACTATGTACGAACAACAACGGGCAGTCAAAAGTAAATCATGGTTCCTCCCGTAATTATTTAAGGGCTTTGAACGTTTTCTGAGTGAAATACAAGATCGTAATGTTGAAAAATCTCGATGACTCAAACTGGAAGCCTACCCGAATACAGCGGTAGTTGTTGACCGATGTTGTGACGTTATACGATGTAAAGTACACCAAAAATTAAACGCTTATGAGACTGAACATTAGTGAAATTGGATAACCTAGGCAAAGGATCTGCTTTTTACAGTGGTTTACCTTTGTAAGTCTCCTTCAGGTGACAAAACTTCATTCTACAGGAAGAAAAAGGAGGGGTTTACTGATTTTTAGAGCTATAACATCTCTTAATACTTTACGAAATTAAAATCTCACTGTTCAAACGAGGTGCACTCGTGTTTCAGATCTGCCCTGCAACATACAGACATAGTACTCATATTCACCGACTTTCAAGCAATCTTTCTTTATTATTATCTTGCGAGCGAGGATGAATGGTGGCGATCGATTACGAAGCGTGAAATCACACGCTCGTTCAAATTCTTAAAAGCATTCATATGTAACGATCTCAGGAGCAGTGAAAGCAAATTGAAAGTGTACCCGCTAAAACGAAATGAATATTCATAAGAGGCTGAGAATTTCGGCTTTTGGAGATCCAGGCATAACTCGTAAAAACTTGCAAAAACCATTTAAAAGGAGTTATTAACACACAAAAGCAGTTATAAGGACTCCACCCTTATGGACACCTCGTTGCCAATCACAATGGCTCTCCTCAGAGATGTTTCGTCAAACTTGGCCCAAACTTAATTCGTTGCTAAGCAGGATGACCCAAAATCAATGTCGATGACAGAAAATGATTTTTTTGAAAAAGGGACTGCATCTCATCTCTCTAATTGTCCGCACCTTGCCTTCCTTTCCCTTTTTTCCTCTTTCACTTAGATAAAAACCGGTGAGCCATTGGGCTTTAAAGGCACCTAGTTGATTGGAAAGTGTCATATTTTTTTATTACTGTTTGTCACGAGACAGAGCAGGAAGGAATTAAACGGAAGGGACGAAAGGAGAGGCAGTCTCGATTGGATGATCGAAAGCAACAGCGTTCTTTTTTTCATTCTCCCTTTACCAGTTCTACTATGCAAGCAGGGGCGACAACATCGATCACCACTCAGCGCCTTGATGCAACTATTCGTGTTCCAGAGCCGCTCGTGTTGCCTACACAAAAATTGAAGGCGTTTTGCCTTTTCTTACGGCACAACGTTCCACTCAAGAACAAAACAGCACTACACAACTTGAGGCTACAACATTAATCGCCACTTTGACTGTACTGTAGCGCCTTGATGCAACTATTCGTGTTCCGGAGCTACCCATGTTGCCTATGTACAAATTGAAGGCGTTTTACCTTTTCCTGCATTTTCGAAAGTTTCTTTAGATTTAGTTTTCAAAGGGAGGAAAAGAGGCGCTACCCTTTCCGAAAAAAGCCTTTTTGGGTCGTACGTCGAAGTCAATGACTCCCTCCATTAAAGTTACGAGGATGTAAATAAAAATCGAAGTCCTATTGGCATAAGGACTCGTTAGAGAGGCGCGTAAGGAGCCTTAGAAGATGAGATCTGTCTCGTCACGGCATATTCTTGAGTGAACTTTCGATAGTCCGCAACCATGCCGGCCATATGAAACTGACGCATCCTAAAAATAAACATCTTAGTGGACCAGAGGCGGCTGTCATACATTCATACTACCACTTTCTTTAGGTCACGACGGAGGCAACGCACAGTTGCCAAAACACTGTTGTCAAAACAAACAAAAATTTGACAGAAACCGCTGACTCTCCGTGGATTCTGAAGAAGCCTCGGAGATTTCCGGTAATAATTGGCAACCGGAAGCGGAGGAACCCGGAACACCACAGTTTGGGTGATTTCGTCAACTCCGACATTCAGCATCCACCACCATCCAACATTCAACATTCAACGCATAATTCGCGGTGATTGGAGTCGAGAGTAGGATCAGTGACCCACTCTAGACATCAAAGCTCCGGGGGATCCGAAAGAGGGGGCTGGGGGGCCTCGCGGCGCGGCGGTTGGAGGGGAACCAAAACACTGGATCTAGGCGCGCGGCGCGGCGTTCCCAGCTGACCGCATTCCTCTGGAGTCGTTTTCTGAATCGGATGCTGGGGACGCCCTCCCCCCCACCTAT
>NW_017566817.1:1839972-1874380 GCF_001854935.1 Bemisia tabaci | reverse complement strand
TGCCTATCTAAAGGTGAGCTCTCGCCTAGAAGTTCGGCAAGCGGCACAAGCTGGCCGAGCGGTTCGTGCCCTCGGGATTTGGCAACGGGCAGAGATGTAAGGTGCCATATTCCACCTTTTTCAAATGGATTTTCGTATATTTCATCTTTCGTCATATGGAGCTCAGATACAGCTTTTTTTAAAAAATATTAAAGTGATAAATTTCGAGGTGCTAAATCAGAGATGCAAAACTTCCGAGACGGATCGATTGATACAGTCGTGATAAAAATGTGGGGGCCGCCAAAAAAGGGTTTTAAGAGAATTGCGATCGAATTCTGTTAGTAACCCCAAATATAGTACTAAGGGTACCTATTGGGTTATTAAAAGGCTCCTCACGAGTAGATTTTTGTAAAGCTAGCCATGAAAGGTATGAATAAGAAGGTTCTCAGAAATGCGTTTTTGGTGATGACGATGCTCGCTTAAACCTTTTACAGGTCATGAGGTCTACGAGGCGCCTAATCAAAATGTCCCTATCATGCTCCTGTTTCATGCTCTGCAGCCTGATTGATGCACTATTTCTGGCTTAGTCGGCAATTATACGCAAAACACCCCTAGACGGGCTGTTTAATACTGTTTTTTGCTGTCTTATCTCGCTGACGTATTTCAAGGATCAGGCCGATGAACCCTTTCAGTGAGAGGCTTTAAAAAAACACAGATACATGCGTATGGACCGATTGAACTATAAACGGAGAAAAAAACTTCGTGCATGGGACCCGAAGTTGAGGTCATATGGATCTTTGAAGTTTTCTGATCACGCATCCGAAAACTTGAGGTCGAACAGTCGAATTTCGGGTCAGACATCGAGGTATCGGTATGTACCGGAGTGCTTCAGATGTGTGACCCGAACCCTTCGGTATATATCGAAGTACTTCAGGTGTCTGACCCGAACTTCGGTAGCTGGACCTCAAGTTTTTAGATACGTGATCCAAAAACTTCAGAGATCCACATGACCTCAACTTCGGGTCCCACGCACGAAGTTTTTTTCTCCGTGTATCTAGGATGAAACAAACAGATCCATGACGGTCGACTGTGCTTTCTGTCCCCAGCGATCTGTAGGGTATAGGCAGAGGTCGGTTTGCGACCACTACGCCCATCGCCCGGGGCCTGAAATACAAGTTCACTGGTCGACTGTCTGTGCAAGGCTGAAATACATCGGAACTCGCGGAATGTGGCGAGAGTGTTGCCACGCCGGTTGAGTCGCCGATGCCGGGAACGGGCCAATGCAATGCATGCAATCATGAAGCATGATGCGCTCAGGGTGCATCGGTACTTAACACAGCTGCGAGCCCGAGCCGTTATCTTCTACCGCGGCGGCAGCGCTCCTAGCGGCAATGAACCGAAGCCGCGGACTCATTGTACCGAATTGCTTGCCTATGCAACTCTTGAAAATGCAAATAAGTGCATAATGGGGAACAGAGCCCCGCCGCGCTGCACCATCGACGCATCGAACGGCTGTCAGCGAAAAATGTCCATGTCGGTGTCGCTGTGCTCTAATGCACCCTGCGGACTGCGAAGACTTGCGTGCATTCCGAAGCTCCGCGCCTCGGAAAGCGGTGACCCGAGCCGCTAGCTCTTCTGTCTATGTAGTTGAAAGTGCAGCCTATGCAATGCACTTGCAATTGATTACGAAACCCATAGAATTGTTTCAGCACTATCGCAGACACGTAACAGTACGCTTTCTAACGGAAAATCCCTGGCGGCGCCTTATTATTTAGCAGAAATCCTTGCCGACCGTCCAAAGTTTCTCTGAATGCAATTCAAGATGTCCGTTCAAACCATTCAGCATTCAATTTGCTCTCAGGTTTGCTTGCAGGTTGGAGCTCTCTTCTTTAGAAGAAAATAGTAAAAACTGCAGCAATGCCAAGTTTAGATTTCTTCGGAAAATCGCGATAAGGCATACAGCGATGTTAAAAGCACCAAACCATGCATCTCGGTTTACGACATTCAAGGACACCTGTCCTATCACATTTCCCTTTTCGAAAAAAAGCCTGATAATAAATTGTATTTGAAAAAAAATGGTGTTAGAATTTTTTCCGTTCTTTCGACAAAATCCTCTGAAAACGACGAGAAAGTCGTGCTGTATTCTCTTAAAAAATGAAATAAGAGCCGAAATTTTCAAACACTGCAGTAGAAATCCGTGTTTTCGTTATTTTAGCACTTTTACCATCGATATGCGAAAAAACCTTCTTATATCATTTCGGGCAGCACACAGAGCATTTATTCATGGACGTAATTCCCAAACTCAGAACGCGTGATACGTGTCGTTGACTAACAATTGTTCCACCTGTTAAAATGCTGATGATTCCTATTCGATCATTAACACTTTTTAAATAACGCAATAGATACTACAGTGAAAGGGTTGGAATTTGTCGAGGGGTGGATCATAGATACAGGGATAACCAGTATCCAACATTTTATCTAATGGCGTAAGCGATCAGGCTCTTTTACGCTGGAAGGGGGATGGTATGAAAACCAAATTACACCGGCGCGCGTTCCTAATTCTCACGCCACTTAAAGTGGTGAAAACAAGTGTGTTAAAAGATAAACAACTCGTGATGAAGTAGTGGAGTGAAGGTAACGCTCAGAGGGGTTTAAAATATTGGGAGTGATGAAAGTGAGGATAACTACCCATCGCGGGACTCCTCAACCCTCTTTTGGAATCTCACGAGACAGATATGATCTCACTCCAGACACCTAGCGACGAAAACCGGAATCCCGTATAGTCGAGCCTTGCCTCTTCAAGTCACTTGTCATGAGAGTCGGCTGTTCCCTTACCCTCGCACGTTCTGAATCTTTTCACGCAACAGTAAATAACATATTCAAAGTAATTATCTTGAGGACAGTTCTCAGTTTGTTCCCTCGACGAAGATGTCTGCCTGACGTAATATATGTGGTAGATATGAAAAATCTACGCCTCTTTCAGTGGTGGGAGATTTAGATAGAGGTCCCAGTTGGGGCATTTGGCAAAGGAAAATGAGCAATGTGAAAGTAGGAGAAAGAGGGGGTCTTCCCTTGCATAAATTTGGCAAAACGCAACCCCTATTGACTGAAATTGTATGTACGCATCCAATTTTTGTACCTAATTATTTCGATTGGCGTTTCTGCCAATTGTTTGATAATTTTTCTCTGTATCATTGGTTTTTGAGGTAATACAGAGAACTTTAAAAAAGTGTGGCGTGATAATATGCGGATTTAAATATTATGATTGTGAGCCGAAGGATGACGACGGAAGGAAGAGAATGATGAGCGTGAGAGGTGAGGTACAGTTTCAAAGAGGGCTAAATAAAATATACTGTCAAAATCGAGGAAGGTTAGTGTCAAGTCATTGTTGACCTGCGTTGAAAGACGGGCGAGGGAGGGCTACCAAAGATGACATTGTTATTGCAGTCTGACGGCAAGAATTATTTCACGAACTTGCGGCAGGACGAAATTATGGAGAAATTTTTAACTAAACAAAGGAGAGAAACATTTTTGTTCTGTCCACCTCTTTTACATTCCACTAATCTACCTTCTTCATTTGAAATCATCATTTGTTCCCCCTTCTAAAATTAATTATTTGTTGAATATGATGCTTTTATTACTCGGGATTTTTAATAATAAATTTACTTCAGAGGCATTAACATCACAATCAAACGATAATAATTATAAACTATGAGATTTACCTAAAGATGAGATCTAAGATGATAGATGGATGGTAACGATCTACAAAACGTTGGAAACTTACTTATTCACTTTAGTATTCCATTTTCTTAATTGGCATTTGGTTTCACTTTAGTTGAATGTCAGAGAGAACTCACCTGAAAAAAAGCATAAGAAGAAAAACATTAGTTTTTTCTACTTGGCAAGAAATTGAAAACCTATACGTTTTTCATTGGAAACTCAGTGGAATATAGCAATCAATTATTTAAAAATATTTCCTTTTCCTGATTTAAAATTAATAAGAAATTTGCAGAATGACAACGTAAATGAGAACATATCAGCGATACCCCAACGTGATTCATTACAGCGAGTTTCCTCTCGCGGAATGGACCTCTGGCAATCTGTCATACTTGAGCATGCGCAGCCGACTACGCCAAGGAATTAAAAATTCAATCAGCACGAGACAAGATAGCCATCGAGAGCTCGACCTGGCCCCAGGCAAGCGCCTCATAAAATTGTCAGACTGTGCGAGAAACTCGTAGGCCGCTTGAATTTTCAAGCGGAAAAAGACAAATCGGAGACATGGGCAAAAATCATGATTTGTATAATAAGGGCGGAAAGTAAAATTGTATATAAGTTTTAACATTATCTTCGAAAACCGGAACGGAGAATATTCGATTGGACTACATTTTGCAATTAAGAACTACCATCTCTGGCTCACTTTAGACTTTAGATTAGAAACAACGTATGTACCATTTGTTTCCTTATGCACACATGTATTTTTACGAATGAGGCAGAAATTGTAGTTCCCAATTGCAAAATGGAGTCCAATTAATTATTGCAAATTTGGAGCCTCGTCTTAACTTAACAGTACGAGCAGCTCTGACACCCTTTAGAGGATAGTTTTTCGACAATGGCAACGACATTCCGAACAGAGTATTAATCTGGTATACCTTTGGCGAGAGAATTCAGCTCATAGGGGTAAACTTCCCACAATGCAACGATAAGCGGTCATTACGACATGAGCTCCGGGAGCTTTTTATGGGCTTAGAGCTTTTAAAGGAGTGGGGTGTGGCAAAAGCCACTGGTGCATCGTGTTTTTTCCCCACTTTTTTTTCGCGAAACTCTCAAAGCGGATTGTTGAATTGCATTTATAAAGACTTACTGGGAGCTTCCAAACCGTAAAAGCAAAGCGTAAATGATCGATTATCGATATTTCCCCCATTTGAAACTATGGTAAAGAATCAATTATTAAAGAGTTAGTTGAAAACACCCTATTAATCGATTCTCCTCCATAAGGTTTAAATGGCAGATCAATCGATAAAATCGCAAAGCACGCACGCCATAAATCCCGGATCCCCGTCGCATGGTGTGTTTTCTTATTTGGGGCATGCCGCATCAGGTTTTTTCGTGGCGTCATGACGCGGCAACACCTGCCGTCGAGAAACGATTAATCGATAAGTTCCGAATTGCAGAGAAACCGGTCACTTGCGAATGTTCGGTCGTTGGCCAATCGGAATAAATCAGTTGAGAAATCAGCTCCCTGGGACCGTCGGAGGACCGGGTCCTGTCGCTCGGGCGCAAACTCAATTTTTATTTTTGAACGGTGTCGGTTGTCGGTTGTGCAACACGATGGTGCTCGATGACCCGGAGTCGATACCGACGGCAGAAACAACGCATCTGCATAGGGATGAACGAGGTGACGGAGTTGTTGGTTAGCAGGGCGAAATTCAGATGCGATCCGATCCAGTGAGCAAAGCGTGGATGTGGACGTGAATGTGGACGTGGAGACGACCCGGCTAAAACCTTATCTAAGACAACCGACGACGCACACAGGACCGAGACAACGGGAGGAGTCGGACAAACTTTGGCAACTTTAAAAGCTCATAACTCCGTTTATTCAGAACTTTGGGTTTCTGGAAGCGGTTTCATTGGTGTTCTCGTGTAATTTTCCGCTACCGCACCTCTTAAAACTTAAAATGTGACGAAATACACTGAAAAAATTTTCTCGGCGTTTTTACCAAGGTCCGTTGGTACCTTTACCATCTCAGTTTGTTTACCAATCATTGGTAATTTTACCAAAACAGACTGGTAAGCTTACCTAAAAACCGGTATTTTTACTGTTTTTTCAGGTAAGAATACCACTTTCATTGGTAATCGATTCCCGGTAACTTTGCCATTTTATCTCGGTGATTCTACCACAGTCGATAAAAAATATTGGCGTTTTTACCGAGGTCCAGTAAAATTACCGAGAAAGTCAATAATTTTACCTAGATTTCTCGGTAAAATTACCAATTCCAGAGATGGTAATTTTACCAAGAAAAAACTGGGATCAAATAGAACCCTCAATTCTTAGTAATTTTACCCTTTTCTTTGTAAATACACAGAGATTTTTTTTTTTCAGGGTAAACATCAAAATTTGCAGTTTAAGTTAAAAATTTCATGTCCGGCCTCTCCGATGGACTCGATCCACTGTGCGACGACGTGGTGAGGTCGCAGGTTAATCGAGGCAACCCGAGTGAATCTTCAGCTTCGGGTCGTGAGAAGAACTTGCACCTCAGTCTGAAGACCGCATCGCAGCGTCGCGGCGCTTTGATAACGGCGTCGTTGCCGCTACATCTCATTGGTCTATTCGGTAAGAGGGCGTAAGAGGTTTCCAATGAGGCTGTGCAACGTAGTTTTTTAATTACTAGAGACCACGCCAAGTGAGTTGACGCAGTTGTAGACTGCGAAAGAGGATCGCGTGACGTCAGTTCAGCACTGAAAGTAAATGCAAGAATCAAGATGACGATTCTCCAGTCACAGTCTAGAAGCGTGTAAACGTATTTGGCATGGACTCTATAGTATCTTTTCTGATAGCGGTGCCATGAATTTCTCCCTGGGTCTGCTCCGAATTTTTCTTTACTATTGTGTGGAAGTAAGTCGACTGTGAATCAGGGTCGGATTCACCTGCTTGCCGCCCAGGCGCCCATGGGCCGCCTGTATTTTGCCACCCCCTTCTCATTCGTTTTGAAACTTGATAAAAACCATCAAGTGAACGTGCCAGCAGGGGAGGGGTGGATAAGACGCATTTACTCGTGTTGAACACATTTTTCGGGAAAGCTCTGTCAACACTACTAGCAAAAGTTCACGGAACTTTGCGCGAAAGTTAAGTTTGTAAACCTATCTCTGTGTGGACAAGGCCTTCCATGTTTAGCGCAAGGCGTGAAGTATTCAGACAGTCTTGTAGGCGCTATGCGTTTCACGCCGACCGCTACTGAACGCACTGTGATGGACGTAATGCGCGAAGTATTCACGCAGTCTTGTAGGCGCTATGCGTTTCACGCTGGCCGCACTGTGTTTGGCACAATGCGTGAAATATTCATGCATTCTTGTAGGCGCTATCCGTTTCACGCTGACTGCGGTGACCGCACTGTGTTTAATGCAATGCGAGAAGTATTCGTGCAGTCTTGTAGGCGCTAATAAGTGTTACATGCCGATCGCCGCTCCGAGGGCTTCTCCTTTTCTTCTCAAGTCTTCGTTATCATTTCTCTCTAAGTCGCGCCGTTCCAGGCCAAATTGCATGTTTGGTTCCTCTCTTAACTCGACTAATTGAAGGTACTGTCTCTTGCAGCACTAAGAGACGACAAAATTAGAAAATACTATACTCTCAGTAAATGAGAAATTTTGTCGCCTTTTCTCGTTTGTAATTTTTTTGTGTAAGTCCGATTTTTTTTTATACCTACACCTAATAAAATTGCAAATTTTTGCCGCCCCTTAGATTTGCCGCCATGGGCCGCGGCCCATGTGGCCACCCCCTTAATCCGGCCCTGCTGTGAATGAAAATTTGCTACAGACGATTTATGAAAAAATGCACAATTTCAGCAGCATTACAAGTCACACGCACGCTCTTTCATCGAAGAAATCCTCCCTTAGTGTAATAATGACAGGGTCTAAATGAAACAGGGTAGTGTAACGTCATATTCGATGAATGTGATCTAGAGTCCTTACACATTGGCGACGTTAAGACATCGGAGGTCCTGGGGACTGATTATTGAAACGGATGTCTATCCATACAGCGATAGACAACGCACACACATTTACTATTCTGTTTCTTCCCCTTCATGTTCTTTCTGTGGTCTCTCGGATGGAATATTTCTCAAAGATGGTTCGGAACTTTGGTACAAGGATTCTACTGATTGAAAACGGTTGTTATCATCTTGCTGCTTCTTGCGAGTGCCGAAAATCCTTAGTAATACCCTAATAAAGGCAAAGTCGATCTGCAAAATGCAGCGCAGATTTCCTATCCTAATGGAGTACGGAGGCATCCATAAAAGGATAATGTGTATCTGATATAGAGTGAGCTTGCAACGAAAGTAGAAAAAAGAGTCTCAACCAACAAAGTTCTCTTATGCATTTTTTAGGACCATGAATCTGGTGAGCTCGGAACCTAATCTCAGTTGTTCATTAACCTCCTGAGAGTCATAGAGGTGAACGTCACTCACGATGAAAAAGTCCAGAGCGAGATATTTCGGACTGCCAATCAATATACCTTTCCCTTATCTCCTGTCACACGGAGCTGGGCCCATCTTGTCAAAACTAATGGTTTTGATGAGTGATCGATGAAAGATTTTTGACTCCGGGCTCACGAACTATGAGAAAAGAAATGCATTTTTGAACACGTGAGAGACTGAGAAGGTGTTTTTCGATGCGGTCTGACGAGTGACTACGCTAACTGGGATACTGACGTGCGATAGGTAGTTTTAGCTGTGCTTGGATGATGGTGTCACCGACCTCAACAAGTCACTGGTGATAAAACGAACGCATGCAGTTATACCGGCTTAATATTTCTGAGAGGGTTATGGGTGCTCAGCCTTTGTAGTTGTCTGGATAGCTACTGCATTACATCCAATTAGGCGAGTTTACAGTAAATTTGGTCCTATAGATGAGACGATACGAAAGAAATTCAAAACAGATCATGAGACGAAAGAAATTCTAAGCATATTGTAAGACGCAAGAAAACGCCTTCTTTTCATATGACTCTTACCAATTTTATGAGCATCGCTGCTGCACTGTTACTTGTTTTTTGAAATGATGCAACCATTCCGCCTTTCTTAGGCCATGCGCCGTCTCCAATACCTCTTGTAAGGAAGAGATGTCATCTATAAGGGCGTCTTCTTATCGAAGAGAGACCCAAGACGCCACGCCACCATGAGGCTCCTTCTTGTTTAAAAGTTAAGCTTCAGCTAGCGGGTGATATCCTATTCAAAGAGGCGCCTGTTGCCCAGATTTACCTTGCAGTTGTTGCATACATCGTGCAGAAATTAATAAATGATCTATTAGTAAAATTTTAGGACTAGGATTTTGCAGGGGCTACATCTCCACAAAACAAACAATTAAACTGTTTGATTAACGAGTCGGAACTTGGACGACTGGATCCACCACGGCGCAGGCGCAGGGCATGATTAAATCGCTGATGTCTGCTGCGTTGCGGCGGATCTGAGATTGATTAAACACGAGCCGGATGATCGAAACGGTTGTCGAACTCCGATGGATGGTGGCTGGTCGCTGGTGATGGTTCGTGTCACGCTTGGTGTGCGCTCGCGGTCGCGGATCCGCGGGCGGCGGCGCACAAAGAGGCGAACCAATGGTTGAAGTCGGACAGAAATTTTCGAGTAAAATTGAATATTTTGACGTTTATTTCGTCACATTTTAAATTTCAAGGAGTGATTCTTAAAGAGAATTTAATCAGAATACCAATAGAGCCATTTCCAAACATCTAAAAGTAGTACTAACGAAGATACAAGCTTTTTAATTTTTCGCATCGTGTTCAACTTCCCCCGTTGATTTACTCCATTGTGCGGAGGCGGCAGCCATCGAGTCGACGATGCGCCATTCGATTCGACGCGAGTCCGCCGCGAGCCCCCAGCAAGCGCCGCGCCGCCAAGGTCTTTAGCAATCACTTCGAGGGGTCCTCAACTAGAGGGACTCCATATTACTGAGCTAATAGAAATATTTAAGTTCTTGTGTTACTCTCGGTTAGTAAAGAAAGAAGAGACACAAATCTGACCAATCTTCGTGCTGGTTTTGGTAAAATCCCGGGAAAACCCGATATCAGCCAAAAGTTTGAGTCATTTTGTGTCCCACCCCTTATTCATCAAAATTTCATTTTATTTTTTCTTCCAGTGCATAGTTCCCACACACTCAGAGCTATAGCGTGTGAGATATTTTCTTTATGTGATTAAAAGCTCTCAAAATGTCTCAAAAATTGTTAGAAACATACAATTTTGAGTGGCTTTACAGCAGTATTAGGAATCTAAGTGGAAACTTTCCTATCTTCGGGAGAATTCTCGGGAATTTCCCTTTAAATTATACTTTGCCGGAAAATTTTGCCAAAAACACACTTACACGTGCACTTACACACGCTAATTACGCAGAATTTGAGGAGCCACAGGGAACTTCCCCCAAAGATTTCGGGAGCTTTCCCTTTCATGTTTACCTTCCCGCCGCAAGATACAAGAGCGTGGCAAACTTGGAGGAATCGCCAGTGATTACGCTTAAGTTTAAGCAAGATACAACGGCTCAGGTAACTCTATTTTCGACCGATTTCATAAATTCAAAATGCTTAAAGCCGTGTGGAGTGTAGAACTCTCGGAATGAGAATCACTAGAGAACAATGACGACGCCATGAGACGGGGCTGCGTCGCGGTGATACAACTTGACGCATCAGTGACTGAAAGACCATGGAAGGGGGCAATGGAAGGGGGCGGGGCGTCTGCTTGCTCATGCTCGCGTTAATGAAGCGGAGCGTGTAGCGGACTGGCAACATGCAAGTACAGCACCGAATAGAGAAGAGTAGCCATAGCTGGCAACCGGCATTGCTCGACAAAGGGTCGTATTCATGTAGTCATTACTAAAACATATAATTTCATTAGGAGGATCCTTATGGTTTAAATTTTGATCAAGGGAGGTTTAAAGAGTCGACATTTCTTTTAAAACGGACACTTTTTTCAAATATTACGTTAAAATCAGCAATATAGCTTACACTGTTAAAAATCGAGGGGTGAAATTCGTTACCGGAGTCTGTAAGGCGCCCAAAGACCCCGAGTGATATTGATATGAATGTGAAGTGAAATTAGCACCATAAAAGCGTATGACACTCCGCAAAAAGAGTGGATTTCCCTCCGTAATAGTGTAAGTCACTCCGTAAAGAGCATAGCTTCCACACCGCATTCATATCACTAGGGGTTTTTGGACGACACATAGACTCCGGCATAGAATGTCACTACAACATTTTTAAGAGTGATGAATCCTCGCAAGGGATGTTCGCACACGATGATTTACCACCGCAAAAAATGCGAAATACAGGAGGAAAAATTCCATGATTTCCACAAACTTTCAGGTAGGTAATTGTGAACCTACCTTAAAAAGTACAAAATTCGAGATATATTTCCTTATGCACTTTGAGAGGCTAGTTTCTTACGTAACAACTTGCACTAAGCTTGAGCTAAAATCTGCAACAGCCTCATTATAATGCTCTCATGAAGTCGACCCTCCGACGTAAGGGCGTACCTCAATTTGCACATGAGCCCTGTTTTACATGTAGATCTATGTCTTCTGGGGCTCATGCGTAAATCGAGATACGCCCTTACGTCAGACGGCCGAAGATGAGATCTCAAAGCCCTGAAGAGGCTTCGTAAAGAGTCGCGCCCACTCAGAGGCTTCCTCGACAACGAGGGCAAGTCTTTCTACTACGCTCGTGTAGAGTGCACGAACGCAAGTGCACGAATAAGGAAGACCGGAGACTCGTTCATTCATTCGTAGGTTCATTCAACGTGACCCGAGTCCCAAGTTGGCAACGCCAGAATCGTAATGAACCTATAAAAACTGGCCATTGTCTGGTCCGCGGTCCGCCGACCAATACCTGCACAGAATCCGACGACCAGCTGCACCATTTTTGCACTTTGCCCCCCTCAATTGTTCACCACTTGAGCTTGTCTCGCTGTTACTAGCCACTTCTTGCCTCGCTGCTCACTGCCTTACTTTTTTTCCGTCCTTTTACATTGCGTCAATGGACGTCGCGTCATCACGTCGATTCGAAAATCCCGTTGCCCCGATGTGACGTAGTGCGAATCGGCGTGGTCGGCCGGAAAAAAACCTACCGCAAAGTTGTCCACTCGTTCCACCTAAATTGGTCGCAATCGCAACGTGCAAGAATAAATGCAGGTTAACTGAATGAAATTTAGTTCAATACCATATCAGCTCTTGGGGGGTATTGAACGGGAATAGTGCTTGGGAGGAAATGAGCAACTATCGAGAGAAAAACCGTCCTTATCGTGAAGAAAACGTACGAGGAGTGGACAGATTTCTGCCAAACGGAAATATGCGCATTAAGACATTAACCCTGAGACCTATGATAATATATGCACAACAGGGCTCACGTCGTAATGCACATAGTTCCGTTTGGCAGAAATACGTCCAAGTATGAACCCCTCCCTCCTCCAGCTAAGAAGTTTACCGGTGATTAATTAAAAGTTTGGCACAGCGTAATTACTTGCTTTCAGGACAAACTTTCCGGTTCTGAAAGATTCGTGGATCGAGTAGGTATCGAAACAATTTACAGGTAATGTAAATACATTTTAAAACTTTTTTTTTTTTAATGTGCGGGTTGCATATTCAAAAATTGGAGGCACTTTCGCTTGGCAAAGACTAGACGGAGTTCAACGTAGCGCCGTCATGCAACTATTCGTGTTTCACGGCAGTGCGTGTTGCGTGTTCAAAACTGAAGGCACTTTCGCTTTTCTCATACTTCTAAGGAGTTATACGGGACTCGTCTGATTTTTACGTCGTAATTTTCAGTCTTTAGACACGAGGCCGCTGGCCTCTCAGTTCACGGGCTACGCAAAACCATCGGCCAATCTGCGGACGGGGTCAAAAATTTATTCAGTCGACCCACTTGGCAATTTTGACAACGGTGACTGACATAAAGCGACCTTAAAAAACATCTTAAATTGTTTTGTTTCTGTGATGGAACGAGGAAAAGTGCCTGTTCTAAGACGATACTTACCGGGGTTCCGCGTAGCTCCAAGGGCCGGGCCTGGCCCTTGGAGCTACGCCCATGGTTCAATGACAAACGATTCACATTTGAAACAATAATGTTACGGGTGTGACCAAATCAGCAGAAAATTCCCAGCATCATTTAATTTTTACGACTTTTGACTTTCAAGCACCGTTACACCGATAGGCGCAGGGATTTTAGGCGCGGTAAAATATTCGCGCTATATAAATGCTCGAGCAGGATGTGCACACCTATGCTTTATTCTTACGAGGTTATAAATGCCTTTGCCGAGTTAATGAACGAGGGCGTCTTTGAAAGGGACAACGAGGGGCGTTCTCGCGCGTATGACAACGAGAGCTCAAATCATCTCCTACGTCCGCCGATGTCGAATGAGACAATAAACTCTAAACGGACGTATTCATGCTAAAAGGACCTATGTCTCGTGCAAACCCTATGCACATAGTTCCTTTTCGCATAAATACGTCCAAATGCAAAGTAGAACGGTTCGTCCCCAGCTCTGCAATTAAAGGACAATTGCTGGGTCCAACCCTTCTCCCCTCCCCGCCCCATCAAGTTGCAACCCATCCGTGAATTTTGCACTTCGCTACCTATTCCCGGACCCGTTGTTCATTCGAATCTGCATTTTCAAAGGGCGCTCCATTATGAGACGAGAGTCTTGTGAATCTTTGGGGTTCTGACTGCAACGAGATTAAATGAAAATGTTTTTACAGTCAGTGGCTCCTGTCTGAGATGGTTAGAACACAACACTAACTTTCCCTTCCCGCGAAAAGGAGCGTAAAATAATTGCGGAACGTAATGATAGTCTACGAAACTAAGAAAGGAGTCCGAATCTATAGTAAAATGCACCAAAGAGAAGGAAAGAGTGGCTGAAACGCCAGCGTCACATGTGACAATCCAACCTTTTAGCATTACGCTTTTTTTAGGAGAATAAAACGAGGGTCACATTCCTTTAAAAAAATCAACGGATATATAGGAGGTTTCGCAGATCTACCTGGTATTACGTGGCTGACTTATTGTTAGTCTGATGTGCTTCACCATCTTGAGAATCTACAAATGAAATCCAAATTTCATTCCACACCGGTACCTCTTTAGCTCCCAAGGAACTGGAGCGATAGAAATGTGGAACAAAATCTACCCTTTTTGCGAAATTAACTTCGCTCGTACAGAACAAAATCAACTTTTCGTGCGAAACTTAAGACTTCGCTCCCATGAAACGAAGTTCACTCTTTGATTATCTCACCAGGTTTTCTCGAGGGAAAAATGAGCTCTGGTTGAAATACACTCCGAATTTCACACCCAGATTTCAAGCATTGTACAAGGAGGGGGGAGGGGGGCATGAAACCGGAAAAATTAGTTTCTCGTTGAAAAATTTGACTATTTTCGGCTCTGAATGTTGGCTGAAGCGTAAAACTACTCGCGGCAACATTTCCAGCTGTTGAGATTGACAAATCCAACTACACTGGAAAAAAAAACACATTGGATCTCGAGTCCAGACTCTTGAAAACATCGACAAGAAAAAATACTCTTGATTCAATCGGATTTTTGATTGAATCAAAACGAAATCCGCTTAAATTAAGAGGCTTGGTTCTTGATTTAAGCTAGATTCTGATTGAATCAAGAGTACTTTTTTTTGTCGATGTTTTTAAGAGTCTGGACGCTAGATCCAATATGGTCTTTTTTCCAGTGTACTAATGACTTTAGTCGGCAGTATTTTTCGGTCTGACCTCATTCCCTACGGATGCAACGTCCTGAAAGGTGAATTCTACCAGGAATCCCTGATTGTTGGAGGGCGAGTCCGCGGGAGGTAGGTGCTGCACAGGTACAACTGAAAGAGAAACAACAGCGCACAACCTGGGAAGCCTTTCATCCCTTTTGTTTGAGTTGACGTGTTTGTTTTCCCCGTGAGGTGGGCCTTTGTTCCTTGATTTCGTCCAGGCGGGCGGGACGCTTCTCCCTCGAAGTGTCGCGTCGCGTCGCATCCGTCGTCGGCCGGGAGACCTTTCACGACGTGTGACGCATGCAGCAGCTTTGATTTATATGTGTGCCTCGTGCCTACCCCCTTTGCTCCCCACCTTTTGATTCGCTTTTTATCCACGGGTGCTCCTTTGACCATTCTCTTCGAAACCGAGTCGTTCCGTTCGGTAGGAGTGGAAAACAAGGCGGATCCAACCGGAAGGGCTCTGTATTGTGAGCTACTTTCTTTCGAAAAACAAAGGGGGTTGCATGAAAATGAGACTTGTATGGTTGGTGATAGTTCCAGGTGTGTCTGGCATTGTTTCTCGGATGATTTTGTATTTAAAAGGGGCGCTTTGTCAGCCAATAAGAATTTTGAATCTTAATTCCAGAATTCTGCTAAATATTAAGACTTGACACCAAAGGCTCAGAGAGTAGAACATCGGACTCAACATCAAAAGAGGGGATTGGAGGACACGGCGCAGAAGTGCAATTTTTGAACAAATTGAGATATTAACTATTTCAAGTAAAACTAATCTTAATGCATATTCAGTGAAAAATTCGCTGCCAAATGTCGATGTTTAAGCATTAAAAAGTCAGTTTGAACTTTTTTCCGCCATAAGAATCCAGGTAATTTCAAAACTTTAAACACGTATACCTCGAAAACCTTGTCCTCCAAGTTCCTCAAAAGTTTATAAGCATTGATTGCAGTGCGTGAGATATAACAGAGTTACAAAAAATTCAATGTCGTACCTTTCAGCTCAGGAAATTTGAAAATAAAACGTCTTTCTAGACCATCAGTTAATAAAACGAACATTTATCCACGCAAAAAAAAATTCACGCACTAAGACTAACTGTGGTATTTTAAGTTAAGCACTTACGTCACTTTTCAGGGCATGATAAATACTTAGAGAAGCAACCCACCTGAAACAAAAGAAGAATGAGCGAACATTAGCTGATGTTCCAAAATAATCATCTTGTACAAGAAGAAGTTGAAAACTTGCCACCGGTATTGGCGAATTTCATGCATATGTCGACATATCGATACTTTTTAGCTGAGAGGGAACATTTAAACAATGCGCTGTTCCATCGCATTGCGTACTGCGTGGGTCCCACATTAAAGGGCAATCAAAATGCCCGAGTTTCATTGGCGGTCATAAAAATTGGACAACGCGTGCAACAGTTTGGGCTTAAAACATATAATCATAGGGCACGTGGAACTTATTCTTCTTGAGTACGGCTATTCGATTGTGCCAATGTTGCCATATCTTTCCCACAGATCATGGGATTATTTTTGGGGGACAATTTTTGCTTACGGTCAGAAAAGGAGGATCTAAACACACGCTGCCGTGAGGAAGAACGCCGTATGAGCTTTCAAACGCTGCCGAATTCCCTTGGATAAATTACAAATTTTCGGGCGAATTTATCGGTCATTTGTCCTTCTTCTTCAGAGAATTTTATTTACGACCGAAAAATTCTAAATTATCTGAAAATTGTCAGAGGAAATATTCATAACTATCCTTGATGATATCGTATATTGGAGGAAATTTATCTTGCAATATTCATGTCCTCCTCTTTATACGGTGATAGTTGTGGTTACAATGTTCCTCTTGTGTGAAAAATCATTTTTGTCCCAATAAAAATGCACCATTGTTATCAAATTTTTTGTTAAATAAGAGTGAAATTGTGACTACGACTAGGAAAGTCAGTGAGATCTGAAATACATTAAGGGCATTGTAGCAGTAAAGATTCTATTCTCTCCGTAGTTAACGAGTATGGTACGATAAATTGTCTTCTCGTCAACTTTGTCTTTCTTCAAAAGAAAAAAAGATCACGGTCTTGAATTCGAGAGCGACTATTATTACCTTGATCAATGATCGTTACAAATATCAAAAGGGCTTTCAACAACGTCAACGAATAGAGGCGGAGCGGTCAGTGACAATTCGGTTTTTCGATTCCTGTCGATGATTTACGATTAACGGCCGAAACAATAGCTAGCTAACCCATTACCTGTCTAGTGGAAGGAGGTAGATGTCTTTGTTCTTACTAAGCTTTTATAACCCATTAGAAGAGAAATGCCTTCAGAGGAGACCTTATGAGAGTTGGGTCTTGTCTTAACATTACGTATAATTAATGCTTCTCCGGTCGATAGGGCGTTGCCACATTGTTTGGGGAATCCATTCTATTCGTTTTTAGTTTAAAACACTGACAAAAAATTTGGTTCGTAGATGGAACTGTTCAGTTCAGGCGACTGGAAAAAAAGCATCGTCCGCAATGGTTCGTTGGTTTTGACTTAGACTAAACTTTTCTGTGGTGTCAAAGAAACATTTGATGGTCGTGACGGAACAAAAGATCATTTCCTTGCAGTGGTGATTGTTTTGGATTCTTAAGCTACACTGGAAAGAGAAAATTCAATTTATTGAGGAAGAAAAGATTAAAAAATATGCTGATGTTACGCATTCTATTGAAGTTACGATCATCCTTTCTCGGGCATGTGTAACTCTATTATTAAAGCTATTACGTAGCATTGATTGTGCCAGTTTACGTCAGGCACTGCCAAAAATATTTTAAAAGTCGGAATACTATTTTTCAAGTGCGCACTGGAAAAAAGTCACTTGGGTCCGGAGTCCAGACTCTTAAAATATTTGACAAGAAAAGATAATCTTGATTCAAATTGATTTTTACTTGAATCGAGAGCCAAGCCTCTTCATTCAAGCGAATTTCCTTCGAATTCAAGCAAAATCCAACTGAATCAAGAGTATTTTTGTGGACAAATTTATTCAGAGTCTGGACGCTGGATCCTGGAGACTTTAATCCAGTGTATTTTCGACAACTGGAAAATATAAAAGTATCTCATCAATGTCCGCATATGAAAAATTCAAAAATATTTTCATAAATACAAGGTCACATCTTTTTTTTCTAACATGCTCACCTAAGCAACTGCAAATACATTACACACGATATAAATAATAATACGAAAAGCGCGTGGTTAAGCTCGGGTTTAATTTTATAGTGCACGATTTTTTCTCCTGAAATTTGGTTATACGGCGAGCAGGCAGTGAGGGAGCCTTGTCAGATAACTTAAGAGAGAAAGCACGAGTTAACCTCATCAAGAAATCATTAGTAAAGCAAGTGGCATCCCCTCCAGACTCAGAAGTTCCCAGTTCGAGCTAGGTGATTTACCTTCAACCTATCCGGCAAGTGCCATCTCGGCGTAGGAGTTTCAGTAATTTATGCATTCTAGAAGTCTTCCAAACCGAGAGTATCACCATGAGTTTACCCGAGATCACTGCCTTCAACGCGGCGGCAATTTTCAACACCGACTGAATAGTTAATGCAGCATGCACCTCCCCCACCACCCTATCAAGCAGTGGCGTGGCGTGCTTTGCGATATATCGATTGTTGTGCCCTTTAAACCCATGGAAAAGGATCGATAAACAGGGTGTTCGCAGCGAACACCTTAATAATCGATTCTTTACCATAGGGTTAAATGGCATAACAATCGATAGATCGCAATTCACGCCACGCCACTGCATCAAGACAGCTGAGACAGACCGCCCACGGACATCGATAAACGAAATGTGCCAAACGTCAGGCAAATTCAGAAAGAGCATCAATATTTTTGGGGGTTTTCTCGTGCAAAGGAAGATAATTGCCTCGAGAAATTACAGATTTTGCAGACAGTGCAACAGTGACGATGAATGGTGGCCCTGTGGACTAATTTCTTATTTAAAAAAAAAAAAAAAAAAAAAAAAAAAAAAAAAAAACTTATTGAGTAAATGCTGGACAGAAACCCTTCTCATCGATATTCATGATGTTTCAGCGAGCTGACAACTGATGCTTCTTGGTAACTTATGGAAGCATTCCTCAACCTGTATATGCAATAAAACTATCGTAAATACTCATTTACGAGCGTAAATGAGCGTTTCAACAGCGTTTTGAGTTTTACTCAAAAAGCTTTGCTTTAAGTGTGTTCATGATAAACATAGTTTTTCGGACTCGTGGTTCAATAAAATAAAATGTAATTATCTTTGCTGACTTTCATGCAATCTACAGATCTTATGCTACTTATTATTTTTAGCTGTTGAGATAGAAAGACTGGAAGTAGCGAACGAAAGATTTGGCATTTAATAAAATATTTACTGGACTGAATGTACGGATTGGGTAAATGAAGTCAATCGATGTCGATGTTAGCCGGGAAAAATAGATCAATGCAATCTAAAAGTTGGGATAAAGACATCAGATGGTCATTACTTTCAAGACACTTTAATTGAATAGTTCTTGGTGAATTCTGGAATGATTTCAGCCCTTCGGCAATATTCTACCGTGCTAAGGAGGTACGCCGTAAGAGCAATCGGACGTTGCCAAATTCTGTTACCTAGATTAAACACGAATTATCAGGGAAACTTTTGATTATTTTTCTTCCGATTTTCAAGAGAATTTCACTCGCATTTTAAACTGAAAAATCGGAAAATTTCAATGAGAAAATTCATTCCTTTTTTCAAAAAATAAACATTTTATTAAAAGAAACTTGGCAACGCCTGAAAGCCCATATGACGTTCTTCCTTAGCAAGGCAATATTACTATCGGACGCTCCTTTGCTCCTCCCACCCTCTCCGCATGTATCTCCACAGATGCTGGCACGGAACACTCAATGAAACTTGCATCCAGAACTAGGAATCAGGATAGTACGTGAGACCTCTGGCTAGTGGCAAAGTATACGGCGCGGCCATGTGCCTGTGCCCTGGAGTGGTTATTGCGAAGTTTATCAAACAGAGCTGCACGCTTTTTAATGGCCGTTAACCGTTCAATAGATGACGATAATTTACCTCTTCCCGAATGCGTTTCCTCGGATCCCTCGCTCGGCTTTGAGGAGAACGCGCGGCGATCCATCATCGCATCGCAACTTTGAGTCGAAGCGTCGGTATCTTGGGTTGCCGTACTGTTCCGAATGGCGTTCATGAGCATTGTGCCTTTCGACCGAACCAAGAGAAACAGAAAATGTATCGTTGAAGAAATACAAAAAGTTGTAAAATGAGCAATTTGTACGAACGAAAAAGAATTTCACTAATACCGGAGTTCCCGTTTACGGCAATCAAAGTTTTCGATCACAAAAGCTGAAGCTTGATTCAGCATACTGAAATTCAGGTAGGACTGGCCACCGGTTACTAAGGAGGGAAATAATTCGCAAATTAAGCATAAAAATAACAACAAAAAGAAAAAAAAAAAAAAAAAAAAAAAAAAAAAAAAAAAAAAAAAACAGAAAAAAAGAGCCAAAAAACGGAAAGATGCGGTGCATAATAATGATAATTGAGTTCTCTTTCGATTGAATGGAGATCCTAATTGTGACCACGTTAAGCAGAAAGGAACCACGCCACATCAGCTTTTGCCAAACTTAATTGGGCGTTTTATTCTTTTACATGAAAACGGTTGTGTTAATTTTGCTGCAAATTTCAGTGACTTTTTGCATAGTGCGAGGCAAATTCCTTGTAATTTTCAAAGGATTTCGCACAAGCGTTCTGTTGTAAAAAATTAAGTTGCACAGTTAAATTTGGTAATTCCTGATGTAGCTTGGTTCCTCTCCGCTGAACAAGGTCCATTCGGGGATGTGGTATATCTGGATTGCATTTTGCAAAAAGGAACCACTAGCATTGCAATGTTGCTAAGATTGTGCAACTTCTTGTGTCTTGGAGGAAAAGCCCGATTATCCATTAATAGTTTCTATTTTACTCGCTGAAAACTGTAAATTTAAGACAAAAATTACCATCAAAATTTCATAGTTTTTCACGATTTCCGCAATTTTATTGCAAAATATGAATTTGCACAATCTTAGCATCATTGCAATGCTAGTGGTTCCTTTTAACAAAATGCAATCCATCTACTGGTGCTCAATTTATACAATTAAATTTTATTAAATTTTACTTTACTTTACTAATTTTATTTTATTTGAAGGAGGAGACAAATTCTTCACTAGATTCTCTGAAAAAATTTGTATTTTTCATGATAGAATTTAAAAATGAATAATTCTACGTGTAATCTGGCACCAATATGAAGTACGAGCGGTAACCTTTCATTACAGCGACAATGGCGCGGCGTCGCGGTGAAATGGGAACTATGCCGCGCGAGATTTCAAATGAAAACTCGGTCGGAGGATCGGCGTTGCCAGACGCTCGGCGGACGCCCGCAAATCCCTTTGAGGAGGATGTGAAATGACATCATTACATTGTTCCCACCGGCATTGGTGCGCGAGGGCACGGGGACTCGGCGCTATCGAGCGCGGCTTGTGCCCCGCACAATGCGTTTCGCACATGCTCACTCACACATACCACCTAAACACGCCCGCGACTTGCAATGAGTTACACATGCATCCAACGGATTCATTTATGGACTGATTTAGTGGCTACGTCATTCGATATATTGCCATTAAAGGCGCCGCCGTTAAAAAGCGCGCCAAAGCGACGTGGAGATTACGTTGTATTGCAATTGAGGGGCTTGGAGGACAAGGCGCATAAGTGCAGTTTTTAAAAAAAATTAAGATATTCGTAAACTCAACTAAAACTAGTTTGAAAGTTTGTTCGGTGAAAAATTCACAACTAAAATCTAACTTTAAAGCATCAAAAAGTGAGTTCAAACTTCCATTCTGCCATAAGGCTTCATGTAATTTTGAAACTTTAGACACGAATTTCTTGAAATAGGAAAAACTGCACTTGTGCGCCTTGTCCTCCAAGCCCCTTCATTCGCCTTCATTTTGTGAAGTAGGCTAAAAAATATATTTAGTATTCTTTAATGAGTGGGACGTAATTCTGTACTTATTGTTGGACTGCACACTGAAATTCAGAACTTGCATAATATACCTCTGCCGTGTTCTTGCAGCTTGCACCCCTGGGTAGCCTTTCCCACAGCATTTCCACTCATTTCCCACTCTTCATTTGAGGATATCCTATCACATTCTGAGCAAGATACATGTAACATACCTTCCGAACTTAATTGCGAGATATTATTGTAAACGATTACTGTTCAAAACCCCATCAATTTATCAGAAAATCGAATGAAAAACTTTCCGAATACATAGTAATCCGCTGAATATGCCCTGAAATATTCACATATAAAGTGGAATTCTGAGCAAAATACATGCAACATACCTTCCGAAACTTAACTTCGAGATATTATTGCAAACGATTACTGTTCAAACCCCCATCAATTTAACTGAAAATTGAATGAAAAACTTTTCGAATACATAGTAATCCGTTGAGTATGCCCTGAAATATTCAAACATAAAGTGGAATTCAAAAGATGATTTGAGCAGCGCGGTTGGGCAAACGCCCCGGTCGCAATCCGAGCTGAGAAATCGAGTTGAATAACCCGAGCTTAAATTGGCGTATGAGCATGCTACCGATTCACATCCATCCAATTACCCACACACTTGCATCTCACCTCACCACACTGACACACTCCGTCTCGAGCCCGTATCAGCTCGTTCTCGATGAATGCGGGGTTGCGCCGTGTAATTAACCGCAAACCAAACGAGTCTGCTACAATTTTTTCAGCTTTTATCTCGGCGCGACCCAGCTGACAGAGCGCCACGCGCCAGTGAACTTTCAACATTCACCTGACCGAGATGAATGAGATGAATGCTTTACATACGTGCGATCCTTCTCAGGCTTTCGAAAACTCGTCCATGCTCACCGCAGTTTCCATCAGGAAAGTTGCCGTTCGCTTGCGCTTTACCACGGTAATGAGATCGGACGATCTAGCCTGACCCAACCTCGATCGATGAAAAGTCATGCTGACTGACCAGAGGCAAGAGACCCTCCATTCTTCCGTGACAGCGAAGAGAGCAGTAAATGCATTTCTGTATGAGCCATGGTTAGCACACGCTTTTATGTGTCCCGAGGTTCATTCCAGCATGCACTTACTGCTCTCTTCGCTATCACGGCAGCTCTAGCCTCTTGGCGACAGGTAGAAGCTTTTACTTTCGGGGAATCAACATTTCCCAATGGCAGGGTGTCTACTAAAACAGACTGGCCAAAAATCAGTACTTTAACGTACTTTTTCAGTGCATTCCCGAGAAATTCAGTGCCTCAGAACGGAAAATTTAAAAAATTTGAATTTCTCTCTCAAATTGCGACAAAAATGAAAAATTCTGGACCTTTTAATGAAATTTCCCCACTTTTTCAGTACTTCCGGACCGCCCTTAAAAAATCAGTACTATTTCCGAACTTTCCGGAAATTCCGGACTTGTAGGCACCCTGGAAAGGACTATTATGAGGGAGCAACGGTCATCACTCTTTTTTCAGCTGTTGACCTACCTACATGGTGAGTGATGATGGCAGGGAAGAGAGGATGGAATGATACCTTTTCATCTTTAAAAAATCAAGTCAATGTTTATCTCAAGTGTTGAATAGAGACACCACAGTCAATAAAACTAGTAAAAAAGATGCTGGAGGTAATAATCGACTAGTTCTATTGAGCCTTGTTAATTCTGTTGCAGCTTTCTTCGTTACGTTGGAAAGGTTACGCTCCAGACGGCGCGGCGCATGATAAATGATACATCGTAAACATCGAAGCCAGCGAAAGCAAAGTCTGCCTCCGCGTGACTCAAAATCGAGAGCGAGGGCTGAGCAAACGCCCTGCTCCCTTCCTCATCAACTTGCTCGCCATACGAGCGCGGAAGCTCAATTTTAAAGTTCAAAATGAGTTTTGTTTCCTACCCGCGTCCTCCGGAGCGCTAAACGCTCAACCCGAAAAGTTGAAGTTGGTGCTCCAAAGCTCCACTCTTAAACGCTAGATCGACGTCCCCGTTGAGGTTGCTCACGACGGTAAGGCAGCTTTCTGCCGTGATATCGACAAAAACAGTAAGTGCACGCTGGGATGAACCTCGAGACACTTAAAAGTACGTGCTAACCATGGCTCATACAGAAATGTACTTACTGCTTTCTTCGCTATCACGACAGCTTTCGAGTATTACGTAGCGCATGCTGTCTGTTTTTGGCTTTATACTCTCCTTATGATGGAAAGCACCGCGAACTTGTAACCCCTTGTGAGTTATATGACGCTCGGTGAGGCACTTGGGTCGTTTTCGTGCATTATGAAATGTGGCCCAGAAATGTATTTCCCCCCAAAAATTATAACACTATTTTCAGTTTGGGTCCTTCTGTAACACTGGACTGTTACTCCTATCCCTTCGTAACGAAATGCAGCTCTATCTCTGAAAAATAATGAAGATAACGTCATTCACCGCGCTAATGCTTCACTTAATTTCATCCACCAGAGTCTCCCTAGGCGATGAAAAGTGCCTTACTGGTCACGTGCATCCAAAGACCAATATGAAAAAAAAGGGGAGAAAAAAGCTAATTGTAAGGTACCGTTTTCAGAATTTACTACGTTCAAACGTCGTATGAGTATCAGGACGTTGCCTTTTTTTCTAATAAACACGATTTTTTCGAGACTTTTGAATATTTTTCTTGAAATTTTTCCAAAAATTTCATTTAAGTACAATTTAATCAAAAGGATCTGGAAATTCTGCTTCCTTAGGAATAAATATTTAATCCTGGGAAATTTGAAAAAAAAAATTTAATGGTCATACGGCTTTTATCCTCACCACGGTAAATGACGTTCTCGAACGAAGTTTTTTCTTCACCTTCTTTTTTCTTTTGAACGGCAATACCTATCTCCGTTAACAGTGCATCCATAGACTTAAAATTACGACAAATTTCTCATTTTTTGCCGGTTTATACATTGCAACCAACGAGTTGGCAAATAACTCAACTGACCCATTTCCTCCGAGGGAATCTTGGGAATTTCGGAGATACAATAGCCGTGGTCAGCGGGGTGGGATGCGAGACTCGCCGCGTCGCGGCTGGTGCACGGCCGATTCTCAACGCTCTATTTTGCCGATTAATATTTATGCAAATGAGAGCGCCAAATCGAACGCTAATTCAGGCCGGCGCGCCGCTGGCCGCTTTCAAGACCGCTCTGATGATAAGTCCATTCATCTTACCGGGTTTCCGCGTCGCATCTTGTCTCGTCTCGTCGGAGGAATGAAAATATGATTTCCAACCGGAGATGGTGACGGCAACGCTGTGACCACCGTCGTCGGTGAAAGTCGTGAATGGCCGCGGCCGACGCCGCGCCGCACAGTGGATCGAGTCGAGAGGAGAGGTCGGACAAAATTTGAGAACTTTAAACGCTTGTAACTCCGTTTATACACACCTTTGAGGCTCTAAAAGTGGTCCCATTGGTTTTCTCGTGAAATTTTCAATTTTCATCACCCCTTAAAAGTTTGAATGTGGCAGAATAAACATCAAAATTTGCGTTTAAAGTTAAAAATTTTACGTCTGACCTTTCTAATTAACTCGATCTACTGAGCGCCGCGCGCCGATCGCCCGAGTCCCGGCCGGCGCGACGCGACGCGGGCCGACTTGGCGCAATGCGCAGGCGCATTCTGGCATTCTTCACCGCCTCCCCCGGTCACCGATGCCCGACAGTCCGCAATGACCTAATAATAAATGACCGCCGCCATGTCTTCGGCAGAATAGAAAGACAGTCACCGAAAGAGACTCATCTATGAAGAGAAGATGTACATTTAGACTACATTTTGCAATTGGGAACTACAATTCAGTCAAGAAATAACGGATGTACCGTTCGTTTCCCTATACATGTTAGTGTTTCTTTTTACAGATTAAACCCCAATCAATGACAAATAGGAGTTTTTAAGATCGATGGGTGATGTACAACAGTGGGCGTAAATATTCGGTTCTGGCGAGTGCGAAAAAGGCAACATACATACGTCCGGATAAACGATACCACTATTCGAACTTGCGAGAGCTCGTATTGCCTACTTCGTCCAATGAAGGCGGACTGCTAAGGAATGATAGACAACATGACGTTCAAGGGTTGCTTCCGCGACTGGATCCTGCTGTGAATTGACCTACACTTTGATTCTTTTTCTTACATGACTTTATTTGATAGAAATGACTAAATTAACATGGCTTTACTTCAGACCCCTTAAATACATTTCAATATCTTCTCCCATACCGGATAAACCGAAAATTCAATCTTCGCTGTAATGGCATCTTCGGCAACTTATTCATTATGTTTCCTGAAGAAATGATAATACAGATCACTGTCGTGGCTCGCTTTCAATAAACTTGACCCGGAGCTGAGTTGAAACGATAGCGAACCTAGTTGAAACGATCTTGATGATCTGCCGCGCGCCGCGCCGCGTGTTGGCGCGCGGAACGTGGGACTGGCTCCGGACTCCGTTTCCGGGTTCCAAATCTGCAATTAACGGCGGCAGGTGTAGGCAGGTGCAGAATGACACGGCGTTCGCCAATTCGCGAGTTTGTCGAATCATTCATAGCGACGCCTCGCATTGCACCGTTAACGCTGCCGCCGCGCCCCCGCGCCATGGCACTGCACCCATGCGAAGCACACTGCCGTTGAATAAATGTCATAAGTAAATAGTGTGCGCAAGGGTAGCACCGTTTGATCCTTTGAACGTTGTTAAATTTTCTCATAGTAAATCACAAATTATCTGGGAAACATCGGGATCCATCAGTTTTTACAGGAATTTCATTCGCAATTTGATCTACAGTTTCAACCTAGCTCACAAATTTCAGGGGAAATAATCAAAACTTTCCTTGAAAATATATATTTTAAGGGCGGAAATTTGAGAGCTTTTGAATGTTCATAGTCGCATTTCCTTAACGTAGGAATGCCTAACCTAATTATTCCTTGCTTTAAATCCTGAGAGGAGGGGTCCGCAAAATGTATGGTCGTTCAAACTATCAAAATGTCTAAAAGCACGACTAAGTAGAGATCATTTCGCCTCTCATAAAGTACTGTAATTATCATCCTTGGTTTCTTAAGTGATCAACATGGCAGAACCCAACCGAAACGTATGCACCATGCACTGATATGTAAATTCAAGAAAGAGGAAACCATTTTACGCACCAATTGCAACAACATATTCCACGAAAACAAAGGTGCTTTTAGTACTATTACACTTGATAACAAAAACGTAAAAACATGCGTTAAAAAGGGGTGAGGGACTTGAGGTAGGCGAGAGAGACACATTTTGCGTCGCGTAGACAAAGAAAATCATATAATTAAAAACTAACTCCCTCTCTTAAAAACCGGTAAAAAGTCGATCTAAAGCCGTGAAATACACCGATATCTGAGTATTAGCTATCATCTAGTCCGCATGTGAGAGCGTCGAGCGTGAACTTCCAAATTCCCTAGTTGCCGGAAACCCCTAAATCTTAAATTTTATAGCAAGTTAAAAGGAATGTGGGCTCGGGGCTGGACGGGGAATCTGCATTTAACCGGTCTTGCCGGGCGCAAAAGGGGCCATTCGAATACTTTTGCATGACTACCTCATATTTTCCTTTACACCGCAAGCTTACAGATACGGAACACGGTTGTCGCAGGCACGAGACTTTCAACCTGAAATTCTTTACTGAAACATACGGGATCATTCATCTTATTCCGCATCACTTGCCAACGCCGCCGGGCCAATAAGTACTTTAATGCAGGGATAGGGAATAGCGGCAGAGACGTTGGCAGATCGCCAACGGGATATTCGCCTGGCAAAAAACCCAACAGAAACTCCAGCATACATTTGCCGGTTCTTCGATCTTCCCGCAGGACTCCGCGTAAAATCGACGGATTTTACCGGGAAAATGGCAACGTCGCTCTGGCACGGCCGCTGAACTAGGCCTCGATGCACCGCTGTCAAAGCTCATTCTTTTGCCGACTATACTTCAATCCTCTATGCATTTTTCATTCAGTTTCGTCCTGCAAATATAATAATTGAATCCGTCTGAGGGTGCGGGATTTATTGCGGCCATTTTTGTCTTGCCGCGTACGTACGGCTTAATTAAATATTGCAGCGCTCTCGATTCAAATAACGGGAACTTCATAACCGCGGATGCTTTCATTTTGATGATTGAAAATCTCCTCTCCGTGTATAAGATATTCATACTGAAAATGAAAGATTGGATGAAGTATCCATCGTCTTAAATGAAACTTTTCAAGGGGGGTGAATTTAATAATGCGGACGCTTTAGCGCAAAGTTCTGAGCTCTATATTGTTTGAAGTTTTTGAATTTATAGTCGAGAAATGGAGGGGGCGAGATCCTCCCCCGGGGGGGGGGGGATATGGAGGGATTTTCCGGTTGCCATTAAGATGAGAGAGGGTGTAGGCGATTCAAAAGAGGCCGTTTTCTTGAGTCGAAGGGCCTTCGAGAACTTCAAGACGACTTCCAGAGTCTACTTTAAAATTTTGGAAGATATTTTCTGTAAACTTTCATTATGTACTGGGTAATAATCAAGTTGAACTACCTCAATATTTTTGGAATCCGCGCCGGAACTTGAAGCGTTTATTTCGAAAAGGTGCCAAGTCGGATTTTTTTTCTCAAAATACAGTTTATGTCGGAAAAGTAATCTACAGACATAGACACATCTACACCCAACCCAGGATGAGCCGTTTATTTCGAAAAGGTCCCAAATCATCATCAACATCTTTCAAACACATGCTTCACTTTGTTTCATTTTGAGACAAAATTCCAGCACCAATGCTAGCCCACTCACACGTCAAAACCTCTGAGTGACGAGAAACCAGAGTATACATTAGATTCGCAGAACACTTCATAATTCATCCCCACATGTCTCAAAACAACCTATGGTTTCGGTCGACTGAACCCAAGTTTGGGGGCCCACCCTGCATTTCCTCAACTCTACAATGTTTTGCTCAGTGAGAGTCGATATTTTACAAAATGCATCTCGATTTGATCATTTCCGGGTGTAATAGTGGCTTGACCATTGATTCGAGGGCAGATTTTAGCGCGAAATGCGGGTTAGCGGTCAATAATCAAAAAATCTACATTTCTCGCCGAAATAGGTGATAAGAGTTTAGGCCAGAAGAGAGACCAGAAATGGCCAAATCATGATGTGTTCCGTAGAATATAGACTTTCAACGAGCAAAAATTTTAGAGTTGAGACTTAGCTAAGGTGTATCCAGCACCACATGGGATATGTGTGTGTTACCGATATGTGTATGGACACATCGGTATGTCTCCTTTGGTCTATTAACCAAGTACTTTTCTCTAACACCGAGAAAAAAGTTTCCATAAACACAGGAGTTTTTAACTCCGATTCGTTTTAGGAAAGGGTCTATCAACCAAGTCTTTTTCTCTGATCAGACCGAGAAAAAGTAACCCAAAGTAACCATAAACACGGGAATTTTTAACTCTCGTTTTAGGAAACTGGGCAACGAAGCCGTGTGTTACCCGAACAGCTGAGGACGGCGACACGCTTGCCCCGACCGGACCGGGCGTTGGTCGTCGTTGCTGAGATTTCTCCTGCAGCATCCAACTGCGAGGCCCAGGACCGCGGCCATAAGGACCCGGACAAGCCTTGGCCATTAGTCATGCGCCCTTTTCCGGCCCAAATCCCAAAGCCCGCGACCCTCCCGTTGCCTCTCCTGAAACGAGCCGCTAATGTTCAGCTGAAATATCTCCAACTGGTGCCCGTTGCGCCCCCGCACACACTGCAGTGAGTCAATAGGAGAGGTCGGACAACAATTGGAGAATTTAAACGCTTATGACTCCGTTCCTACAAAACTTTGAGGTTCTAAAAGTGGTTCCATTGGATTCTTCGTGAAATTTACTTCCAGATGAACGACTAAAAATTTAAAATGTGACGAATTAAACATCAAAGTTTGCAGTTTTAGTCAAAAATTTCATGTGCGACCTCTCTGATTGACTCGATCCACTGTGCGGCACTCCGATTTATGCGCTAATTTTCCACGGCACGTAAGTGCCTATTGCTGCATTTCTTCATACCAGATGGCACAAACCGTTTCTTTTTTACGCATTAATATTCACACACGTGATCATCTGGTAAATTCATGAATGGGAAATTGGCACGATAAATTTTTATGACAGCATGCGAGGGTGCTTAGTGAGGTGCGTTCGTAGAATTTTTAGCTATTTTCTGATGTGAGAAATTGTAAAAAAAAAAAAAAAAAAAAAAAAAAAAAAAAAAAAATGTATTTAAAATTGAGAAAATGTACCGCTTTGTGACGTCATCATAGGCAGTATTTCTCACCTAAATACGTGTAAACTAGCAGACTGGCTAATATGGTCACATCTCCTCTAATAATTGTTCATTTTAGAAACCGAGGATATTCGCTTGCTCAGTCCATTCAGTAGTTTCCTTTTTAACATGAAATTCACAAATTTTAGACACCTGCAAATCCTCCATTGCCTTATTTACCTGCGATTAAGAATAAATCTCAGTCTATAAAATCGATCGTAATCCATATTCGTCGATTTGGAATCAGTATCACGACTCTCACGATGAGCCTCTTCATACATGCACTGAAGAAAAAACAAGCTGTATGTTCTACTACGTGTGCATTGGAGTGCTTACAGTTTGTTTTTCTTTAGTATAAGTACATTTATAGAGAGGTTGTCATGAATGCTAGAGCACAAGTGACATCGCCGAAAATGGATTACGGTCGTTCGCAAGTAAAATGGTGCGCAAACATGATATACTTAGCGATGTATAGCAACGCAGGAGGTCAAAATTAAAGTCAACTGACTAAAACGCTGACAATCCATTTCTGAATCGACCACTCGTTTTGTGGTGTTAATTTCTGTTTATAATCCGATTCTCGTTGACATAAATCAAACTAATTTTTCCCACGGGAATATTCACGTCGACAAAAACGAAAACTGTGAGGTTCCTACGTACTGCTTTTTCGAAGAAAAGGGAGTCAGGAGTGTCAAATAAGCAGACTTTTTCGATTCGATCACATGAGATCATCGGAATCAAATGTTATGAGTAATATTATGCCAAATCATTAACTTTAGGATCCCATTATTTCCCCGAAAATTCACGAGAATGAAGCCTGAGCCTTCTCGTTCCCTGGAAGACCAAATATTGTTGCCTGCACCGTACAGCGTATTTTCTGGATAAAATTAAAAATAGGTTCCAAGGCAACGCGTCGGAAAATCAATATCTAAATAAAGAACAAGTTTAAAATCATTACGACTGGGTCGCGTGTCACGAACCCCCACCCACCATCCCCCTGCCTGACCCCTCCGCTCACCCTCCAGGCCACAACTCATTCCACCGTCTGTTACAGTGCTCAACAATTTTCAGAACCTTCGCTGGAAAGTTTTGTAATGTCTCCGGTTGCCAAGTTTCATCAAGTTCAGCCAGAGATTTGGCTCAAAATTACCAATCTACGTCATATGATCACGAAATATAACTCATGGTCTCCGTTTATTAACGTCTCGACGGCAAGTCGAAAAAAGCGTATTTTCTCAGCAACTTTTCAAAATCTCCGATTGAACTTTACTTTCCTGAAGGAAAACCTTTATATGATAACTATACAAAACCATGAGATCCTCTTTAACGCTCCGTTTATATTTTTAAAAGCGTAAACTAAAGTCATTGAATTTCAAAAGGAAGTGTGCGATGGTATCCCTTAAAGTGAAAAACAAAAAACAAGTGAAACGTGCAAAGAGTTGCGCACGGACGTGGAAATACCCATCATTTCGGCTTGAGCCATTGACTTGCTATTTTGTACTCTTAAAATTAGGAGTCCTTCTAAACTTTGCCAAACTTTTCTTTTATAAAAATAACTAGTTCAGAACAGCACTGCAAGTTTCAAAACTCTCCGGAAACGATTGCAGGACATCCCGACGTTCCTGTTTCCTATCTAATTTCAGTAAATAACTACGCTGCACAGTTATTAAAATCAATCATGCCTTGAAGGTAAGCTGCTCTAAGCTTTATTTTGAATAATGTACACAATTCTCGACGTGCTAAGTCCCATGAGATCAATTCGTCGAACAATTAACGTCCGTCGATTCTCAGCTAGATGTCAAAACGTCATTCTCTGGGTTCACTTCTTTTGCGAGCATTCCTCCTATTTAGAGCTGTTCGCCTCCGTATTACCAGAATGTATTCGTTACCCGTCAACCCTCTTCTCGGCAAACTATCGCGAGAAAGAGATACTCGCGACCTGCGAGCAGTGTAAAGTGCGGGTTCACGAAAGAAACGAGGCGAGGGGGCAGAATCTCGACTGCTGTTTGTGTCAGTTCAATTTTTCGAACCGGTAGATTGGATTAGCGGTAGTGAAAGGCAACCCAAAAGACAGGTAAACGGGTTGAAAAACCCTCAGAAATATTATGCCCGCACGTCGGACTATGGGGGAGAGTCAGGGAAGTAAGATGATTTGAGAAGACTAATATCTTGGCCTGGCAACCGAACCATGAATATTCCGTTCTGTCCTCTTGTTACTCTTCAAAGAAAATCCACGCCCTCATTGCCAACTCTCAGTTCATTTCTTAATGCAAGGCTAAAATTTTAGGAATTGTTGTCTGGTCCGACGATGAGATGTATGTGCAGATGTATGTATGTAAGGGAGTTGAATAAGTCAAATTGAGAAGAATTGTTCAGAATGTAAAACGTTGGTTTAACGCAGAAAAATAAATCCAGAGGCGGTATTTTCTTAGCACCATGAGATATTTTCACACATCACCGGTGAAACTACCGAACCACGTATCTCAGCTTGGGATATCGCAGACTTCCTGTCGTGCTTCATTTTTTAAATGGAAAACTACTCAACGACAATTCTTGAAAACTTCCGTGATTTTTCTACTCCGTGCGCAGAAAACTGTGAAAATTTCAAAGAATAATAATGTTGATTTGGTCTCCCTCAAAATAATAAAATGCGAGCGGAAATTTTTAAACGCCGCAAACGAGATACGTGGTCTGGTAGTTTCACCGTCGATATAGTTACGACGAGTCCGCACCAATGCTACTCAACTCACATGACGCTTTCTGATTGGCAGACGCGCGGCAAAAGTGAGGAAACGGTAACATTTGGGCCACGGAACACACGCTGAATTTAGCAGCTGAATATGGAAGTCAACAGTCATCGCTCAACGGCTGAAATTTCGCAAATTCGAGTTATTTTCATCTAGATTTGTATCAAATCTATTCGAATAATTCAGAAAACTCTGACGTTAACCGATGGTCGCTGAGCCTCGTTGCTGAATTTGGCGCGATAAGCGCAAAATACAGGCATTGGACCGATGACTTCCACATTCAGCTCCCAAATTCAGCGTATTATTTCGGTGGAAGATAGAGGGTCAATGCGACAACGTTGTCGAAATCTCAACGGTTTCTCGCATCCAAAGACGGGGAAACAGCGTGGAAATCGGACAACACAGAAACACAGATGCCCCCTGCCCCTGCTTACCGGCTTACCTGGCCGTCTACCTGTTCGGAGACTGATTGTGCGCTCATGTTCAAAATGCACAGACAACCTTTTGGCTGCGTGGATCGTGAATGATGTTGGAGACGGGAGATTTCTCCCGCGCCGCCGTCTACCCCTCGCGCCTCCCCCGCCGCGGGTCTTCTCATCCCGTCGCGTCGCGGGCACATCGCTTTTTTTTAACTTCATTTTCTCGGAATTACCTATTAGGCACGTTCCGATTTTCGCCCCAGGCCGACCCATCGCGATTGTTCGTTGCCAATTGTCTTGTCAGGAGATTCAGGTATTTCGAATTTATAAGGCGCTACGCTGCTGCCAGGTGCTTCGGTCTTTTCAACCGAGATCAACGCAAAGGTAAGCTGACAGTAAAGTTGCCAGATTTTGCAATTAAATCTAGATATTTTACATTTGTTTGAATGGGGGAGAAGGCTGGTTTTCAGCACTATCTAGCAACAGTGGCTGACAGTAGGAGGATGGACCATTCTGTGTGGGGGCGTTGAAAAGTCGACTTGAGATACCTTCTTTTTCCTACTTGTCAAATGGAAGATGAACAGCAATAAAGGTTGTTGCTGCAAGACGTGGTTTCACTGCGCAACAGCAGGTTTGCCTTCATTTGAGCGATTAGGCAAAGACAGATCCTGAGTGTCGAATTAGTCGCATCCTCAGGGACGAACCTGTTTGATCAATCTCCTCGAATGACCTCGTCTAATTTTGATCGTAATTTTTCTAAAACGATAGACGCGGCCAGTTTTTGTCAGATCATGAAATACTTTTTTGAAATTTATGATGCCCTATACCTACCTCAAAATTAATATTGGTCCCGCTCGTGTCCAATTTAAAAGGAGAATAAAGATATAAAAGAACTGTGAAACGAACGCAGCAATTTGAACGATACAGAACTGTTTAGACAAATTACTATGGAGTTACCTAGAAAAGATTTCATGCGGCAATGATTAAGTGAGATCCGAAGTGCAAATGACCAGTTAAACAGGTCATAAGGCTATCCGTGAAGAATGAGTCATGAAACTTGGTATTGAACAATCAATTTTATCAGTGAATAAACCAAACAAATGACTCATCATCATAATGGCATGTATTGGCGTTTCTTCAGATTGTGAAGTAAGCTTTAAATTTTAAAAATATAAACGTCCGAAAGAAGTTCGTAGTTCATAGACAGTCATAATCCGGCTGGATGAAAATTTTCAAAAAGATACGTTGATACGTGCTGCATTTGCGGGGACGAGCCTCCGTAACGGTGTATTGCGAAGGAGGAGGGGGCTGAAAGTTATTGTTGCATAATTATTCACATTTGAAAAAAGGAGTGCGTAATTTTTAGGGGAGGATAAATACTTCCGACATCTCAAATAAAAGTAAAAGAAATTGAAGAAAAGATTTTGCCTACCGTTACTCTTCCTATAGATATAA
>NW_017566817.1:1819487-1833085 GCF_001854935.1 Bemisia tabaci | reverse complement strand
CCCCCATATTTTGTTCTCTCTCCGCCCCTCGTTTTCCTGTTCCCCCTCTATTCTTATTCTCTCCCCCCATTTTCCTTTTCTCCCGATCCTTCATCCCCCCATATTTTGCTCTCTCCCCCGCTTTTCTTTCTTTTCTCTCCTTCACGATTTTTCTCATCCCTTCATCTTTCTTGCCCGTTTGTTTTATTTTTATTTTTTTCAAGGGGGGCATTTACATGCAAGACATTGCTACTGTTAGTTCTAATCGTAAGCATCATTTTCTGGATTTTAAAAGGAAAGCTCATTTAATGTCAAGAAAAATAATAATGTTACTACACGTAGCTCACGAAAGGTTGAGGGGACCTTTAGTCGAGGTAAGGGGGGCTCAGTTGTGGTAGGGGGGGAGCTCAGTCGAGTTAGGATCGAACTTGCTTACGGAAAGGGAGCAGCCTAGTCAAATTTATGTTAGATGAAGACCATGAAAATAGCTTCTAATAAAATTTAAGGAGGGTGTCGTCGGTAAGGATTGGAAAGGGATAGCCTAAAATTGGGGGGGGGGGTTTATTCAAAATAAAAAGAGAAACTTCCGGCATCGTTAATGGGAGATTTTAATGAACCTTTGAGGGGACCCTTTTAATTCCACAAAATGAAATAATTTTTTACTTATTTATTTTTTGTAATGGAAATAAATTTGCTCAATGTATCTGTAAGGAGAAGGCATCTATAAATATCCATCCTTACCCAAGTTTTTTTTTTTTTTTTTTTTTTTAAAAAAAAAATTATACATATTTACACAGAAAACTACGCAAATTTCTGCAGTGGAATCGGAGATAAGACTGCTGACTATAGCCTCAAATTGCTTCTAGAGAGCATCAAATTTTCAAAATTTTCCGGACTCCCCGTTGGGGGAGGGGGCCGCCCCCTGGAAATTCGCGGCTGTTTAAGGGGGGGTGAAAAGTAATGAAATAGGGGGGGAACTCGTCAAGTACCTAGGGGGGGAGTGACACCACTGTCAAAACATACTGAGGTAAGTAGAAATTTTGCTTGCAATTTTTTACATTAAACTGCTGCTGAATCAGTAGATTCTTAACTGGAAAAAAGGACCCAAAACTTCTGCTTGAGCATAAAATACCGACAAAAAAGTAAAAAAAAAAAATTATCAACACCTGACTGCTTATGGAAATTTACAGCTCACAAATAACTTACAATGAGGACACAAGTCAGTAAGAGTCTGTTGATCATACATAGCTGAAGCATACATATATTTGAATACATACTGCTATTTGCTGCGATCTACTGCTAAAGGCCGATTGTTCATTCTTTTATATTGAGTTTTATTAAGAAAAGAAAAATAGTATGAACTACGCGCCATTTTAAAGCCAAATAATTTTGATACTGCGCCCAAATAAAAACTACGGACTGCAAATTAAACAAACAGAGTTATTACAACATAACCTGCTTTACAGTACAGTGAGCTTTGTTCATACTTTGAAACGGCGCATTCTAATTTACTTGATTTCTCTTGATGATACAGGCGACGTAACCAACTATTTTTCGTCAAATTTGTCAATTATTTCCTCTGTTTTAAGAGCCTGTGTTGGCCGATGAAGCGTAAATGCATATTCGAAGATTGCAAAAAAAGTGTTGGCATGCTTCCAAAATTTTCAAGAAGCACAAGCGTCTGCAATAATAAGTAGGAAAAGGCAAGTCATGGGTATTAATTTCTAAAAAGGACTCGCTCAAACCAAAGTGCCAACTTGCAAATAGAATGTAGAGGGCAAAAAAGGCTGGAGCCTTTTTCATCCTCCTTTCCCAGAGTTAAGAAATTTCGTGAAAGTTTATAAAAAGAAATTTCATGAGGAAATTTCAAGAAATTTCAGGGAATTTCATTTGACACTCAGAATTCAGGATTAAACCCTAAAAACTTATGAATCTTCTTAAGTCCCTTTATACGCATGTGGTAAACTGTCAAAGGGAACTGTAGAAATGCCCAGGAAGTTGAGTAAAACAGCAAAAACATAATTTTGATTTTTTTCCCTCAAATTTTGGTTGAACACACAACCGTACCGGTTGAACACCAAAATTAATTTTATGAATAAAGTAAGACGTTAGCTTTCATATTTGGAACAAAAGAAATTTCTTGACTATAAAGAATCCTAGTACTTCCTAATAGCATATCCTTCTTTTTTGGCACAAAAGGGAGGGAGGGATCTTAAACTATCATTGAAACAATTTAAATGAGTTTTCAGAAATTAACAGTTTCCTTCGCTAACGTATTTCTTTTTTGAAATAGGAAATATTTGATAAATAAGTAGAGTACCTGTATTTTTGAGCATTGAAGTGATAGATTTTGAGATCAGTAAGTAGGTAGGTATTTTACTTTTTCTTGAGTCTGAGAGAAAATGTTTCAAAATGAAAGAGTAAGCATTTTGTAAGTGTAAGAGAAGACGAGAAGAGAAGAACTAAGAAGAGACAGCGCTCCACTTGGTCTAATTGACGAATATTATCCTCTTTAAAAATAAACACAAATTCTGTTAGAAAAAACAAGCATTTTTGATATTTTGTCGGTAGAAAGAAATTTCATGGGAAAAAAAGAAATTTCATGAAATTTCTTGTGAAATTTCACGAAATTTCATTCGATGAAATTTCTTTTAGCAACTCTGTCCTTTCCTCAACTTCCAGTCTCATTACTATTTTGATTGGGGTGGTGCTCATAGTGCAAGAGTAGCATGAATGCAACTGGGTCTCCCTTAGGCAGTACATCTATCAATTTTCATAGCATGCCAACACTCCAACTTGAATGAGCATGGTCCCTTTCTTCTTGAATAGTGATTTGAGAAAGAGAAGAATCTTTTTAGAATCCTTAATTTTTTAAAAGGAGAGAAAATACACAGACATTTCCCCAAATATATTTTGAAACAGAGGCAATATTTTTGTCCTGTCATGTCTGTAAGCCTGCATGCAAAACAATGTGTTGGCATAATGCTATTATCGTCCCTCATTCAATCGATGGCGGATTTTAAGGCTCTCCCTCAGAAAATTTTGAGAAGTGAGCTTGCCTGATGTCCTCACAAAGGGTCAAGACTTTTTGCCCTTGATATTCTCTTTAATTTTTCAATTTATTACCTTGCATAAAGAAAATATTTTGCATCGACCAGCAGATTGGGCCACAATAAAGACTTTGGAACTAAATGTTCTGATGAACGAAGACTAGTCTTCCCAATTAGAAAACCTTAAAATCCTCAAAAATATAGTTCAATTCGCTCAAACGTATGTTCCGTGCTTAAATTTTTTAAGGCAAAGAATTTTTTTTATTTTGTACCTCGCTGTACTCCGTTTGAGAGAGATGGGGGCCCCTTAGGGCATTGGCCTGCCCATGTGTCAGGTCCTACCTTCACACCACCACTTCTTTGTTAACATGCTATTAATCACTTACAAGCGGCATCCCTCACTTAAAATTAAAACTAAATTTGAACAACTAAATGAATAATTTAATTGGAAGACTTGTCCTTTTAAAATCACATGGAAGGATTAATTCTTAACTTGTAAAGATACCATCTATCATTTATAAAATGCCATCCATGAGCTACAACAGAGCTGAAGCTTCTCCCTGAATGATTACCTAAATGTTTGGTTCATAAGTCTTCTTTTGGTGGTTTGGATTTTGGCACCTTCTTTTTCTTGGACTTTCGCCCTGAATCGCCTTTCTCATTTGTTATAGATAATGTTTCAGATAAACATGAAACATCTTTACCTTTTAATACTTTATCAGCACAAATGTATTGTTTCAAGCTTGTTTTACCTTGTTTTTTGAAATACCAGTCTTCTATGTCTTCCTCGTAGATTTCTAACAATTTTTCGCACTGGAAAAAAGAAAAAACGCACATGAGGCAATAATTCATAGATGTGAAAATGAGTGGAATTTAATTTTTAAACTTCCTACAAACTGTTCACGAATTCTCTCACATGGGAACAGTGTTGACTTGATATTGTCACTTTTTGGCCAACGTATCCCAAGTTACGTCATTTGGGCTATGTTATGCTTGTGGTACTTTGGCCAGAGGGTGATTATATTGCAAGGTACTTCATTCTCATGAGCCACCTCCAATGGGCACATGGATACTTAAGGTCTGAACTGAAAAAAAAGACTCATGTTTCCTCCTTAAAATTTTACGTAGAAAATGTTTCGTACAATGGGAAGTCCAAAAATCTCCTCTTTGATAAGATATTAACAAATATGTTTGAGACAGATCAAATGGAAGTTAGATAGTACAACTTAAATCATTTGTATTTTTGCTATTTAACCAAGGTTAACTGTGAAGACTTATATCTTGTTTAGAAGTTGATTTTCTAACTATCCGTTGTGTGATTTGTTTTCTTCATGTAATTTTGAAAAGAGATCATATTATATAATGCTTTAGATCACACTTCCTCTAGTGGTTTAGTGTCTAAGATCTATGGCGGACTCCTTGCAGCATATAAAGGTTCATGCTGGATCAAAGAATGACAAAAGTACTCAATTTTACTTAAAAAATCAACTTTTATAACCATCAATGATATGCTGTTGAGGCTATGCCTATAACTTTTCATGAGGAATTTTATAAAGCACAGAGAGATTAAATAAATATTTTCAATTTTTGAAGCTAAATTTTCGAAAAAATTTGAGCTGTATAAAAGAAGAAGAAGATAAGTTCTTATAAATGTTGAGAAGATTGAATATTCTGTACATACTGACCTAAATTTTCTTGAAGTTGGACTTAATGAACTTAAAACTTTTTGTTGAGACATTATCATTTACATTTTTAAAAGTCCTCTTCATCATGGCATTTTCCCTCACTAAAGCTGAAGAAATGAAGACGTCAGTTATGAATACAAAACTCATATTCAGAGAAGAGAGGAAAATTCTCACTTTCAAAGTCAGCTTTCTGTCGTGAGGTGGATGAAGCGCTAACTGCGCCACCAAAAGGTTGCAGGTTCTATTCTTCGCAAGTGACCTGAGTTTAATGGTCTCATGCAAAAGTCACCTGGGGCTGGGTGTGAGAGGACTGGGAAGTTAAGTGCAGGATTAGTCCTTAGAGATGCTTAAAAATTAGTAAAAAAAATTAGAAAATACGAGACAGGCCAATCTTGCTTGATTAGCAAGTTCTCTCACTTATGCCAGTTATCACTTGGCAAGAGTTGCTGGAGAATTTGTATCAGTTAACAAAGACATACAAACCTGATTTTTCATGTTGGTGATTTCTACTGACGGCTTATCCCACAGCTCATATGGAATCCCCAGGTCAACTTTCACACCTTTGTCCCTGGAAAAAAAAATGTACACTGTGAATGCTTGAATTTTTCAAGCAATGAATGAATAAATAAATCTTGCCCTGTCAATATAAAATTCGATAAATTGCTTTATATTCAGCTGTTTTTTTAGATAGCCTTCACAAAAGTTCACTCTATTAAGCAAATGCGATGGCCTGATTACATTCACAGACAAAAGACTCTGCTAAAATGTCATGGAGATGAGATACATAACTACTGATAGAATGGAATGAGGAGGATTACAACCATATGTAATCCTGATTTTTGGGAGCATTGCAGCGAGTAACTTTAAATCAGAACCACTCAGCAATTCTGCCATGCTAAGGAAAAACACAGTATAAGCTTTTAGGCATTGCCAAATACCATCTGATAAATCACGAATTTTCTGGAATATTTATGAACACTTTTATTCCGATTTTTCAGAAAATTTCGTTTGTAATTAGATCTAAATCATCTAAAAATTTCAAGGAAAAATATTGATAACTTTCCTCAAAAATAAACATTTTATCGAAGAAAATTTGGCAACTCTTGAATGTTCATACAGCGTTTTTCCTTAGCATGGCAGACTTACACAACAGAGTCAAATTTACACCAATTAAAAAAAAAAAACTTACACAAGACCGTGAAGAGTTTTGAACGTTTGGCTCATTCCCTTGGAGAAACGCGTGCTATCTTTCCTTTCCTTGTGAATGTTGTACTCCAGAACTTTTTCGCAAATCCCATCTAAAGATTCTACAAGGCGCAACTCCCTGGAACAAAACATTGATGAGTAAATAAATAACTTGATTACACTTACACTCCATAACATAGTACTCCCACTTTTGATACCGATACAAGAATCTCATATGTCAACGTTTCCAAGTTGAGAGTTCAAAATAAACTTAAGTGCAGGATCTTGGAGTGGAGAGGTTCTTGGTCATTGAACATCACATAGTCAAAAATCAAAGTTGAACATTTTTTGTAAAAACAAAATTTGTCAGCATGATATGATGTCATATCTCCAATTCCCCACTTAAAATAATATAATTTGGCCGGAAGGATGTTTTGGCTTAATATTTATTTTTGAGAAAAAACCAAAAAGGTCGTATTCTTCTCAATTTGTTTTCAAAACTAATGTCTTAATTGAGGACTGTACACACGTGCACCCTGAAATCTACTCCATTATTCTAATAGGTCGGTTGCGCTGGTCACAGAATCGTGTTTTGATGCTTTATTCTTGCAGATCAACTAAAAATAATAAGATCTGCCCAAACAGCAACTTTCTGCGTTGAATTTCAACTGAGATATCATCTTTTGAAAAGTTGGGTTTTCGACATCATCCACTGCAGTAGTGCATACCATGCTATGCACTACCGCATTGGTTGACGTCAAAAACCCAACTTTTCAAAAGACGATGTCGCGGTTAATATTCAACATAGAAAGTTACTGTTCCGATAGAATTCCTTATTTTCAGCTAATCTACAAGAGTCAAGCATCAAAACACGATTCTGTTACCAGAACAACAGGCCCATTGATACATCATTAATAGGAGGACTAAGAATTGGAGATAGGATTTTCTCACTTATGGGGTTAAAATATGTAATATTTTTAAAAACAGTAAACAAATTAGAGCTCTTTGCTAGAAAAATAGAGCTTTAAGAAAGGGCAAAAGCACAAGGCCTGATGATGGCAAATTTTGGGATATTAGCACAGTCCACCTGATGAAGGCTCTGCTTACAGGAATCCATTTTGCATTGATGTCTCTGAAAACTACGAGCATTTTGCAGCATTGATGATTAGCATACTTTTTGAAAAATCCAGAGAGCTTTTGAAAACACAAACATAGTAAAATCAGTAATGGCTAGGGCTCTACATCTGTTTTGTTTGGTCAGGGTGTTACTAATCGGGTGGCATGATGATATCACCAATACTTGAGACAAAACTAGACCTTATCATAATCTTATAAAAGTTGTAGAGAGGAATGTCAACTCACGATTTTTTATACTGAGTCTTCTTTTTGGGTTTTACATCATCGACAGAATAACCAATTTCAAGCACATCATGACTCTTGCCGGTGGTTTCCAATCTATCTTCCAGTTCTGTTGTCAATATTTTGCACACTAGAAAAAGAATATATTTTAAATTTGGCGAGTATGTAAAAGGCAAGAACACAAGTCGCCTAAATTTAAAAAGTATGCTGAAATGAAAAAAAGGGAAGTTCATGTTATTCACTAGGCAAAATTGATGATTTAAGTAGGAATCTTTCTTATTCAAAAGCCTGTAGAGATTTTTAGTAAGTTCTAAAAGCGATATTGCAAAAATTCAATGTCCTGAATTTTTTAGGAATCTGCAGGGATCTACTATGTCATACGACGGACCATTACTTGGTTGACTTACATGTGATGAATGGTACACAAACTTAAATATAATTAGTTGCAACCATCTAAGGGAAAAGGGATCTCCGTAAAATTTTCAGTAGACCAATATTTATTGAGGTAGGTCACCTGAAAACCTTCAGTGGGCCACTAGACAAAGTCTGAATAAGAGGAGAACATCACATGTCTTCTCTTCAAAATCTTACGGAGGAAACGATTCACATAATGGGCAGTTCAGAAATCAACTCCTGAACAAGATAATAACAAGTTTTTTAACACAAATCAAATGGAAGTTAGAGTATACAAATGTCGCCATAGTGTTTTCGCCATCTAATCACTCTTTACTGAAAACACATATTTTTCAAGAGTTGATCTTCAGACTTTCAGTCTTGTGATTTGATTTCTGTATGATATTTCAAAGAGAAAACATGCAACGTTATGCTTTAATTCACACCTTGTCTGGCGGTCCATTACATGACACTCAGTCTGCGGTAGCCGTCACATAAAGTTCAAGATGTCTACTCTTCCTACACTTGATTCCACTTCAAGTAAGTACAAAGGAGATATAATTACCTTCACATAGGTTGGCGTACTTGACACCTTCTTCCTCCTCTGGAGTGCCGCAATCGACTGTGAGAATATAAAACGCAACAAAAAGCAGAACAAGACTATTGTGAATAGTCATCATCACCGAAACATACATAAGACCTCAGATAATGAGACACGATAATTTTGCAAACTGTGTTTTCCAATGGACTTGCAATCACGTTTGCTACAGGTGTTGATGGTGGGTGCTTAAGTTCTGATTAAAGTACACGGCAAAAGCTTGAAATTCAATCATGTTAAGACACAAAACTTACTGCAGCACTTACTTACATTTAGACATTTTTACACAGAAAAATATGAGAGGTATTAACTAGGGAACAAAAGACATCAGAAAATTTTGGATTTCGGCAGGATTCGTTGTTTTGGTCTGAGAAGATTGAGGTTATGTTTTGATTGTCAGCCAGCCGAATAGACCAATGAGAAATCGACCAATCACTACTGAGTGTTTTAAAATATGGCGCAATTTTTTAAATTGACGCTCGTGTCAACGCCGAGCGACAGAGCACAGGGGAGAATTTCATTTTCATAAGCCGCCTTGCGCTGTCCGCAGCGCGTATGGCGCACGACCCGCCTTTCATCATTACATCTCACCGAGTTTAAGAGTTAACTAATTAATACACACGACCAGTGTGTAATGTTAAAAGTTAAAAATTTTTAAAAAAATTATAAGATATACAAGTTTTTCGCCAGGGAGCTCTCCCCGCTAGAAATCGTTCACTACCCGTGTCGACAATTTTGTTGTCTACATTCTGTGTTTTTTCTGTCTGTTTTCTGAATTTTCAATTTCTAAGAAATACCTAGATGAAGAAAATATCCAATTTTTCTCTATTTTCCATCAGGTTTTTGACTATTTTTTCTTAAGGAAATAGCCCTATCAATTTTCTAGATGACGGAAAATTGATCCATTTTGTATACAGGAAATAGACCTATTTTCTTTGGTAAATAGTGACACTCACTTTAAATTTTCTGTCTATTTTCCATAATGCTAGGTACTTTTTCTTTACTTCCTAAATTTTTTTCATTAATTTTTGTTTCATAAAATATTTTCATCTTGCCACTTGGGGTAAATAATCGCAATTTCTTGGAGCCTCCGCTACTTGGGGAAACAAAAATAGCTAAACTTTGCCGCCGAGACTAATTTTTTTTTTAAAATCAAGAATGTTGCTGCTGAATTTCATCTTTTTTGCTGACCCCAAGCCTTCTTTCTCTCGTCTCTAGAAACCTTTTCGCTTGAGGATTCCTTCCTATCCCTCTAACGGGAGGGCCCCTCCCGTTAGAAGGATAGATCTTCCGGTTTTCTTTAAAAATGATTTAAAGTCGATATGGGACGATCGACTCCTGATGCGATATTTCCCTAACAACGCGTGAAAGAAATCGCGGAAACGGTTGGTCGAAGGTTGGTATCATCGTGAAAGGGGTCGCTCACTCGGAATGCTCATGTACAAGTAAACAAAAAAAAATAGTTTTTTACCGGACGGAAAAAAATGACTCAAACGACTTGCCGGTTTGCCTTCAACTTTCAATATAGGCAACATGAGCTCCCACGTGGTCGAATTGTGGTATTATCGAAAATACCCATCTCGCTATTCAGAGCATACAAAAAATACCCTTTTACCAAATTTGGAGAGATGAATCCAAAGCATTGGCAGATCACTTACAATTTTCGGTGATGGCAATCACGAGAACCCACCTGTTTGACTAGTGGTAGCATGGTGAAATGGCACGCTCACTCTGAACATAAACAAAAATAGCTTTTTATACCACGCGGGGAGAGGCTTTAAAGTCATGTCAGTTGGCTTTAAAGCCATGTCAGTTCGCCTTAAGGTGATTCGATGGAGGCCATTTTTTGCGTCAGAGCTACGTGCGATATATCGCATCGATTTTTTCCATAATTTCAGCTACTTGTCATTTTTTTCGAATTTTGTGATCGCAACTCTGTCGTTTTAAGACTTAAGAACTCAGGTACCAAATTTGATGAAGAAATTCGACGTAATAAAGGCGAGGTTTTTTAGAGGAAAAATATCGCATTCGATACTGATATCGAAACTGCACTCGAATGCGATATTTTCCCTCTAAAAAAACACGCTTTTATTACGTTGAATTTCTTTGTCAAATTTGGTACATGAGTTGTTCAGTCTCATGACAACAGAAGTGCGATCTCAAAATTTGAAGCAAATGACAAGTAGCTGAAATTATGGAGGTAATCGATGCGATATTTCGCACGTCGCTTTGACACAAAAAATGGCCTATGTAGAAAATTCGTTAGGTGCCGTTCAAATACTACGCACGCTACTTAAGAGGGGAAACGGGTCTAATTGTAAGCTTGCCTTAGAGGGCCGGTAAGCTACCGAAAGACATCTCTCGGGTAGGAATAATTGCACCCGCGCCTTGTTTTCATCAACGTCAGGTCCCAGTCCGCCGGGCGCCGTTCGAGAATTTCTCAGCTCTGCTGAATGCACGATTGTACAATTTATTGTACATTGCAGTACATCCGCACAAAATAGGTATATCCATCACACGTATTCAGGCTCGGACTGGCTATAAGGCCAATCTGTCATTGGCAGATACGCCCCCTTGGCGCGCCGAAAACGCGCCCCTCTGACCGATGGCAAAATAAGAAGAGAAAAAAATTACGACCGAGAATATATGCGGAAAATTTATTAAATGAACGGAAGAAGAGAGAGTTAGGAGTAAAGAAAGGTGCTTTTACGCATGATAGTCAAGAATAGAGGTCCAAGAACTACTTTCGGAAGCGTAAACACTTTTCTGTGAAATGTTCACCTCTTCGTTAACCTACATGCGCTTCATAACCCCCCTCTTTCATTCGCTATGTGTAACTCCCTTAAAAGCGATGGTCGGTTCGATTTTTACACATACTCACTCTCTATAGACTCTCGAGGGACCTTTAAACATATTTCTTCCTTTTCAAAATGACTATTGATTTGGAATTACCATAGCATATCTCGGGCAAACATGACCTAAATTTATCTCGAAATTCAAAAATAAGAAACATCTAAAGTGTAAACGCGATACAACTGTTTGCGCAAGATGAATGTCCACATTCCATATGAAAAAATCAAGACGCGATGGCGTGAGTCGTAAACTCACATTTCTCTCCTCTATGCTATTGGTTTGAGGCACCATCACGAATAAGACAAACGGAAACAAACACAATATGCAAATACAGCGAGGGAAAGGATGCGCGTTTCCAACGGCGCAGAGATACAACTATTCCTACTTGATGGACGTCCGTGCTGCATCTGAAAAATTGAAGGCGCGATGACGCGAAGCGTGAGCTCTCGGTGCTCTGCTATATGCTGCTAATGCGGTGTCGCTCAGATTCGGGAGAAAAGTTAAAAAAGAGGCCCGAACACATCTCTCCTACCTTCGCTGTGTTGATGCGCGTTCTTTCTTCTTCTTTCAGGTTCTTGTGTGTTTTTTTTTAGGATGGATTTGCAGACCCAAGTCTTAAGCTCATTTAAACCGCAGCACTGGATTGGTTCTTTTGGAAATAATGGTGCTTTGTAATGTGTATTTATGGGAATAATAAAAAGAATTTAATCTTGTGAGACAGACTGCATTTTGCACTTTTTCATATACATCATTTTTTTAGGTTATATGTATAACTAACATCATCATCTGATCATACGTTGACAAATTGTAACTTCAATACCTTCCCCAATTTGAAACCTTAAATTATACCTTCCCTAATTTGACACTCCACTCACATTCCAAGCTCAACAATAAATCTCTTTAACAAGGTTTTCTTCAGTGGTTTTGTCATTAAATCTGCAATATTATCATTTGAAGAAACCTGCTGAACAGTTATTTGTTGTTCAGCAACTTTTTCTCTCACAAAGAAATGTTTTATTGCTATATGCTTGGTTCGCTTGTGGAACTCCGGATTTTGAGCTAGTCTGATAGCTGCGGTATTATCAATGTGTAAAATAGGAAGCTGTGTTAGGTCACTTATCTGCCCAAAAAGTCTTTTTAACCAAATAGATTCTTTCGTTGCTTCTGATGCTGCAATGATTTCACTTTCTGTAGTTGAAGTAGCGACAATCGACTGGCGTTGACTACACCATGTGATAGGTCCTCCTGCGTAGATGGATATCATACCGGAAGTTGAGCGCCCGGTTTTAGTGCATCCTCCAAAATCCGCATCACTGTAGATTTTTAAGATTTTCTGTTGCCTATCTGATGAATAAGTGATTCCTAGATCCGTTGTCCCAGAAATATATCTAAAAACACGTTTAAGGCGATTGATATCCTCAGCTGATGGATTTTCCAGACTTCTTGACAATACGCCTACAGAATACGCTAAATCAGGCCTTGTGCCTAGCATCAAGTACATCAAGGCACCCACTGCTTGTCTATAAGGGAATGTAGAATTTGTATCCTCTTCTTTTCCTTCCGTGAAAAATTCTCGATTACTCAGCATTGGTGTCGATACAGATTTACATTCCGAGAAGTTGAATCGCAGGAGTAGCTTTTTTGCGTAAGACTCTTGTTTTATCTTAATTCCTCCACACACTCGCTCAATTTCAAGACCAAGGAAAAAATCAGCATTTTCTTTTAAGGTGATTTTGAATTCTTCTTGTAAGTCTTTCAGAAACGATTGTAAATCTTCGTTTTTCGTTGCTCCTGCGAGTCCATCATCAACATAAAGTGCAATTATTATAATATTTTCATTCACGATTCGAATATAAAGACATGGGTCAGCATCACTCACGTGAAACCCCAACTTTAAAAGGTAACCTCCAAAACGTATATTCCAACATCGAGGAGCTTGTTTTAGACCATAGAGGCTCCTGATGAGTTTACAAACTCTTCCAGACTCATCATCATAGCCCTCCGGCTGAAACATGTAGACTTCTTCTTCCAATTCTCCGTATAGGAATGCGGTTGACACATCAAATTGCGAGAGATACAGATTTTCACTAGCAGCCACACTCAAGACAGCCCTTATAGTTCCTAGTCTGGCTACTGGACTAAAAGTTTGATTATAATCGATTCCTTTACGTTGACTGTATCCCTTTATCACAAGTCTTGCTTTATATTTGTCAATGGAACCATCTGGATTTCTTTTTAGTTTAAATACCCATTTACTTGGAATTACTTTTGCACCTTTGGGTAGGTCTGTTAAAATCCAAGTTTTATTTTCTTTTAGAGAACCAATTTCCTTTTCTATGGCTTTTTTCCATTCTGTTTTATGGACACTGTTTATTGCTTCATCGTATGTTATTGGTTCTTTTTCTTCGTTAACGAGACACTCAGCTGATAAAACAGCATTCTCCAAAAATTGTTTGTCGCAATAGTCACTTTTATTATTTTCTTCATCACTATTTT
>NW_017566817.1:1734454-1802024 GCF_001854935.1 Bemisia tabaci | reverse complement strand
AGATTAAATATTAGAGCCTAACACAAAGCGGAGCGGCGCGGCGACGCACTGGCTCCTACAAACCTAACAGGGATACTTCACGCATTGCGCAACGCGTGAAGTATCCCTGTTAGGTTTGTAGGCGCCAATGCGTGTTTCGCGCTGGCTGCCCGCCTGCCATGGCGCTTGAAGCAACTATTTCACACCAGAGGTATTGCACAGTATCATACGAAACTAAAGACGTTCTAATACATTAGGAATGGCAGGCATCCGTCAAAAGTACGGAGCTTTCCTCGCAAAATAAATCAAGATACTACGGCCCAAAAAGAGAGCAGTATTCCAAAAACTCACTAAGTCCGAGCATCCGTAATTAGTAACGTTTAGCATACACTTGATCGCCATCGACTATGAAAGGCTATAAGAAATTGTGTAGCCGGCTATAGAGGCTATTGGAAATTTTACAGCCGGCTGTAGGTCGTCTATGGTATTTTGGAACACAGATTCTACTGCCAATTTTTACCAGGGTTTCTCTTCGTCGTCTCATCTCCTCACAACTTTCATTTTCCATATTCTCTCTTTTTAGACATATTACTATCAGCATTAAATTAGGAGCTGAAGCTTCATATCACCGCCGAAATGCACACTTAATTTCTTTTTAAGAAAAAAAAGAGGATTCTTGGGCCAAAATACCAACGTTGCACGCCCGTAACGCGGAGTCAATCTAGTTGCGACGGTACAATCGCAGACTGGTTTAACGAGGTGCTCGCGACGACGCCGTGTCGCAGGGATATCAGGTTGATAAGAGCAAGAAATTCGAGTTTTTTCGCACAGTTTGGCGACGCGCGATCAGAAAACGCGGCAACGCAAAGGCGGGTCCCATTATTAGAGTCGGAACTTCGCGGCGGAACTCGGAAGTTGAACGTATCCACCCTGGGAAGGAAGAGAACCGCTTTTTGTGAGACGTCTGACATGACGGGACCGAAAGAAATGAGGCACACGCAGGCGCTGATGGAATACCCCAGTATCGTTTTGCTCCGTATAGTAGGAGAACTCGTGAATTGCGATATATCGATCGTTATGTCATTTAAAACTATGGAAAAGGATCGATAAACAGGGTGTTCGCAGCGAACACCTTAGTAATCGATTCTTTACCATATGTTTAAATGGCATAACAATCGATGTATCGCAATTCACGCCACGCCACTGGAGAACTCATGGCTTTGGATGCACTTTGACGAAGAAAAATGTTAGAGGATACTAGATTCTGCGGGCTGATTGTTGAGATTGGTAGACAAAACGATAGACAAAGAGGAGGAAAAGGAAATGAAGGGATCCTATTCTACCGTACGAAGGAAAAACGCCGTATGAACCTTCAAGCGTTCCTTCGATAAAAACCGAATCTACTGAGAAAATTGTGAGTATTTTTTTTTCGAAATTTTCAGACAATTTTGAACGCAATTTCATCTAAAATATCTGAAAATTTTAGGGAGTAATATGCATGCATTTTGTCAAAAATACATGCTGTATCGAGGGAAAATTATCAACTCTAGAATGTTCATACGGCGTTCTTCCTTAGCACGTCAGTACTGGTGGATGTAAGGAGGTAGGTAATAGACTAACCAACGGCAACCCACGGGAGACCCATTACTTTCTCCCTTAGTCTATAAGAACCAAGAATTTCAACCCATAGAATCGCTCCACACTCCTTACGTCTTCTTTGTCTATCACTTTTGTCTATCAATTTCAACAATCAGCCCGCAGATACCATGAAGTGCAAAATTCCTGTCAAAGTGTAGTCGACACGAAGGCCGAAGGGAGTGTGGGTAGTCGAGCACATTATAACTTCGCCTTCAATTTTCGGGGTAGACTAAAAAGCATCCTCCATGCTGCAATAATTATCTACGCAAGGATTCTTGTATTGAGCTGTCCAACGATCTTGTCTCGCAGTAGTCGTAATGGTGCACCTCATCCTCTCGCTAAAATTAAACTGATCGTTGATTCATTGTTCATGATTTTAACTTTGAACGCTATCTAGAGCTTAGAAGTGCATATCGGTCGCAAATCCAGTGTGACCAACGTATTTCCCGCACATGACGCATTACGTTAGTACCCAATCATATTGAGACCAACTGGCGCAGTTTACGAGCGAAATTGGACAAGTGCGTCTATTTCCAGTGTTGTTGGTTGCAAAATTTAGTGCGGTCACTAGACCGTAACAGAAAAATTATCTGATACTATCGAGCATCATACGCCTCCAGGGGAGAAACTGGATCATATTGTTGGTATTTCACAATCATAAACCTGCAAACGACGATTATTGCCATAAAACAAGTAAGATAAGCTCAAAAATTAACTGAAGGTAAACCTATGAGGTAAAAAAGACAATGCTAACTTTTAACGGCGCACAGTGGATTGAGTCCATTAGAAAGATCGGACATGTAATTTTTGACTAAACTTCAAATTTCGATGTTTATTTCGTTACATTTTAAATTGCAAGGGATGCTTACAGAAGAAAATTTCACGAGGAAACCAATGGAACCGCTTTTAAAATCTCAAAGTTTTGTTTAAACGGAATTATTAGTGTTTGAAGTTTCCAAATTTTGTCCGACTTCTCCCATTGACTCGATCCACTGTGCGGCGTTGCCAACTTGTATGAAACATGATTATGATATATGAAGGGTCCAGAGATCTGTTGGACCAGTAGCTAACTTAGCCAATTGACTTATTACAGAAATAGACTTTTTTGGATTTTTCTTTTTTTAGTATACGAGCGTAATATGCCATTTTTTTCGGAGGAAACTTGCGTTTTCGCGATTTGAGTACACCGTTGTAGAAATCTGAGTGTGTTTTTGCCGAGCTGCAAAAGTAAAATCGCGATAGGCGTATGGTGTTCAGCAATAGCCAAGGGGATAATTACTCGAGCCATAGCAATCAAGACACGAAGGAGGAAAAAGATAACTCTCGCTTGTTTTAGATCTATAACGCATTTTCCTAGATTGCTCGATTTTTTTCTTTCCCGTTGCGTCGCGTAAAGAGGCCTACAGAGGGTTAGCAGTCAAACGTATTTTAAAAACACTGTCCATTTTTTAAAACATCTGCCGTAAAATATTCATTTAAAAAACATCTTTCAGATATGCTCATAATGTTCTTTTTTAAAGAATAAAATCCAATGGACAGTTATTTTTTATTTTATTTTTTTAAAAAACAAATTCCAGATAAAATTTTATGAGAAAAATTTTCTTACATTTTGAAAATAATTTTGAGAATTTTGAAACTATTGTCAAAAATGCTTTTTCAAATAATATTTAAAAATATTTTAAAAGTCATTATATTTTTAAAATACCCTGTTATGAATGAGAGCAAATTCTAGCGCCGTCCTATCACGACTTGATCGGCCAAATGATTTATTTTGGAAGTATTTCTAAGACATTACAGTGAATGAAAAATACTTTTGGTTATTCAGGGGGAGGTCCTGTCGAACGTTTAATCGGTGGATTGTCTTCCGATCAACTTACAAATCGTAATCGTAACCGATTGGGACGTAATTTTAACGAACCAACGAAAGAGGAAAGATTTCTTTTGGAGGAACGGAAATTCATAGCTTTTTTCCCCCTTTCCTTTTTCTCTTTTTTTTTCCACCGATGTGCACAATTCCGACGTGAAAAAATCATTCTGCGACGCTCACACCTGAGGCATACCTGGACATAAACATCAAGAGGAACAAACCCCGCGATTGTTCGAGTAAAGTGCTAAGAGCGTTGATCTTTCACTTAAGCCAATTTCTCCCGATTAATTATTCAAAGCACGTTAAACCGGCTCAACCCCCCCCCCCCCCCNGACTCCTTCACCTGACGTCGCGTCGCGTCACGCCGGCCGGCCGCACTGCCGCTTCTCTCTATTGCGTAAAAAGATTTTATTAGCTTCCAGAAATTACCGGTCACTCTGAGGAGATGAGAGCTAAAATTGGAGATCGAGGGAAAATGAGGCTTCGAGGAACTAATTTTTCACCTTCCTGAACGTGAATCTAGGGTAAATAGATCCTGTATTGCCGCCACTTCGATATATGGGTAATTGAGGGGCTTGGAGGACAAGGCGCACAAGTGCAGTTTGTGTTGTTTTAAGAATTCACGTTTGAAGTTTCAAAATTACACGGATCCGAATAGCGGAAAAAAGGGCAGTTCAAACTGACTCTTGGATGCTTAAATATTTTGGAATTTGGAAGCGAATTTTTCACCGAATATGCATTTAAGCCTAGTTGTACTTGAAATCATTGATGACTCGGTTTTTCTAAAAACTGCACTTATGCGCCTTGCGTCGTTCAAGCCCTGCAATTATGAGTTTCTTTCGGTTATTTTCATTATTTAGGATTGGGGATTAATAGGGAACAGATGTATGCCTTAAGAGTTTAGACTTTCAAATTTTGGAATCAATTAGCCCGAAAATAAAGTCAAAAGTACGGCCGAAAAAAATGCACCAATCGATTAACGTCATCGACCCATGAAACTTTTTGACCCTACTTGTTCACCTTATTTTTGAGCGGATCAACTTCAAAATGTAATTCCGTACTCTTGAGGCATAGATCTATATTTGAGGGATTCGATTTTTTTTAAAAAATAACCTTTCTGACCTAAACGCATTTAGTCGCGGGTCGGGCGGATATTAAAAGGAAAATTTTCCCGCAGATCCCTCAAAAAATGTATGCATGAATCAGTAGTGTTTTCTGCCTTTACGCTGGGAAAGCACTTCAAAGATAACTAGGAGAGAATCGGTTTTCACATCACCGTCAGTGGCGAGGGGCTCGATTATCGATATTTCTCCATTTGAAGCTGTGGTAAAGAATCGATTATTAGGGTGTTCGTTGCGAACACCCTGTTCATCGATCCTTTTCCATAGGTTTAAATGGACTGCATTTTGCAATTTGGACCTATAAATTCTGGCTCATCTGAAAAAAAAAAAACACTTATGTGCATAGGGAAACTAATGGCACTTACGTTGTTTTTAAACCGGGCCGGAATATATAGGTCCAAATTGCAAAATGCAGTCCAAATGGCGGATCAATCGATATATCGCAAACTTCCAACGCCACTGATTACCATCCGCGAGAGAAGGGACCTTGATACCAACAATCTCAAGATTGAGTTAGATATCTGATATATCCCAAGATGAATGACCACGTTAATTTGCGCAGTTTTGTAGAATGAATAAATGAGGGGGGGGGGGCTTTTAGAGACTCGTGAGCGACCGAACATTCGACCTTGCTTGGATCCCCAAAATAAATAATTACTCCCACTTTGATATCGTGATGCGGCAATTCTTCGCCGGAATTAATGGAAAAATGATGCACGTTGGTGAACAGTTCGTCAGTGTTTCAACACTGATTGGATAATTATTTCGCTAAAATTGGCAGCGCCACTCTGCTGATAAGTAATTATATTCGGTAGCTAATGGAATTAAATGAGATGTGCTAAGAACAAACAGTGAGAGTAGTCGGAACGTGCCCAGTGAAAAACTGGGCACAAAGAAGGATCCTCGTCGGCAGGGCCGGATTTATCTACTTGCCGCCCATGGACCGCCTGTATTTTGCCGCCCCTTTCTCATTCGTTTTGAAACATCAATTAAAACTATCAAGTGAAGTGCCGGAGGATGAGGGGTGCATAAGACGCGTTTACTCGCGTTGGAAACATTTTTTTGCGAAAGCCCTGTCGACACTACCAGCAAAATTTCACGGAATTTTGCGCGAAAGTTAAGTTCCGTGAACCTATCTCTGTGTGGACAAGGCCTTCCATCTATGAGAAATTAACAAAAAAATTATGAAAGAACCAAAGAACAAACATAAATGTGGTTTAATGATTTTAACTTCTGCCACCGCGCTGCGCTGACTGCACTGTGTTTGACGCGATGCGTGAAGTATTCATGCAGTCTTGTAGGCGCTATGCGTTTCACGTCGACCGCTGCTCACCGCATTGTGTTTGACGCAATGCGTGAAGTATTCATGCAGTCTTGTAGGCGCTATGCGTTTCACGTCGACCGCTGCTGACCGCGCTGTGTTTGACGCGATGCGTTAAGTATTCATGCAGTTTTGTAGGCGCTGATGTGTGTTAAATGCCGACCGCTGCGCCGAGGGCTTCTCCTTTTCATCTCAAGTCCTCGTCATCATTGCTCTCTGCGCCGCGTCGTTCCAGACTCGACTAATTAAAGGTTCTGTCTCTTGTATCACCGAAAGACGACAAAATTAGAATTTACTATACCCTCTTGAAATGAGAGATTTTGTCGCCTTTTCTTGCTCGTAATTTTCTTTCTGAATCTAATTTTTTTTAATACTTACATTTAAAAAATTGCAAAATTTGCCGCCCCCTAAAATTTCCGCTATGGGCCGCGGCCCATGTGGCCACCCCCTAAATCCGGCCCTGATCGTCGGCGGGATAGCTAGAAAATGTGTACCACAATTTAGGCTGAGTGAGAATTTTCGCACTACAGCACACGTTTCCTTGTCAAAATTTTACGTTGCACATGGTGGACTCATTGAAATCCACAGGTATAAACAACAAAAGGGAAAGTACTTCTTTTTGCAGGCGGTATAATTTCAAACCTCTTGCCTGCCAAAATAATCGAACTCAGCACGAGTGATATACCGGGTATTAGAATAATTTGATTGCAATTTACATCAAATTCTCTTGTCACTGTTGAATTGAGGGGCTTGGAAGACAAGGCGCATAAGTGCAATTTTTGAAACAAATTGATGTATGAATTATTCCAAGTAAAACTGGTTTTGATAAATATTGTATGGAAAATTGCTCCCAAATTCAAATTTTTAAGCATCAAAAAGTCGGTTTGAACTTTCCTTCCGCCATGAGAATCCACGTAATTTCGAAACTTGTGCGCCTTGTCCTCCAAGCCCCTCGATTAATTGTCCTTGACCAGTTTACAAAGATGAAAAGTTGCAAAGGATTTTTGGGAGATTTCTGGACTATTAACCCACCGAAAAGACTGTTTTCAATGCGCGATTTTACCTTCATAGATTTTGGTTATTTTAACGAGCGTTAATTTTGGATATAATAATTGTATTGTCAAGAATGAACGATACAATTTTAGTCTCGGGTTCCTATGAGAAATGCAATAGGTTCGACTCGTTTCAAAAGAACCTATGATTAGATGGACAATTCTGTGGTGTTTTGATTCTTACCTCCATTGAATAATTAGATATCCATTGGGTGGATTTAAGAATGACGGACTAAAACATAAGACAGATTTTCTCTCCTACCCGTCAAGATAATAAACGATATGATCGGCGACCTTATTTGGCTAGGCTACGTTACTAAGGAATTCTAGTTGGTTCTCAGTCGCAGTTTTTCCTTCTAATTAATACGTGGTAATTGAGTATTTATACTCATTATGGAGAGAAATATGAACCCATCTACGTTTTGCGAGGTCACAGCTATGGCTTGATTACAAATTCTATGTTTGGTCGTGAGTGCCGGAGGGCATGAGAAAATAGAAGAACAATGTTAAAACGACGAACAGGCAACCCAAGATAATAAATAATGGAAGAGGATAAAAAATGATTGAAGGTTTCCTTACATGTGAGATGGGCCAAAATTTCCTATTTGGAATCGCTGTGCGATTTGCCCCCTTGGGCAAGATGGAGGGATATTTGGAGTGCTCCAAGTTAACAATGACTACTCTGCCGTACTAAGGTAAAACGCCGTATGTGCCTTTCGGCGTTGCTAAATTTCCTCTACTGAAACATAAATTTTTGAAGAAAGTCCTGAGTAATATTTCTGGAAATGTTCACATGTAGATCAAGTGTCGAATGAAATTCTCAGAGAAATTGGAAGAAAAATATCCAAAAGTTTCCTTGAAAATTCGTATTTTATCGAGGGAAATTTGGCAACGCCTGACGGCTCATGCGCGGTTTATCCTTAGCACAGAAGAATGCATCAATGACCCGTGCGAGCATTGACGGATTTAGCGAATTGGCAACATTGTCTTTTCCCCATTTAAACCTATGGAATTGTATCGATTCTTGGAGGGGTCAGGTGCTCCGGCAAACATCGATTATTTAGCATGGGTTTAGATAGGGGGAATCCAGTGTTGCCAAGTCACTGGATCCGCCCTTGCATGCGAGTCTGTGTAGTCTGACTGCCTCGATCTGTAATTCTGAATGACAACCGCTCATGAACTCCGATGGTGTGCAAGCCCATACAATTTTTCAAAATATGAGCTACAATTTTTTTTTAAAAAATTTATTTAGTTAGTTTCATACTTTAAAAATCGATGCACACAGGGGGGGGGAGGGGGGGCTCGCGAAGATGTCACTCTTATTCATTTGCGTTTGAGAGGCCGGGAGGTGCAAAATCCGTCGGCGAGAGTCAGGAGTCGAGCGAGGCGACACCACCGTGAGAATAGTGGTTATCATTGACGAAGTTTATTGACATTTTCACCTGATTTCATCGGCGGCACCACGAGAGAGCGCGCGCACGGTCAAAATTCGCCGTTTCGCAACGCCCGCGCGGATTTATGGGAAAGAAGCGTCCATGTGACGCGGGCTAGCACGAACACGCGTACAGCGATGCAGCGCGCGTGCTCGCTTCGTGGTGTTGCCGTTATTGCAGCTCATATTTCTCTTTTGTTACGTTTATGGTCACCCGAAGACACATGCCATCACACACGCAACATGCCAAAGTATCAAAGGCACCATGCGACGTCTAAAAATTTCCGCCACCACGTTATTTTTTTACAGAGAAATTGTTGAACGAATCTGTTTGAAAATTTCACTGAATTTTATCCGAAGGAGGAAAAAAAGAGAGGAAAGAAAGAAGGAGGAAATGAAAGAAAAAGGAAGGGAAAACTCTTACATTTGGTAATTAATCGTGAGGAATTTGACTCAAACTGCATGGTTGTTGCTTCAAAAATTCAAAAGTATTCGAGAGGAAACCCCCTTCCACCCCCTCCCTTTCAAGGTGTCTGGACCCGCCTAGGAGTGATTTTTTTCGAGGTGGATGCAAAAAATTAATTTGACAGCAAATCTTGGTACGCCCTGAGGAATATTTTGGACGCAGTTAAAGATTACGTAAGAAATGAACCAAAAGAGGAACAATTGGTCATCCTTGCTCAAATTCGTGAAATCCTCGCGGGTTTCGCTTGGCCTCCGGCTCCGAGTTTTCCCGAAAAATGTTTCCGTTTTCACCCCGCCCGCGACCCTCACTCCATCTGCTGTTTCGAATTTCTCGACGATGGTAAAGAACACGAAACGATACGATCTTCTTCTCTAACAATCTTGCAACGTTGGGTATAAGCGGCGGGTTAGGTCGCTGTCGTAACGATCAACGATCGGTGATTACCGATTACTTGCACGATTCCGAAGACGAAGATTATGGGCGCGAATACCGCAAAAGGTGACCGCAACGCAGGACGCAGGTCTCCGATCAAACTACACGAGCACAATTAGCAATTTAATATGCGTGCAACATGCACAAAAATCAATGCTACGATTCCTGATACATTCATGTGTGATTTCATGTCGTGTTTTCGATTAAATAGAGAATTTGCAAATGTCTGAAGTTTGATGAATTTCGTGTTTAAGGTGATTCACCAAGCTCAATTAACGCGGTCGAACTGGCATGCGATAAATCGCATCGATTAGGTCGAAAATCTCGGCAGATTTTGAAATTTTAGCCCGAAAAAGGACGATAGCCCCTGCGCATGAGCATAAAGAATCATTCTAAACCCAAAAATTTGCAAAATTCAGAGATATAAAAGCAGACTAGTGTTTGGGATAAAAACTCGCATTCGATCCAGTTATCGATTTCTGTATCGAATGCGAGGTTTTTCCCCCAAACACTATTCTGCTTTCATTTCTCTGAATTTTGCAAATTTTTGGGTTTAGAATGATTCTTCATGCTCATGCGCAGGGGCTATCGTCCTTTTTTGGGCTAAAATTTCAAAATCTGCCGAGATTTTTGACCTAATCGATGCGATTTATCGCATGCCAGTTCGACCGCGTCAATTGAGCTTGACGAATCACCGTAAGTAGAAACTGCTGAGTGAACCGAACACGAGGATACCCTTGGTTCATGTATTGAATAATTATTGGAGAGGATATGACAAAATGATTTAATCTGCTAAATTACATGTGTTGAAATGGGAAATGCCGCCAGATGACGTCGCTAGGCGGTGCATTTTCTCACTTTTGAATCTATTTTTATATTATTTCCCGTATCAGAAAAAAAGTATAAAAAATACTTTGAAATCAGCTCTTCAAGCACTTTCAGGTGAAGCAATAAAAAAATTTGCATGCGAATTCTCCATTGTGACGTCCTCCGAGAAAAGGGATCTTCGTCTATTATTCTTCTTCTATTCGTGGTGAAGTATTTCAGGTACCCACAAAAATCTTGAGACAAAAAAAATCAATCAAAAATATCAAACTCAATCGGAGCAATGGCATCTGATGTTATTTCAGTTGAAAAACACGTAGTTTCGAGAAAATGCCATTTGAAAGTTTGATCTATCATGATCAATGCGCGAACTATTTCTAGACTGCAATGCAATTTTGCGCCCTCTGTTTGCAAAAACTCAACTATAATTCTATTACAGCTGATTCTTCAGTACACTGGAAAGTTGTCCTCTCAAAGAAAATCCGATTTTCCGACTCGACTTGACAGAATGAGGGGCTTGGAGGACAAGGCGCACAAATGCAGTTTTTGCTATTTTGAGAAATATATGTTTGAAGTTTCGAGATTATACATGGATTCTTATGGCGGAAAGAAAGCTCAAACTGACTTTTTGATGCTTAAAAATTGGGATTTGGGAGCAAATTTCTCACAGAATCTGCATTAAGACTAGTTTTACTTGAAATTACTAAAATCTCAATTTTGTCAAAAACTGCACCTTAGCCTTTTGTCCTCCAAGCCCTGGAAATATACACGCTCCCCTGCAAACTATGAACCACTGAACTGCACTGGAAAAAAAACACATTGGATCTCGAGTCCAGACTCCTAAAAACATCGACAAGAAAAAGTACTCTTGATTCAATCAGAATCTAGCTTAAATCAAGAGCCAAGCCTCTTAATTTAAGCGGATTTCGTTTTGATTCAAGCAAAAATCCGATTAAATCAAGAGTATTTTTTCTTGTCAATGTTTTCAAGAGTCTGGACTCTAGATCCAATGTGGTTTTTTTCCCGAGTGTGGAATATACACGCTCCACTGCAAATACTATGAACCACACATTTCCCTTGGGCGATCATAATTTCCAAAAATAATGTTTACCAAACACTAAAAAAACAACCCAAAAAAACTTTTCAAAGCCTCATAAATTTCAAAATTTTGGTCAGATGGTCTTGTCAAACAGCATTGCAAATGCCTTCTCAGACAGCAGGCCTCGTTCTGGGTCACGGGGGAAGGAGGCAAGGCCCCCTGGACTTCTTTGACTCCGCGACTGTTCTTCATGCAGAGCGCCTTGCTGTTCACCATTCTAATGTCTCCCAGACACTTTTGTTATTCCGTTCTAAAATAATAAGCCCGCCGGAGTAATGATCTCTCGATGGGATCGAAGTTCAGACAGATCATCAGGTTATTGATCGCATCTACGTGTCTCAATGACACTAAATTATCGGTGTGTAGCCAATTCATTCGATCGATCGTGTATTGTGTGTTTCGACTGTATAACCGTTACGCCGTGCGGACTTGCGACGCAACGACGATGTATAACCTCCGAGAGCTATTTTCGTAGGCAATGCCGAAACGCAACAGTTGCAGTTTGCCGATTCGCAAGAGACAATAGAGAAAGCACCGGTGGTTTATGAATACTCCGATTTGCAACAAGGTGACGAGCTCCAAGAAACCGGTAAAAGTGTTGCCGAATACCCGAGCTATTCCTTTTCGCCTTCTTTTTGCGGATTAGGTAGGAGGCTGCTTATGCAAATTATTTCTGAAATATGGACGTCTTTATGCTAAAAGGAACTATACTACACGCAAACCATGTGCACATAGTTCCTTTTAGCATAAATACATCCATATATTGGCTGGTGACCAACGTTTAGTTACCGTTTCAACCAACGAGCATGAATGGTAGCGCCGGGATGCAACTATTCGTGTTTAGGAGATGTCAATGTTGCATACTCGTAAAATGAAGGCGCTCTTCGTTCCTGAAAGGGCTGATTGTTGAGATTGGTAGACAAAGAAGAAATAAGGAGTGTGGCGTGTTACTATCGGTTGAAATGGGTGATTCTTATAAATTAAGGGTGAAAATGGTGGACCAACTAGAAAGCCTCTCTTGGGCTACCGTTAGTTAGTCTATTACCTACCTCTTTTTCCACCAATAGGCTCTATCCATATCATTTTTGTCTTTTTCGTCTATCACTTTTTCTACCAATTTCAACAACCAGCCCACCGGCACCCCACATCTTATACCTGGTCCAACTAGTGCGGCATGTCGCACTAAATCACGGGGAAAATAATGATTATTCCGGGTGTGAATGTAAGCCTTTACTACAAAAGCCTTGCAGAAAAATAGGGGTTTGTTGCGAGAAAGCGCAACCCAATACATCCAATAGAGGCCGTAAGTTTTTGCGATTCAATCCTGGTGCTACCATTTTTCCAGTAGACGGGCAATATTCAAAAGCGTCATCAGAAAAGCTCACAATCAGCAAAGAAAACCCTGTTTTTCCGAAACCTGGCAAACTTCCGAAGCTCGATGCACACGGCACGGGAGCTGATCTGCCGTGCTAAGGAAAAACGCCGTATGAACATTCGGGAGTTGCCAAGCTTCCCTTGAAAAAACCTGTATTTTTGACAAAATTCATGCATATTTTTCCTTGAAATTTTCAGATATTTTAGATTAAATTGTGTACAAAATTGTCTGAAAATTTGAAAAAATAATGTTCACAATTTCTCCAGTAATTGCAGTTTTAAACGGAGGAAACTTGGCAACGTCTGAAGGCTCATACGGCGTTTTTCCTTAGCACGGCAGTAATGCGTATGCAGAACCGCCTTGTCATCGATGCAATAGTGCATCAGCACATCGACGGTGAAACTACCAAACCACGTATCTCGTTTGCGGTGTTTAAAAATCTACGCTCACATTTTATTTTTTTGAGGTAGACCAAATCAATATCATTCCTTGAAATTTTCACAGAATTTTCTCCGCACGGAGAGGAAAAATCACAGAAATTTTCAAGACTGGACGTTAAGTAGTTTTTCATTTAAAAAATAAAGTATGACAGGAAGTCTGCGACGTCGCAAACCGAGATACGTGGTTTGGTAGTTTCACCGTCGACATGCTGCAATTTGGGATGCGCACTCCCAGGAGTAATATCCATTCATTGAAACCCATCCGAGCGAGAAAAAAGAAGTACAAGTTTGAATAGGGGGAGAGGGGGGGGGGTGAAAATTTACACCACTCTCTCACGTGCCTACAATGCACCGATGTAATAAAGACATTGTTTACCGAACGTGAGCGCCGCCAGTTATGGTTCGTGTCGTGAGGCAACTCGAGTCCGCGAGACTAATTATGCAGCGTCTTCGCACTTTTCGCGTCTCTCGAGATGTGCAATGGTTGATTTGTCTTCCTCTTGTCAACACTATAACAATAATTTGCCGTTCCCCGCACCATAGAATGTAACTAAATTTCAATGTTGATGAATTTCTTCCCGGAAATTGCATTTTTACCGGGAAAATCATGGTCACTTCTAATTGAAAATTCCTCTGATTTTTTTTTCTGATATCCAGGGCCGGATTAAAGGTGTGACCACATGGGCCACGGCCCATGGCGGCAAAATTAGGGGGCGGCAAATTTTTAAATGCAGGTACAAAAAAATCGGATTCAGAAAAAAATTACAAACAAGAAAAGGTGACAAAATCTCTCATTTCCTGAGAGTTCATTTATTTCTAATTTTGTCGTATTTCGGTGATACAAAAGACTGCGCACCTTTAATTAGTCGAGTTAAGAGAGAAACCAAACACGTAATTTGGCCTGGAGCGACGCGGCGCAAAGAGAAATGATGACGAGGACTTGAGATGAAAAGGAGAAACCCTCGACGCGGCGGTCGGCATGTAACACAAATTAGCGCCTACGAGACTGCATGAATACTTCACGCATTGCGTCAAACACAGTACGGTCAACAGCGGTCGGCGCGGCGTGAAACGCACAGTGCCTACAAGACTACATGAATACTTCACGCATTGCGCTAAACACAGTGTGGTCAGCGCGGCACGGCGGGGGAAGTTAAAGTTATTAAACCTTATTTAAGTTTGTTCTTTCTTAGTTTTTTCGTTCATTTCTTACAGATGAAAGGCCTTGTCCCCACAGAGATAGGTTTACGGAACTGAACTTTGGCGCGAAGTTCCGTGAACTTTTGCTAGTATTGTTGACACGGCTTACGCAAAAAAAGTGTTCAACACGAGTGAACGCGTCTTATGCACCCTTCTCCCTCCGTCACGTTCACGTGATGGTTTATATTGATGTTTCAAAATGAATGAGATGAGGGCGGCAAAATACAGGCGGCCCATGGGCGGCAAGTAGGTAAATCCGGTCATGCTGATATCATGCAAAAATCAGACGTACTTTGAAAAAAAATTACCTTGATTCATTCGTATGAAAAATTGTATTATCTGAGTCCATTTTGAAACCTTGGGATAGAGTTACGTTCCTTCGTCCAAGTCCAAGGAAAGACGGATGGTAACCGTCCATGGAAAAAGAAACCCCAACCCACGGAATCCTCGCTTCAAATTAATTGCACTATATTTTGCGGTCGAGAACTACGATTTCTGACTCAGTTTAGAAATAATGTGTCTACCATTAGTTTCCCTATGCACATAAGTGTTTTCATAGATGAGCCGGGAATTATAGTTCCTGATTACAAAATGAAGTCCAATTCTCCATCGAGTAATTCATACCAGAATATTATTTGTACCTACCAGCGGGTCGATTGTTGAATCGTTATCGAATGAGTTTGATCGATAACTCTCTATCTCCACGACGCTATATATCGATCAAGGTTATTCGATAACGATTCAACGATCAACCTACAGGCGTGTTTTAGAATTTTTCCGATCACACTTAAAGAGTTTTTTCAGCTTTACTGCTTTACTGGAAAAAAAACACACTGGATCTAGAGTCCAGACTCTTAAAAACATCGACAAGAAAAAATACTCTTGATTCAATCGGATTTTTGCTTAAATCAAGAACCAAGCCTCTTAATTTGAGCGGATTTCCTTTTGATTTAAGCTTAAATCTGCTTGAATCAAGAGTCATTTTTCTTGTCAATGTTTTCAAGAGTCTGGATTCTAGATCCAGTGTGTTTTTTTTCCAGTGTTGGATCTAATTTGATATAACGTAGAATTTCTAAAGAGACGTCACAAATGAACTTTCGGACGTTGCCAAATTTCACCTCATCAAATTATTTATTTTTCAGTAAAATTGTGGATATTTTTCCTTGAAATTTCCATGTACTTTGGATTAAAATTGTCTAAAAAATTGTAAGAGCAATTTTAAGAGGTTCCCTTAGCTAAATTGTATTTTATCGAAGGAAATTTGTGATATCCAAATGTTCAAACGGCGTTTTTCCTTATAACGGCAGTATTAGCGGCGCTTCTCGAATCTCGCGCGGAAACTTGACTTGGCGATGGACGCAAAGGTCGAGGCAAACACGGGTCAGGTTTTCTCGCAGTGCGCGGTGGTCATGGTTGCCAGATTGGACCGTAAAATTAACACTTTCCCAGGAAACTCGATTAAAAATAAGCATATGTTATTGCACGAAGTGGCAATCACGGCGGTGGTCGAAGAAGGAAGAAAACCGGGTAAAAATGGCACAAGGAAAACAGCATAGTCAGATGTTTACTCGTTCGAAACTTCCAGATTTTTACGCGAAAGCTCCGACTCAAGACGCTCGCGCTCTGCAGATCTCCTCGCTCGATCAAAGCGAGGTCTTGGAAATGGGTCAGAAAAGCTTTTCCCAACCTTTTCCTTTGAAAAATGAAAAAAAAAAAGGTTTCGAAACAAAAGTTTCCATACTTATACCTTTGATGTAGTTTACACTTGGATTAAATGAAGTTCAAGGAGACTTTAATATGGATTGCATTTTGCAAAAAGGAACCACTAGCATTACAATGATGCTAAAATTTTGCAACTTCATCCTTTGCAATAAAATTGCGGAAATCGTGAAAAACTATGAAATTTAGATGGTAATTTTTGTCTTAAATTCACAGTTTTTAGTGTGTAAAATAAAAACTATTAATGAATAATCGGGTTTTTCCTCAAAGACAAAGAAGTCGCACAATCTTAGCAACATTGCAATGCTAGTGGTTCCTTTTTGCATATAGCATCATCAAAGGGAAAATGTTTACAAATCCTGAGTGAATTCAATAGCATGAGTGTAAAAATAAATCTTCGCGAGAAACTGCAGTGGTATGCTACCACAAAAAATAAGAGATATAACCAAAGAAAAAAAGTAGGTTCGTGACCAATTTGACGTCTCTCAAATTCTCAGAATGTATATTTTTTGTTCCCTTTTTTATGGTGGCAAACCAGTGCATAACCGCTGGCGAAGATCTACTTCCAAAGCTGTACATTAAATTGAAATCCACTCCGGATTTTAGAAAATGGTATTTTTCATGACACTATATCATGGATCTCCTTCTCCCTTGACCGCTGAACCACGATGTAAACCATAGAGGAGCCTCCCTGAAAAAATGATTTGTCAAAAAACGCCTTCGAATACACCGTTTAACTTGAAGTGCGAGTATTGTGGACTTGCAATGATGAGTATCAACAATAGAATAGAGTCAGGATCGATGCACAACGGTAGACTCAATATTATTCACCGATTGACGTAACGCTTTTGACGGTTCCAACGAGATGATAACCAGTGGTGTGGCGTGAATGATCGATTATCGATATCTCGCCATTTGAAGCTATGGTAAAGAATCGATCACTAAGGTGTTCGCTGCGAACACCCTAACGATCGATCTTTTTTCATAGGTTTGAGTGGCGTATCAATCGATATATCGCAAAGGCCTGCTCCGTGCCGTCTTATTCATACGGTCAAAGCGAGGTCATTATAGACGCGATCGTCTGAATCACTTATCAAGTCTCCTCATTTAAATTTCACTCAAAACCAAATGTACGAATAAGTTTTAATTTCATGATTTTTTGTTTGTTCCAGCGACCTACTCTGAGCCTTGTATCAGGAACAGCCCTGACTTCAATGCCTGTCTCAAAAAAACCATTCAGTACCTCATCCCAAAGTTTGCTCTCTCAGGTGAGTTTTCAAGACTTCTCGTCGTTCACTGGAAAAAAACCACATTGGATCTAGAGTCCAGACACTTGAAAACATCAACAAGAAAAAGTACTCGTATTTCAATCAGAATCTAGCTTAAATCAAGAACCAAGCCTCTTAATTTAAGCGGATTTCGTTTTGATTCAAGCAAAAATGCGATTGAATCAAGAGTATTTTTCTTGTCAATGTTTTTAAGAGTCTGGACTCTAGATCCATTGTGTTTTTTTCCAGTGTTGTGTTCAGTTCGAAACATTGCAGATAATGACTTAATTTTAAAATACGGTGGTGGGCAACACATAAAACGGCTGCGGGCGAGGAACGACTGAGAGACTTAAACGCGCCGTTAGAAAAGTGAGAAAATTCCCCGGACATCACGAGGGCGCATTACACATGCCTCATCACAGCGAGTTTATCATTTTATTTTTAGAATAAGGCCTTGAAAAATTTAATATGTAATGAACGAGGCGACAAAAAGAGATACCATTGGTAGTGAATATTGCGGAGAATAATTTGTTTGTATATTATGCGTTGACTGTAATCGCGATGAGACCGCGAGAAAAACAATTCACACTTATCCGCTAAAATTTCAACACTAGCAAGACTATAAAGGAGGTAAAAAAGTATGTTTCTCAAATTGCGGTGGTAGATCATACTCGTTTATTGCTCTCCTTGCTTGAACTTCATCTTAAGTTTCACCCCTTGATTCACTTATTGGAAGATATTCGGTTCAACCATACTGATCCGCTCAACTCAAAGGAAACCTAAAAAGTCCTAGTAGCTCAGCTTGTAAAATAACTGATAAAAACAGGTGAAACTTGTAATTAATTTGAGTTCAAAGGTTGCACGAAAAATAACTCGTAAAGAAGTCATGTATGATCAGAGTTTACAAGTTTCACAGAGCACATTCGCGGATAGAGGGGTGAGAAAAAATGGAAGAATATATTGGGTTTTCTACGTATTGTGCAGGTAGAAATGCTACATGACGTTACTTTCGGGTTTATTTTATTACTTCTTACTGGTTTTTACACTTTTTAGAAACAAAAAAAAAAAATAATAATAATAATAAATTGTGCCTCTTTGTGCTACTGGAGAGGGAGTTGAAACATAAACCCTCCGAGAAATGTTCGATTTTTTCTGTCAGACTTGGTGAGTTACAAGCACAGATCCTTGCTAGAAGTTTTCCTTGAGCTTTGTTTCTCGCACGCGACCTCTGAGTAGACGGTTTGCTGTCGGTTGCAGTGAACCTTTGGCCATCAGTTAGGTCTACGACGCAGCATTTTCTCACTGTGTTGCCGAACTTAGCACTGGAAAAATAAACACATTGGATCTAGAGTCCAAACTCTTGAAAACATTGACAAGAAAAAATACTCTTGATTCAATCAGATTTTTGCTTAAATCAAGAGGAAATCCGCTCAAATTAAGAGGCTTGGTTCTTGATTTAAGCAAAAATCCGATTGAATCAAGAGTATTTTTTCTTGTCGATGTTTTTAAGAGTCTGGACTCTAGATCCAATGTGTTTTTATTCCAGTGAGCCCGGAAAATGTAACTGCTCACGGGAAAAGGGAATTCGGTCCACAAAAACACGGTCATAAATGAGCTGAACCCAGACTTAAAAATAGAAGTTCTACGATGTTAGCAACTTTTCGATATACTTTTTATTCCTTTTGTAATTGCAGGCCTGTATTGCTAGAAATATTGCACCAATCGCTTTTTACGGTCGAAGAATGTATTAATCAAAGGAATCGACGATAACCTTCACTGGAAAAAAAAACACATTGGATCTAGAGTCCAGACTCTTAAAAACATCGACAAGAAAAAGCACTCTTGATTCAATCAAAATCTAGCTTAAATCAAGAACCAAGCCTCTTAATTTAAGTGGATTTCATTTTGGTTCAAGCAAAAATCCGATTGAATCAAGAGTATTTTTTCTTGTCAATGTTTTCAAGAGTCTAGACTCCAGATCCAATGTTTTTTTTTTTTTTTTTTTTTTTTTTTTTTTTTTCCAGTGTTACCAATATGTCTCTAAAATGATTGTCTCTGGCAACTTTGGATGGCGTTTGAGACGTTCTGCTATTTTGATGTTTTTATGAGCGCCCGAAAAAATGACATGAATTGATAATGAGCACCCCAAGTTGCCAAGTCACTTCAGCTCCACGCTCATACTTATGCCACTCTAATAATACCGATACTTAGTTGTTTAGGAATTCTCTCAGCGATTTACCATGCCACCTCCTTTTCAGGAGACCTCTAAAATGCTCGATCTCTTCGCCGCCGCACTGTGGATCGAGTCCATTAGAGAGGTCGGACAAGAAATTCTTCAGTGTAACTGCAAATTTTGGTGTTTATCTCGTCACATTTTTAATTATAAGAAGTGCTAATAGAAGAAAATTTCTAGAAATTAAGAAATTTCCAGAATTAGAAGAAACCAATGGAATCACTTCTAGAACCTTAAAGTTAAGGGTAAATGGAGGTATGAGCTTTTAAAAATTCCAAATTTTGTCCGACCTCTCCTATTGACTCTATTCACTGTGCTCCGTCTCGGTACAGAGCTCTGTTTGCGCTCAATAGCGTTTCATTGAATTAAATCAGGATCGGTTTTGAAAAAGCTAGGAGGTGGTTCTGAGTAAAGTTTTTCGGAGAAAAAAGTTTGCTTTAAATTTACAGCTTGAGAACATGAGTTTGTTATGAAGCTCTGCAATTCTCGGTCAGCAAAATGCTCCTCAGTCCTCGTGTTAAGATTTAATTCTAATCATCAAATTTTGCAACGTTGATCACCAGTATGCATTTACGGAAAGCAGGCTACGTTGGTAACATATGGAATTTCATGAAATTTGCTATCGACGGTAAATTTGCAATTTTCCTAAATTTCAGAAACATCGGTGAAAATTCATGTTTTTGTGAAAATGGCAGCATTTATGAGAGTTATGAAATTTGGCAACAATTTGGAACTTCCTTGAATTTCAAAGCAAAGTTGCGTCAGTAAGGTTGCAACATGCGTCAACCTCATTGTGACAAGTTGCAATTTCTCTACCGATTATGTCGTTAAATATAGGTCCTTGTCGTCGAAGTGTTGTCTTCAAGTTCCAACATAATTGAAACTTAATGCATAAATTTTCGCGATATTACTTCAACTTGTTGCAACTTTTTCTCTAGAAAAGCTACATTGGAGGGTATAATTTTTAGGGTGATTGTGTGTTCCCCATCTTCTAGGTTCTGGATGCGGAAATTACCTTCCGAGGTCATAGTGACGGATTGGACAACTGTGAATGGAGATTTTAAATTCTTCGGCAACTTTATTACAGTTATTAAAACTTCATTACAGCACTTCCCTTCACTGAGAAAAAAACACATTGGAACTAGAGTCCAGACTCTTAAAAACATCGACAAGAAAAAATACTTTTGATTCAATCGGATTTTTGCTTAAATTAAGAACCAAGCCTCTTAATTTGAGCGGATTTCCTTTTGATCTGAGCTTAAATCTGATTGAATCAAGATAATCGAGATGCCAACATTAGACAACAGACTGCCACATTACTATCAGAGAGTAATGGACCAAGGTGTCCCGCCGTCAGACCTGTGGGAATGAGAGTAATCATCAAGGCTTCGAATACAACTATTCGTACTCGAAATATGTCTGTGCTGCATACACGAAAAATTGAAGGTGTTTTGGATTTTTTCCCTCCTTACCAACGATAATCTACGCGCGAACGCGCAGTTTGAAGTCGCTAAAATTTCTCCAGGAAATGTTTTAAACATTTTAGTGCATGCAACGTCAGTATATTTGAAAGAATAGAATTTAAGCCACTTTAAGAAACTATTTTTGTTTAAGTCTCTGGACATTCAGACTAGAGTTTGACAACGATTTCAGGTTGAGTGCTCTACCTCCTTTCTTTTCATGAGTCGAGTGCCGTTCTGTTTTGAAATTACTCAATGCATTTCTCAATTCTGAAATAGACTGAAGCAATTTCAAATGCAAAAGTCTGCCTCGCCGTGACATGACAAATGGACTGCTTACTCAAAAAACTGCCTGACTGGATTGCTTGCTTTATTAGCTCCAAAAACAAGACCAACATAGACTGTCATTGTATGATTTCTCAGTATTTCCTTTTGAGGGTATAGAATATAAAATCAAGGGTGCCGCGCAGGCATACTCAAATTTAACTTTTTGTCAACCCTGAGGCAACTAGTAATATGCGGTCCCTCATCATTACAGCGGGGAAAAAAGGTACCAAGAGAGGTCAGAGTGGACTCTTCCCCTGGAAATTGCCAGTAAATTGTGTCCCTTTGGAGGATTTTTGACTTATTTTCGTCAAATTGCCCGCGCGTAACCTTGCCTTGAAAAACAAAATGACTAACTTTAAGGACTTTTCTCCGCCTTCTTCCATTTCCCTCTGTGAGGCAACATATCGCCGTCGATAATTTTGCGCTCAGCGCGTATTGCGGGAAGCGCAAAGAGAGTCAAAACGCCTTCAGTTTTTTGCGTATGCAATATGGACGTCCATCGAGCACAAATAGTTGTATCAAGGCGCCTGACATCGACGCGTCTCCGCGTCCACCGAAAAATAGAATTGCAGTTTGTGTGCTTAGGGTCGAAACGCCTTCAGCTTTTGGTGTATGCAATACGGACATCCATCGAGCACGAATAGTTGTATTAAGGCGCCTGACATCGACGCGTCTCCGCGTCCACCGAAAAATAGAATTGCAGTTTGGGTGCTTAGAGTCGAAACGCCTTCAGCTTTTGGTGTATGCAATATGGACATCCACCGAGCACGAATAGTTGTATCAAGGCGCCTGACATCGACGCGTCTTCAGTCCACCTTTGAACGTTACTTAGGAGAATTGATTTAAATGAAATTCATAAAATGTTAAAAACACGCTTTGATTTCGGACGTTTATCTGTACAGGTGTTCCTGAATTGAACATGACTGGTTTGGACCCGCTCTATGTCCCAGAATACATCCAAGATTATGAAGGTGGAGAAATATACGGCAAGGGAATTGTCAAGAACTCCTATGTAAGAGGACTTGCTGGACTCAAGGTCTTGGATGTCAGGTGAGTGTATATGAAACATAGTTTATGGTCAAACTGTGCTTACAAAGGAATAAAAAACTATAGAAATTTGCTGAAATTATATACTTTTATTTGTGTTAAACGTCTTTTTTTTCGAATAGCCACAAACATTTATACTATATATTGAATGAAATGGGACTGAATAGCATTTCCCATTCAAAACATGTCACTTACTTCCAGAAGCAAGAGTTCTGAAGCTGCATTTAAAAAATATAGTGACAGGGGGAAAAGCTCACGCAGGCCTTTTAATTTAGGTCTTTAAAAGAATGATCTAGGATGAGCTGTAGACCAGATTTGTTGGTTTGGAACGTGTTTCAGATTCAGTTTGACATACAAAGGATCCATGAAAATGATTCTTGCGGTGCAAAATCCTGAACACAGTTTCTTGAAGATTTTCACGACATAATACTGAGCCACCATTAAAAAAGTATCAAATACAGCGCCACCCCTCATTTTAAAATATCATCCATTCTCAATTAATACTCAAATTGTGATTGTTTTTTGGGACTACAGATCCAAAGTCAATGATCCTGAAAGAATGGTGTTGGAAGTCGACTTCTTACTGCCAAAACTCCAATTTGACGGAACCTACAAGATGGAAGGTGCCATTGGAGATTTAGTTGTCCAAGGCCGAGGTGTTTACGGAGCAAACATGAGTAAGTGTGGATCATTTTAAAAATTTTCATTTAAAGTTTTTAAGTTAAGCCTTGCGTTTGTAAGAGAATATGCAAATTATCCCTAAAAAATGACATTTCGTCGCTCCTCTGATGTTAGCGCGTATCTCAATTTCCACATGAGTTCTAAGCTGCATATAACTCTATGCTCTCTGGGGCTCATGAGGAAATAGTGACACGCTCTTTTGTTAGAGAAAAGATGTTCAGGAACTTCAAACAAAGGAATAATACTTCAACAGCTGTCTCTCTAATTTTTTAAGAAATTTACAAAACAGTTGCGAAAAAAAATAGAGGTAGGTATTTTTTCTGATCATGATATGGTATCACAGTATTTTGAAAAACTTCAATTTTAACTAAAATTTTCTCTTTTTTTAAATGATTTTAAATTTTTTGTTTCTTGGTTAAGCATAACAAAAGCATGTCTGTCTTTCTCCGTAACCCATGTTCTATCAACTTCTCTCAATGATAACTCATTTTTAACTCTTCTTTTTTTCTTAGCTGACATCACTGGAACCTGGAAACTCAAGGGACACAGAGTGACTGTTGATGGTGAAGACTACATGAAGATTCACGAATTCCATGTAAGACCTCAAATTGGAGACGCTAAGTTCCATGCCACCAATCTCGTAAACGGAAACCAAAGACTGAGTAAGTACAAATGGCTTTAATAATAATGGACCATTGCTTAAATGACTGACACATGGCAAGGTTAAAAATCTAGTAAAATTTCAACATTTTCTGATAACTGAGAGAAAGCTTGACGACTTAGATTAAATTCTATGACTTTCCCTAAATATTACGGAGAAAAAATTCATGACTATCGCACTCAGGTCAGTGAGCTCTGTTAGTGAAAATGTCAAGGATCCGTGAAATATTAAACGACAATATTTGACCACATTTCGCCAAAGAGACCAACTTTTATGGAAGGAAAAGAGTCTTCTCATTAGGAGTATTTAGCAGAACTTCTCATTCATTTGGACACTTAGAATGTTCGCACCGAACATTATAATTCCAATGAGCCGCAGGATATTTGGTTATCTAGTTAAATCCAGAAAATGCAGTGATACTTGAATATTCGGAATATCAATTGATGATTATAATTGGTCGAATTGTCATTTGAATATCACTAATCTCAACAGGAAATATGAATATGAATGGCTAAAGAACAATACCTTCTATCTAAAAACTGAAAATTTTGAGGATGAAGAAAAAACTTTGCAATTTTTGTACTTTAACATAAGGTTTGTAATTTTTTTACAAGCATTACAGAGTCATTACATCCTTCCCATGCAAAATCGGACACAACGAAAAACATCAACTTGCGTATTTTAAACTGTAGAATGCAGCGAAGTCGTTAATTCATTTTCGCCAAAATTATCAGTTATCAGAGGGTATTTTTCCTTAGCTATCGATAAACATTTTGAAACGGGTCTTAGAAACGATGTCAATTATCCTATCCAGGGTTCAGACCAAAATGCGAATGGACTTTTTTAGTTCATTGTTGTAAATCACACCAAAAAAAAAATGAGAGACGCTCAATAACTAATTTTCCTTTCTGTTTACAGGCCAAGTCGCCCTGACTTTTGTCAACCAATTCTGGCGAGTCCTGTATGAAGCCATGTTACCTTTTGCTGAGTCTGGATTTGACAAAGTTGCCCGCCCTGTACTCAACCAAGTGTTCCTCACAGTTCCTTATGACCAACTCTTCCCCCTCGCCAAGAACTAAAATTGAAAACTTTGAACAGTTTAAGTTTAAGCTGACAATTCCACTTGCAATTCATGATAACAAATCAAACAAGTTCAAATGAAAGCTTATCAATTGAAAAATCATATCAACAAAAAAGTTAACAAATTGAAAGTAAAGACAAATTTACAGGAGCTTTCTCCTTTCACTTATCTACAAGCAAAGACATGGATTGATAAATATCTCGCCCCATAATATTCACTGGTATAATATTCCTTTCAATGCTCATCTCACTTCAGATTTAATTGTTATACATACTTGTTATTGAATAAATTTTGTACTTTTTTTTTTTTTAAAACCTCGTTTTGACTTTCTTTTGCCTATCCTAACTAGATGATTAAGCATATTTTGTTTTCGATACATGAGTATTTTTGTCAGACACTTAAGGTAGTGCCAAATTGTGCAAGTAAATCCGGGTCTTATTTTAATATGTTACTGTCTTCTAAGGCAAAGATGAAATTATTGGATTCAACGTAGAGCAAAGAACCAAAGCAACTGGTAACAAAAAGATTTAAATTTTTATTTTCCCTTGAAAAAAGAGAACTTAATCTTACATTTGTACAAGATAGATAACATTAATTTTCGGATCATTTACAATTCCATGGCAGCAGCGGGTGGTTCAGCCAATTCAAGATCGCGACACTTGGCGCTATTCAACTCACGTCTGATTTCTGCAGAGATTGTAGGATGACTTTGACTCCTCAGCAACTTGAGTAGGGCTTCTTTTTGCTCCGAACTGATATCGCCCTTGTACCGCTGACAAAAGGTCAACAGGGCTTGGTGCCACAGGACTGGGAGCTCGCGGGGGTCTCTTTCGAACCTGAAAAGCATAATTAATAAAAACATGATTAATATTACGATGGTTGTACTAATTTTCATTTCTGATCTTGACTCTCGACTCCCTGGTAAGTCATTACACTTACTGCAAGATTGACTTGCGAATAATTATAAAAGCATATCAAATTCATATTAAAAAGAATTATTTATGAAATAATTTCCAACTTGGTTTCTGCAATATGTACTAATGATGATTAAAAAGTTGTCTTTACTAACTGATTTACATTTTCATTGACATAAACTGTGTAGACGAGGTTAAATATGTGCACCCCCTTAGCAGGGGTGCAAATACTTTCATGCAAACTAACTCTGCTGTTATTTTTTTCCCCATTCATGAGTCTAAAATTTCGTACTTAGTTTTTTAAAATACAAATCATGAGAAAATGGGACCATAAAAATTAGGAGGAAAAAGAAATATGCCCCTAAGAGTTAAAAATTAATCAAAGATTTTGAATTTTCGATTAGAAAGTTTTAAACACTTCAATTATACACTTTTAATGACATTTACCTTAAAAAGTGAAAGACTGCTGCATCAACAACTCGGTAAGGAAGTGCATATTTTTTATCAAATAGAATTCTTAGGAATATTGAGTTGGCACCATTGTAATCCATTTCTGCTAATTTTAAGATAGCGGCTGCTGAGTGGAGCATTGGAATTGAGTTCTTGGCCACCACAGAACCAATGATGATAGCCTCCCGTAAGGTGCATGTTCCACTCTGTAAAAAAAAGAGGAGAAATCATGAATGAACATATGACAGTAATCAAACTGGACAAGCAGGGTCAGTAATTTGTGTAGTCAACAATTCGCGAACCAGAAATTTCTCCTCCACACGACTGATAGGGGGGCCAGTTTTTAGTAGCACAAGGCAGAAGGACACCTGCCATCATTATTTTGAGCGTTAAATTCACACTCCATCTAGATAAAAGCGAGGAGTTAATTTTAACAAAGAATTTGAAGAGAAAACGCTTGGACCCTTTGACGTTCAAAAATCTAGTCATAGATTGAAATCTCTAACTGTTTCTTCCGGATCGTAAGCAAATACATGCTTGAAAAGCGATTGACAAAATAAAGCGCTTAATTTTTTGCAAAGGAGTAAAATTTGTTAGTCCCTTTTTATTCTTCTGGGAACATTTGTAAAAAGGACACTGGAACAGCCATAAAAAGCACTGACCGCTTGCTTTGTCTTTAAAACAGAAAAATTCCGTGAAAGAAAAAAACCGGATGAGTGGTGAGTGCTTTTAGTGACTTTTAAAAAAATTTTATTAAAAAAATTCTGTTCAGTGCTTTAAAACTTTGGTGATTATATTTTCATCATTAAAAATGTATTTCTCTTATGGAAGTAGCATCTCAGAATTAAAAGAAAAAATCCATAAAAGTTAACTGGCACCATGAAATCTTTCAGAGTATCTTGACTGTTATGAAGTCTACTTCAATAAAAGCCTACCTCACAGAGAGGGAGTAGAATGCCTTTCATAAATGCTGCAGGCTTGAACAAAGCTTTCCTAAGAGCTTGAAAGATGTGGAAATTCAGTCTTTTAAATTCTTGAATATCATCCCTTGCTCGGGGTAAGAGCACCAGATTATAAAACCTTTGCGCCATTTTTTCCTTAAGGTTAGATGCAAAAATTCTTGTTGCTTGATACATTGCAGCGGCACTCCAGCGATGTGGTTCTGTAACAAATCAAACTCCGTATTGATAAAAGGTGAAAAAATTTGATGCGAAAATAGACCTGGATAGGGAAATAACATAACCATAAGAGCTTTTCCTTCAAATTACAGTAGATGTCTCTAAATGCCTGTAGGCTCCTTTACTGGAGTAAAAGCCACTAAAAAAAACAAGAAGAAGAGCTTTATCTTCAATTATATGACTGATTTTTTGCTCGACTGTTTCTGAGTCTTGCACAAATGCCAATTTGATTAACCTTTTCACTACCAGAGCTGAAGGGTACAAAAGCTGCTGTAAGTCAGCATGCGATATAAATCATTGGTTTAAATTAAAATTGTCAAAGTTTTAAAGATTGAAAAGTCATTATCCAACTAAGTTTTGTGGCAAAAAATAGTTTGTTACTGGAGGGGTTTTTGTAAATACTTTGAAGCAGCTGTTTCACTTTTTCTTGGAAGAATTGATACACGGACTCAGTTAAAACTTAATGCGGTTTTTTTTTCAAGTTATAATTTTCATTTAAATTTAGAATAAAAAATTGGAACTTTTTCTGCGGGTGGGAAAAAAAATTCAATGGTTGTTTTCAATAAAATGTGTTAATACGACCTTGAATGGAACAGGAGAATCTGAGAATATTACATTGCAAAGAAAGAATTTTGAAAGTTTTAGAAGTTGATCCTGAAAAACATTACCTGTCAAGTAAAGGATTTGCTCCCAATTATTCAGTTTTGGGACTATTTTGAAGGCTTTGGGTAATTTTCCACTCCTGTATTTGATTAGAACATCTCTGACACCAATATACAGTTCTTTTACTTTTGGATCAATATCTTGCATGACTAAACCTAGTAATGGAAGAGGATCAGAATTAGTATACACTCAGACAGACAAAGTCATTACATTGATTGGTTTACTTTTCATGTAGGAAAAAAGAAAAGAAAGAACTTTTTAAAATCAGTAAGCGCTCTATTGAAGTTACAGAGTCATAATTGGACGTCCAAATTGATCAAAGCTGTATTGGAAGTAGACCATTTTATAGCTTCTATGAATGACGCATTTGTCACTGTTGCCGAATGCAAAATTATTAAAATCATCCATCATTTCAAATGCCATCATTTTTTTCCACACAGAAAAACAACAGATAAATTGCGATCTGCGAAATACTTCCTCCATTTTCTTTTATGCCTTGATGCATTTCTACCAACATTTCACAAAACCAAAGGGTATACCAATGAATTTTATCCCAACCAGAAAATCAAGTTTTCTATGAAGTTAACCAAAGCAGCAGAATCGCCAATTATTTGAAGTACACAGCTCCTAATTCTTCAGAAAGTAGCAACACTATTTTACTTTTTCTCTGCTTAAGAGGCTGAAATGAGGGTTATTAGGTACAGAGGTAAAAGGAAGAAACATTTTTTTACAAATTAATGTACAGGTTTCAAAAACTTACTTTCTTTATCGGTAAACTGCGTGGTGAGTTCAGTTTTCTTTTCAGTGATTTTGTCTTTGATGAGGTCAGCCAACGTTAACCTGGGGGCTGGGTTGGCTGACATGAATTTCTCGAGAGCCTTTTCGTCCTCTTCATCAACTTGCTAAAAGACAAAACAAAATAGTTAGGAAAATCCACAGAGAATAAGTTTAGAGCTCCATTAAACCGTTGACAGAATTCCTGAAAGAAGGATTCCTTAGAAGCTGAAAAAATGGGATACACAGCTGGAACGTGATAATGAAACTTTTCTTAGTCAAAAAGGCACAAACCTATGCACTGCTTTTGATGAAGTAGTCAGAGGCGGAGAGTAAGTAGATTTTAAAATGTTGATGCCACACATGGTAAATAAAGTGTTTACATTTTTAAAAATGGGCCTCTAGATGTAGTTTGAATAAAAGCATGTTTCCTCTTCAAAATTCCACGAGAAAAAACTAATTCCACTGAGGGAGGTCTAGAAATCGACTCCTAAACAAGGTATAAGTGTTTACAATTGAGGCACTTGATGCGAAAAGGGCACTTCTCGATTGCAGTGTTTCAGCATCTCTGTTGCCAATTAATCCCTTGGAGAAGACTATAATGGAAGATTTTTCCAGAATTCTTTCTGTAGAAAATTGTAGAATCATAAGGAATATTCAGTAGCATTTTTAGTGAAATGGATGCATTCACTTTCCTTACAATGAATAAGATATTAGAGAAGACTCTGAAATACTGCAACCGAGAAGTGCCCTTTTTGCATCCAGTGCCTCAATTAGCATTTGTTACATGATAAAAATACAAATGATGTCATTTGTATAATCTAACTTAACTTTGATTTGATCTGTGTTAAAATACTATATAATATCTCTTTTAGGAGTTGATTTCCAAACTTCACATTGTTTGGATCGTTTCCTGCGTAGGATTTTCTTCTCTTCTTCTTAGAAGCGTAGGATTTTGAAGAGGAAAAATGCAACTTCTTTTCTAAATAAGCCCTTGTTTAATGGCTTAATTGGGGTAATGTTAGAGAGCTAAAAGTGACAAGGAAAAACACAATAATATATTTCCTTTGAAAAATACACTAAAAAGATAAAGAGCAAAATTTAAACTTACAATATCATCGAAAAATTCATCACCAGCAGATTCTGGCATATGATCTTCATCATCAGCATCTGAATCATCCCCAGCAATGTCATTGCCTAATTTGGTAGTGGGTACAACTTCAGGTCCTGGAAAACAAGAAAATCGATTCTCTTAATGAATTATTTCATCATATTTACCTATGTAATGGTAAGTATTCCTTCTCATGGATAATAAGAGTAGATAAAAATAACTAATGCTTACACATATTTATGGAAAGCGCTACCAATGCAAATGCGCTGCAGGCTCAAAGTTGTGATTGTATGTAACACTTTTTTGTAGGGTTGAAAATATCAATAAAAAATACGAATCTATCCATCTGTTTTTCTAACAATCTACTATTACCGATGGGAAACTGAGTTCAAAAACACATAGTAAGACCCTGAATATTTTTCCCAAAAATTATATTAGTGTCGTTAGTATTTTAGATACATAGTGCAAGATAGGTGCTAGATAAATGGATACAAGTTTAAAAATGGGGGGTAACGGAGATGCAAATTAACAGCTAATATCTGATACACCATGAGAGCTCTAGGCATAAGCTTCGGGGCTAGGTAAACAATCAGAAAATATGAGCCACCGTTGATCGGTACAATAAATTTCTCCCACCAATTTGCGTCAATACGAGAGTGGAATCAAAAGCTTTTATTCGATTACAACACTGTTGACTGCTTACGGAGCGAAATTAGAGAAAATTCAGTACCGAAAAATGATAAGAGCAGAGGCATATTGTAACCAAGAGCTATGAAAGTGAACAAACCTGTTAGGCCAAACTCTTCAGCAATTTCTTCTTGTTGTTGCTTCGCCTGTCGTAAAATCTTCCTTGACAATTTTGGATCAACATACTGGAAACAAAAATAATTAAAGATTAAGAAGGTTGAAATATGAAACTTTTCCAACAGTTTCTCTGTTAACATTTCTTTCCTAATACGTTTTAACAAGGTGAGGATGGCCACGGCTGAACATGAAATATATTCAAGGCTGTACTTACCCGAGTAAAAACAAATATATTCTTGGTTTGAGAGTTGCTGATGATTTTTACTGAGTCTCTTGCAAAAATCCTCAATTTTAATAAACTAATTTTCTTCTCATGGATCAATTTAAAAACCTTAAGTATTTCTCTGTGGGCATTCCCATACACTATACTTATGCTTACTACCCATAAATTTTGTGTATTTATGCTTCCGTCGGGTAAAAAGTAAAATTATCTGGACACTGGTACTTAGAGAGAAAATGATGTATTGATTTACTCAAAGAATGTATTGGTTACTTCAGAAAGTTTTCAAATCAGAGATGTCAGATTCGTAAGTTGAGTACCTGCTCATACAGATACGACCCTTGACATCTGCTGAGGCAAATAGCAGTTTCAGTAACTAGGTGAGAAGATGAAATTGATCAACTTATCGAAAACCAAAATTTATCTGTATTCACACTCATGTAGGTACAATTCTGCTGTAGTGGTATCCTCTGCTTATATTCGCTAGCGCTCCATTTTTATCTCTGTACTTACTATCTGCACAACATGAAGACAACTTTTAATATATTGAATTTCATACCTATCTTCAGAACCCTTGGTGTAATACATACACTGTATAGATAAACTGAATACTCACATCTTCATCTTTTTCTTCAATTTCATCTCTAAATTTGATTCGGAATTTATCTGTGACGCGCTTTTCAGAGTTGATCTGTTCTTCTAAGTTTTGACGACCTCCACGCTTCTTGGGTTTCTTTATTTTACCCATGATGATAACACAATAAATTCACTGAGTAGCTCACTAGAATTTAAGAGTCTGAAACTAAACACAAAGGCGGATAAAACAGAGGAAAATTAATTAAAATTAGGAAAACTGGAAAACTTCGGTATTCGCAGCAACTTCACGTGGACGGGAATTTGAGGTTATGTTCAATTGTTGACGCAACAAAAACCGATGACTGATGAGCCTGCGATCGAAAAGTGCTTAACGCAGGAGAGCATCCTAAAAAAAAATCACTGAACTAAACAAAACATTTAATTAGATGACAGAAAAAAATTTCAATCTTCAGTTCGACAGATCTTGCAAGCAGTTGATCAAACCTGAATGTAACATACATTTTCCATAGATTGAATGCTTTTGAGGAATTCGGAATAGTACTAAAAGATTGCTGAGGACACAGGGGAAGTTATTCATAGTTTAATTTTGCAAGCGCAGATTGGCGTGCTTGTCGCTACGAAGAACATGAGAAAATATGAATTCTTGGCGCCAAACGAAAGATGCGCATATTCATCCTTGAAGTACATGCGTGCGTACCTCTATAGACAGCTGTTCTAGCACTGGCATGACAATATCAATAAACGGGAAAAAAAGAAATTCTTTTCTCTTTGAGTGCGAGCTGAACCCATAACCCTTAAAATATTGGCTTTATGTATTCCTGATTTTCCACGATACAGTGTGTTGAGTTAGAATTTCTCATAAACTTACTCCAACAGTGATGCATTAATTTAATATAAATTTTACGGTTTCTGCTCCTGTTCTTCATGTGACAGAAGTTTGGAGGTTTGTGTCTCCATTAAGCATATTATTATCCTTATTATTTGCACAAAGCAGTGCATATATTGAGCTTAAGTTACAGAGAATTTTCTGCGATAGGAGTTTTTCTTTAATGAGTCGCCAATCAATGATTTTGCAATTTACACGGTTTAAAATCAAGCATATAGCGAATAACAGAGCTTTTCAAAAATTGTTTTGATCCAGCTGAGACCTTTGAAAACAACCACTGGCTGTGGCAAAATCATTCTTTCATGAAAAATGAAGTACCGCAATTGAATGAAAAAGAGGCCAAAGTCTTACTAAAAAATCTCAAAAATAATATTTATAGTAATTAAAATCAAACCTTTTCTTCTCGTATGATGCTGGGGAAATTTGAAAACGACGATGAACAACTTCGAGCGTAAATTGAGAAACTTACTACAAAAGAGGAGGAAACTTTGTCTCATTTGAATATGAGCATGTCTCGGCAACTTGGTAACGGTGATGATAAAGTTGAAGAAATAAATTTCAGACTCAGACGAGCACTTGCAGAACGAGTCATGAGAGAACAAGAATTAATGCAAAAAATTGAGCACCTGCAATCAGACCTCTGCTGGCGATCTGATGAGTTTCTAAACTTGAAAATAGATGAGATTTTGAGTACTCACTTTTTAAGGCCGGAGGATATTATGAAACTTTCTCAAGACAGCGTTTTGGCTGCTGTAAAAAATGAGATGAAAACCAAGCAAAGTCCATACGTTTCAGGGAAAGAAAAATCATGCACAAATAATCAAACTTCGGAGAATTTATTTCCGCAATACACCCCCCACTCAATAGTGGAAATAAAAGATGAAAAAAGGAACAACCTGAACGCAACACCAGAGCAGATAAGTGGGCAGAGTCGTTTGTTGAGAGATTTAACAATTGATGAGCCAATGGAAGAGGAAGAAACATATTGCAATCCCAAAACGAACTCAGATTCAACGAATTATGAAAATACATCAAATAAAATAATGACCAACAAAAATTCTTTAGAGGACAATCATTCAAAAGTAAGTTTTGCTAATGATGAAGAAAAGAAAAAAAGCATTTGGGAACTGGTAGAATTCTTTGAGGTGGATAAATCTAAACAACACAACGATGGTTTTGACAGACAGACAAAGAATCGTTACAAATTGGAGACTGATGAAAATGACCAAAAACTATTAAATGAGAATGTTCGTGAGGAAGGTGAAACATTGGATAGTTCGGTCAATTCATCATCTATTATCCATGGGCAAGATACGAAAAGCAGAACATTGCAAGGAAAAGTTGATGTTGATAGAACTAACATATTAACTGAAGCTGATGAACATCGTCAAATTCCACTCAATAAATTGACGAATAACAGTCGAACATTTGAAAAAACATATAAACAGGTGGAAATTTTCACAACTGATTCAGTTGAACTTCATAAGCAGCATTCTGAGACTGTTACATGTGAGAACCATTTGAAAAAGAGCGGAATGTTCAAAGCATTTCCTGCACTGTTGGAGGAGCCTCCTGAGTCTGTGAGGATCGAAATTCCGATCATTGAACCAGTGAGAGGAGCTCAAACTAGTGACAATATTGAGAAAGAGAATGATGTCAATAAAACAGAAAATTCCACGCCACTGAATAATAAGAACTGCTGTGAGGAGCTGACAAGAAAGAAACCGTACAATCATAACATAAAAAATATTCTCAGGTTCAATTTGGAGCAATCAAAGGAGGATGATTTTGAATGTATTTTGTTGGAGGAATTCATTCTCAAACTGAATGGACTGGTAAAAACTGTGGAGGGATGTCTTAAACTACAAAAAAAAATTCAAGTGCATCTGTTACAAACTATTCGAAATTTTGATGTGATCAATATGAGCACTGATAGACCAGAAACAACAAAAAACCGTCCAATTTTAGAAACAAAAAAAAGTCTTCAGAATCCTTTAGGCGATGATTTCAAATCAAATTGTGTCAACTCTACGACCCGCACTCCTCACTTACATAAATCACCTGAAAATGCACAACCTTTGGATGGAGAAAATAATGAAGTTCACACACAACATCACACTGCGGAAAACAAAAACAATGAAAAACACTTGAATGATAAAAGAGACATTAGCAATAAAAGAAATGTTAATGACACGACAGACATAAACAATGAAAGCAATATTGATGCTACAAGAGACGTTAACGATAAAAAAGACGTTGCTGATGACAGGAATGTTACTGAAGGAGGAAATGTTAACAAAACAAGAGACATCAACAATAAAGGAGATGGTGTAGTAGCAGGAATACAGGATTTAAATTCAAAGAACTATCAATATGAGATTTTGAGACAAAAAGTTGACAATTTATGGAAGTATTTAAAAATAATTGAGGCGAATTTAAAGTATCAAGATGCAATATTTTACTATCTTGAAGCTTGTGTTCAAAAAAAGATAGTTCACGCTAGTTTAACTAAAGGATTAGACAATGATTTCCTTCCCGAGGAAGCTCAAAGAGAAACATCCCAAACATCGAAATTAGAGGAGCGATTCAAGCAAAAAAAACAGGATATCTTGCCTGTCATATTGAGCCAGGATAATGAAAGTTTTCTGAGATGGATTCAAAAGGTGAAGACAAATAAAACCTGTTTAGATGGAGATTTTGGCGATGAGGTAGTGGAAAAATTTGGCAGCATATTCCGAAACCTGACGACAACTAGCTTAAGAGACAATGAAAGTAAGTTCAAAAACTTTAACTCCGACTATCCTAAACGAGGTAAAATTCCATCTAAACCTGACGAAGTGTTGGATGACAATAGAAAATACAAAGACACCCAAGAAAAATGTCCAGAGGAGTTGGTCACCAATAAAGATTTTCTGGAGAGTAAGAAGACAATTAGAGCACCTTCAGGCACAATCCTGAAAATGATACATAAAATGGAAAAAGACATTGATGTGCTAGAGACATGGATGGCCAACATTGACATAGAACAGAAAGAGGAGACAATTTTCGGCTTATTGAAGAAAATATTGATAAATAGACAGCGTCTATTGAAATATTTAGCTACCTGCGAGTCAAAGAACGAAAATTGAACATTTATTCCTGACTTTACTGATTAAAAGGTTTGTCGCAATTACCACTCAAGCACTACATGCAAAGTTTAAGAGCGTTTTTTTATATTGATTGAAAGCCCATTTTATGTGCTATGTAATTATATTTTGAGGCAAGATGTGGACTAAAAAGCAAAAATATTATGTAAGATTGGTCTAAGTGCTTTCGAATGCCCAGTCTTCATTATGAAATTGTCTCATACATAACAAAGTCGGTACTCAGCGTTAAAATAAATTTACTTTTCCTGTGACAACTACGAATAATTTGTAGCATAACGGCTCCTTATTATGAAAAACTGGAGCTGCAAGTTAAATGAATTGTCATAATTTAACAGAGTTGAACAAAAAATTGCAGGCTGGGAACATTAGAGCAAAAAGCGGGGAGGGAACAATAGCTTGATTTTCTGATGACTTTTGATATTTTAGTGCGAACTTATTAAACTCATCTACTCCTATTTCCTTAAAGTATGAATAAATTTCATGCCTCACAGTTTCATCATTATTTTACTTCTTTAAACGAAGGGCATGTTTCTTGAACACAGGCAGCGATGAAAGGAATTGTACTTTTTTGCAAACCTAAAAAGATCAAGCAAAATTAAGTAAAAAATGAACTTTTTGATCTCAATTTGCTTTGATAAAAATAACTGAATATATCATGTAAACTGAAATAAAAAAATGGAAATATAAAGCTTCATTTTTTTATTAGAAATTTACACATAGAAAAGAACAGATTTTTTTCTTCTTAAAGAAAAAAAAATTTTTGGCATGTACAGTGATTTAAACTTACAAAATTACTATCAAAGTACATAGAAATAATTGACGCCTTCAATGGATTGTTACAGAGGAACTATTTATGTTGGTTGATGGTGTTTCACCGTCCAATAACTTGAACTCTAAGGCACACCTATTTCTCTCCGGTATTAGCCCAATTTCATTGCAAAGCAAAGCCTGAAAACAAAATAACATCAAGGAGAAATCAGTGGTTAGTCATTACTTAACTCCATTTTTCCAAATGAAGCTTAATTACAGCGATTTTTTTTTTTTTAATGGTACTAACTGAAGAAACAAAAAACCACATACTGCACTTAACTAAAAAAGGGGTCTAATAATAGATGTTACCAGTATATCAAATGCTGACATGCATAAAGATTTTTAGATTCTTTAAAAAACTATTAAAAGTAGGTTAGGATTCCAAACGTAATGACTTTCTAATGATTCAAATGAAAATAAAAGTCGTACTGGCACTAAGAAAATGAAAAAGGCTTGAAAATAAGGATAAAAGTCTTCAAGAATAACAGTTAGCTCCTGTAAGGCTGGAGAAGTGTAGAAAAGGCCCACCGTAGCTAGGGTGTGCGATATAATGTGGATATTTTACATAGGGTTACCCCCTTAAAAGGAGGAAAAAGCTAATCTTTCAGCACTATCTGGCATCAGTGATAAGGCCTTTTAGCCTGCCTGCTCACTTCTGATGCAGCTGTATCTTGAAACTCACCTGTAAATGAACAGTTTCTTTCAATTTGAACACAGCATTAACAGCTTTGAAGCTAGCTTTGACCCTGTTGAGCAGTTCAATGACTTCAGCGATGATTTTGTGCCGACTCTGTTGGTTGTTAAGATGAGCGACAACTGCTACTCGAGACTTAGCGGACAGAAGCAATGCATTACCGATTTCATACTCGCTTCCATGAGATAGAATTGTGAGAAGTGAATGATCGACTAGCTTATAGGTTTGAGCAGGGAGATTCATTCGCAGCTGAAAAAGGAAAGAAAATTTAGCTGGATTGAAAAAAGGTTGATTTATCAACTGGCAATCAATGGGCAAAAAACACATTTCCTTTGGACTGTTGTTGGATGAAATTTAGTTCATTATACACCAGAATTTCTCATTGACTCCCCAAAAACTTTGAAAGAAGCAATTTGACAACTTTAGGAAAATCAGAAATTTTCTGAAGGGAAATTGAAAAGTGAACTGAGCTTTTCGAAAAAACCAAATAGTTGACGGCAGATGTTGTAATTGTNTATCTTGAAACTCACCTGTAAATGAACAGTTTCTTTCAATTTGAACACAGCATTAACAGCTTTGAAGCTAGCTTTGACCCTGTTGAGCAGTTCAATGACTTCAGCGATGATTTTGTGCCGACTCTGTTGGTTGTTAAGATGAGCGACAACTGCTACTCGAGACTTAGCGGACAGAAGCAATGCATTACCGATTTCATACTCGCTTCCATGAGATAGAATTGTGAGAAGTGAATGATCGACTAGCTTATAGGTTTGAGCAGGGAGATTCATTCGCAGCTGAAAAGGGAAAGAAAATTTAGCTGGATTGAAAAAAGGTTGATTTATCAACTGGCAATCAATGGGCAAAAAACACATTTCCTTTGGACTGTTGTTGGATGAAATTTAGTTCATTATAAACCAGAATTTCTCATTGACTCCCCAAAAACTTTGAAAGAAGCAATTTGACAACTTTAGGAAAATCAGAAATTTTCTGAAGGGAAACTGAAAATTGAACTGAGCTTATCGAAAAAACCAAATAGTTGATGGCAGATATTGTAATTGTAATAATATTGTATTGTAATAATATGTCACTCTGATAACGGGAAAGGGGGTGTTAAGATCTGGATTACATGATACCACCAATTTTTCGACAATCTAAAACGAAAGGGAGATGTAAGATGGTAATTTTTAGACCTTAATTCATCCCAAATGCTCATTTGAAAGGGACGGAAAGGTCAGATCAAGCTGAGCGTTACGTTTGGGGGGGGAGGGGGTGCATGGTGTAGACCTGTGTTACAGGTGCATTGCAACAGGGGTGTAAAAAAATCCGATTTCTAGTATTTTCTGTCTTTTATCAAAACTCCCTAGGTAGATAGACTTATTTTCTTAAAATTGAAATATGTTTGGTTAAATTTGAGATATCAATGGATTCAACATAATGAGTCTCGTCATTCAGAAAGGCTGATGTTTTTCATGTGTGTAATAACAACTCACAGTAGCAGCTTTGCCTGGTACAGATGAAAAGTAAATGAATGCAGAATTTGCTGGAGAACCTTCAGGTAACATTATTTAATTCAAAGACTTACCTGAATAGAGGCGAGTTCCATTGAAACTTGAGCGCTAAGTAGGTCCAAATAATGATAGTTCGCCATTGAGAGTGCAATAGTGAGAATTGGAATTCGTGCTACTTGTATTGCTCTGGCTGCTAAAATAAGAGCTCTTACCCGTAGAGCTGGACATGATACTTCAGTGGAATCTAACACTTGATGAGCCGCCTTCTGTGCTCCGACAAAATCAGACTTTGCAATCAATAACTCTGCTAGTCTGAAAAATTTTATTGAGAATAGAATACAGTTCAGAAATATAACTTTTGAATCACTATATAAATGTCGCAGACAATCAGCAATCGCCGGCAATTTGTAAGCTCCGTACTTGTCGATTTGTCAAATTACAATTACAATGGCACCGATAGAGTATAGGTTTCTTTGGCGAAGACGTTCAAGGCACCACCCCAGCTTGGAACGCCTTCAAATCCAGCGATACTCTCTGCACTACTTGAAAGTTAGTTTAGTTGCTTAACCAAACCAAACCCAATGCAGATTATTGAATACATTTCACGAACTCGCGAATGTGCTAGCTGGTACCATGCATTCAAGAAGAAGGGGATAACGTATGTTTAAATTCAAAGCATAATAATCACTACTTCCTATCTCATGTTTACTTTTGTCACTTTAAATTTTTTTAATTTGTTGATTCAACACGAATAGATTGCAATTTGCCGGCGATTGCTAATTGCCTGCGACACATATAAAAAACTATTCTTGACTGAGGATTGAATGTCCCAGGAAAGTCAAGTGCCAGGAACAAGAATTACAAAATTGGAATAGGGAAAGGCTGGTTAATGTGAAAACCCGATTCCATGGCTTGAGACGATTCTTAGCAACTCGAGTTTACCTGTCACAAAAAGCCATTTGCACAGGCTTTAGCGATGGAATTTTGGGATTAAATGCACTAGATCTATTCATGAATAAACTACATACCTTAGGGCTCTTTCCCACATTTTCTCCCAAAATTCTCTACAATTCGTGCTGAGATGGAGGATATAAAACTTAGCATTTAAGCCATTCAGGCAGCCATACGTACATACATAAAATTCGCTCCTACAATGCACTCTGACACTCTGCGACACCCCAACGCCGCATGTACCTGTCTCCTCAAAGGATATAAGGCAACTGACATCGCAACATCTCTTAGTCAACGCCCTGCCGCAAAACCTTAAATTATTTCTTACTGCAGAAAGCCAAAATGATTCCTATTTCCAGAGTTTCCAACTAAAATCTGCCATCAATATGGGTTCTGTCTGGTTCCCTGTTGAAGCAAAGTCTCTGTCTTGAAATTCCCTAATATTTTTGCTCCTGGGAAACCTGAGATTTTTCAGTTTTAGAAATTGGAAAGTGAACGATTCTAAGCCACTTTTAACTTAAATGAATTTAAGTTATACTAAGTTACACTGGTCAGGGGCGGACTGGAAGTCGAAAAGTTAGGAGGCGACCTAGACTTGGGGGCCCCTCCTGTCGTTCGGGGGCCCCTCTAAGGAGATCCGGGGGCCCTCCCCCGGAAAATGTGGAAAATTTCACACTTTTTAAACGCAATTTTATGCATTATTGGAGTCAAATTGTACAGTATTTGAACTTCAAAATAACCCATTCTCAGGATTCTTTCGGGGCCCCTTCATCACAGAAGCTTTAGACGACCTTCCATGTCACTTAGAGACAAATTTTCAAGGATTTTGGGGCCTTTTAGTGACTGAATAGGATAAAAAAATTACAATATTACAGGGGAAAAACCATAACTCGAAAAAAATTCGCCGCGGGGGCCCCTTCGGGACCTCCGTGGCAAATTGTTAAGAGGCGATCGCCTCCCCGCCCCCATGGCCAGTCCGCCCCTGACACTGGTAACTTACACGTTTTTTTTCCAAAGCACATCGCAGATGTGACTGTCCACAGAAAAAAGAAATCTTGGTGGTAACAATCTCAAAACTGAGTGAACAGGACCACAGGTTTGAGGAAAATTTTAAGAAAATTTTAGCTCGCTCACAAATCTAATACAAATTTGCTGACCTGACCTAAGAAAAATTCTTCTGGTGAAAAGTTTAATTCCAAAAACTAAGATCTCTTTATGAGGGTGCAGCCACAAATTGAGAATCAAGAAAATTATGTAAGATTTAATTTCATCATAAATTACGATAAATTTCAAATTTGATTGAAGTAAAATCTCAAAGTATTAATTTTAAAGAGAAGAATATGTTCAGTCAAAAAAATACATACATACCTGAGATGGCTTTCATACTTATTTACAGACAAAAGCCTGTTTACAGCAGCCTCAGCATCTTGCCAGCGACCTTCATACAATGCATGCGTGAATAGCAGAATTTGTTCAGACTCTATCCACCATTGTTTATTTGAAAACTGATCTTTAACATACTCCAAAACTAATTTAGCTAATTTGTACTCGCCCTGGAATACATGGAAGAGAAATGAAATCACATCACTGGTAAATAAAAATGAAGGGGTGCCTATAAATTAACTCTAAAGAGAAAGAAAAATTAACACTTACGCAAAATAAGTTTATGCACTTCTATACAGCAAAAGGAGATCATCTGACGTCACTTTGACATGTAAAATAAAGGAAGAAATCAAAATAGTGGATCTCCTGTCGCAGTCTAAAAGTGCGTAAATTTATTTGGCAAGGATTCTAGTTATTTTTGTCTTCACTTTGAAAAGCTCAGACTTCAACATTTGAGCATTTGACTCTTGAACAAAAATCTACCTTCCATGGATCTGACTTTTTTAAAAGATTCTAAATGAAACTCGGAACTGTTATACAATAAAGCAAAAGTGATACATGTAAAAAAAGAAAAAGAAAAACCCTGAATTTGCTTAATAGCATGGCAAAAATAAGAAAGAACCTTCAAAAGGTATAAACAGTGCTGTGAATAAGAAAATGAATTTTTTTCAGAGTACTTAAAAATTTCAAATATTTGTCTACATACGTCCAGCAACTACTTGATACATATTTATTCTCAATTAAATAATGAGGAAGATCATCAATTGTAACTTCAACGGCTGGAATACTCACTTGGATTGTAAATCTGTTCACAATATTACATACTGCTAAACAGGTCCCTTCTCCATTATACGTAGACATTCCTTGCACTGGATCTGTCGTATCAAGGTGAAGTAAGATTTGACTACAAAGAGAGGCCATTTCAGTTTTGCCATATAAATTCCACAAGGCTGATTTGTGTGTGAAACTACAAACAATCAGGTCAATCATAGAGAACTGACAATTGAGAATATCGCTCCTCATTAAGACCTAAAAAGTTAGAAAATAACTGTCATAACAACCTGTAGATTTAAAGTGCTAGAAGTCAACATTTTAGTTTTTACTGACAGGAAAAATTTTGGATGGGGCGTTCAAAGAGGTATAAGATTCCAAAGTTTGAAGAAAACTGAGAACCAAAAATCAACACTTCCAGGGATATTTTTGTTGTTCTTCAAAAATAATTATTATTGTGTAGCTTTATGTAAGCATATACTATGTGCACAAAGGAGGTTTTCTACTGAAATTTTTCTGAAAAATAAATTTTAGAGAGGCGTTCAGAAGACCAAGGAAGTTTTTACTTTGGTTTTTCAGACTTTCAATGAGTTAAACAATGATGAAATTCTGAAAAAATAAACAAATAAACTTTAATTTGTAATTTTGAATACTATGAGAACAAACAAACAAAAACCTAAGGAGCAAAGTATAGCGCAGGAAAAATGAGAGAACTTAGAAAGTTTGAGACGATGTCTGTTGAACAAAATTTTTTCGGACCATCCCTTCAATAGAAATCTCTGTCTTTGTTACGTCTGAAGCCAATTGCCAGCTGCTAATTTCTTTCAACCATGCATCTACTCCGTGATTTTGCATCAAAATATCATATTCTACGATTCATATTCAGTTATTCTTATCCTAACTGTGTATTGGATTCCTTTCTCATTTATAGAAGTTTCAGCGCTTTTAAGAAATGAAATAGAAAATTAGAGAGAAGATAGAATTACGTACCTCAAGAACTAGAGCTGGCTTCCCTCCTGTCATTGCAGCAAAACGTGCATAAGCTTGCAAACCTAAAGACGTCAAGTAATTAAGGCCGAGATCAGAACTCTTTGAGATAGATCGCTCGATGAGAACCTCCTGAAAAAGTACAGATTTTTAGACAAGAATTTAAAAATTTGTTTGCATACAGACATATTCCAATGATTTCTAAAATTTACCTAGATGTCAAGAAGATGCTCTGAAAAATATCTAAGCATGATTATAAATGCAGTTTTGTCTCTTGGACAAAAATTCAATGTAATTTTGATTACCAATATATCATTGATTTTCCTAAAAAATCGCAAAAATTCAATATAAGCGATTGATATTTCGACTCATAAACGTTAAAAATCGATTCTACAAGAAAAAATACGTAGGTGTTGGTGTACTACAGTCATATTAGGTGCATTTAGTCATCCATGAATCAAAAATGAACAATTTCAATCTCAAAAAATCGTCGATTTTCCGTAAAGTATCTTAAAAATTCGATATAACCGATCAATTTATCGACTCGTCAACATTAAAACTCGATTTTGCGTGTAAAAAGAAGTAGGAACCGCTGTGTATAACATGTGTAAACAACGATAACAACCCCGTAGATACATCAATTCAACGAGAAAATAGCGAAAAATAAGGCCGGAGTTTGACCCCTTTGCCCCCCCGTAACTCGAAAACGGCTCCTATACTCATCTTGAAATTTTTTCCTGAGTTTTCTGTTATTTTAAGCTTCCACTTGAACCTTGGTTTGATGGTCGAATCGGATACCGAAAAAGGGGCGAAATTTTGGGAGGCTCTTTTAATGAATTGAATCAACTCAGTCCTTGTCAAGATCAGTCTATAAGTTACTTACTTTGTTCTCATCAGTGAGTTTGTAGAGCCACGCTTGAGCATGTTGAAGGCACACATTGTCATTGGCCTCGTGTGACAACTTGATCGCTTCTTTGAGCGCACAAAGAGCTTCATTCCTGTTAGAAAAACACAGGAAAAAGTTTTAATAAAAACACAAATTTAAAACTCTCCATCTACTTTTCTGTATTAGTTTTGAGTGCCTTTCCAAATTCACTGATGTAAAAATAAGTTATTCCTGGAATATTTTGAGTGCAAAAATAGAAAAAAGAAAAAGACGAGAAAGATAGCAGGTTTGCACAAATTGGAGGCTTTAATTTTCAGATTAGAATTTGGAAGTTGAATTTTACTGTATTTTACACTCATGAGTTCAACTTATTTGTAAGAAAAAATAAGAAAGAAAACATTAAAACTTCCTTTTTGACAGTGAAACTCCCACACCACATAACTGCGACATTGCAGACTTCCTGTCAAACTCTATTTTCTAAATGGAGAACTCCTCAACGTTTCTTCTTAAAAACTTCCATGATTTTTCTTCTCTCTGCGAATTACATAGAAAAAATTGAAGGAATGATGTGTTTTTCTCCTCCGTTGAAGCAAATATAATAGAACCGAAAATTTTAAACACCGCAAACAAGATACGAAGTTAGAGAGTTTCACCATCCTATTGTATTTTGTAATTAATAAGCATTGTTTAGTACTTGCCAATGAGTTGTGCCCCCATTTAGAATCTGCTACTGTTTTTAAAGAAACATCTCTTTTTGAAATATTGATGACTGAGATGGCTTTTATTCGTATCTTTGCACATCGCAACTATGAAACATCCTTGAGCAGTTTCAACTGCTCAGTTTTGAAAATGTAGACTATAAAAATTGAACAACTGTCTTGAATCTACTAATAATTATGAGCTGGTGTACGCACTTTTTTGTATTTTCTCTGGATACATTCTAGTGTTGAAAGCATCAGCGTTTGAGCGGAAAAAGAGAAACCTAAGGGACAGTCTTTCGGACAGGTAAGGAGAAAAAACTGGACTTACTTCCTATTAAATTGAGCATGCAGTATGGCTAAATTCAAAGCAGCATAGCGAATTCCTTTGCTTTTTTCATCTTCTTGCTGCATACTTGCACTTCTATCAAAATAATGGAACAGACTATCAAGAGCACCAGTTAATTCCTTCACTCGCAAACAATTAAGGTAGCTTAAATAGTGCTGGAATAACAAAAAGAGATAAAAAAGTAATTAATGCTATTTTCTACGAACCATTATGCTGTTAGAGAAGCATCTCAGTTTTGCGGCAATGCATTAGGCCTTGTCCATTGTCCACACACGCGTGGTTCACGGATCTTCCGGCAAAAATGTTCCTAGAACCTATTATAACTCAGCTATAACTTATGCCACAAAACTCCAGTTCAAGGAACTAATTTGCACAAAAGGTCCAAGAACCACCCCTGTGTGGGCAAGGCCTTGAGTGCAACGAATATGTTTTAAATCTTAGCCGTTGCAGAGATTCTTTCGAAGAACTCAAAATTTTGTCTCTGAAAATCATAAGTACTGTATACATTCAAATCTTAAAATAAGACTGATCAAAATCGATTCATCAAAATTGATTGGAAAACTAGAGAGACTAACACTTTAATACTTCCAAATTTGCTATAGAAGTGGCTAAACTTTTAAGTGCATTTTATGCCTAGCATGCACTGCGGAAACTCGGAGGCTTTCCCTTGAGTTTAATAATTTTAAAGGATTTCAAGGCTGATTGAAAATTAGTGACCTGGCCAAACTAGCCCTTCACTTGAATCCACTCCAGACTATTGATAGATTGAATCTTAACAGGCTTCTGAGTAAAAATTTCGACTTACAGCTTCAGCGTGCTCTGAGTTGGCTTTTAAAATTTCACGAATTTTTTGTTGCAGCTCAGATGGAGGTAGTGCTTTTAATTCATTGTTCTGGAGCAGCGCAGTCTGTTGAGCAATGAAGAACTCTGCCTGTCGTCTGGACCACAGTTTTGTTACATCTGGGGGAATAGGAAAACTGCAACAAATTTTTCTTTGTTAATTGAAAGCTCCCACATTTTGTTGAAACAAAAGTACACTATGACAGCCCGAGAACATGGAATAAAAATAGACAAGTGTCTATTCTATAGGCCTCGATACTTGATCAAATTCTGAACCAATTCTGAACCAATTCTGATCAAAGTAGACCAGTTGATGACTGATGGTCATCATGCAATAGTCCTCTTTGATCAAAAGTGGACGGGCTGTCAAATTTTGATCAGAATGGGGTGCCACCACTCATCATTTCCTGCAACTTGAAACATTTCTGCCAAGTTTTTATTTTAAAATGAAGCAAGGTAATGATTTTAAGACTGATGACCTCCAACTCTTTGATGGTAATTGGTTCGGGAATGATCGTGTATCGAGACCTTGAAGGTCAGGAATCCTGTCTATTTTTGTTGAAACATATGTTTAATTACACAATGTTCACACAACGTCATTTGTATAATCTAACTTCTCTATGATCTGTGTTAGAAATAATTTTTCACATCTCTTACAGCAGTTAGATTTTTAAACCTCTCTTAATATGAATCATTTCCTTTGTAAGATGTAAACGAAAACATATATCCAAGGTGAAACTGCCAGACCACATATCTTGTTTGCAGTGCCTAAAAATTTCCGCTCACTTTTTGTTTTTTTGAAGGAGACCAGAGCAATATCATTCCTTGAAATTTTCGCAGAGTTTTCTCTGCACAAAGAGAAAAAATCTCGGAAGTTTTCGAGAACTGACGTTGAGTAGTTTTCCATTCATAAAAAAAGGTATGACAGGAAGTCTGCAACATCCCAAACCAAGATATATGGTCTAGTTGTCTCACCGTCGATATGATGTTCTTTTCTAGTTCAGATCTTGCCTAGCAAGCCAATCGCAATCCTTGGAAATGAATCTCAAAATTCCCGATTCCAAGATATTTTAAGTTCCCATGAATCAAATGCTTTCGAAGATTTAGAGATAAAAAGAAAATCAAGGACTTTTTTAGGATGTCAAACTGTGACTGTTATAAAAATAGGAGAAGAAAAAATCAAGACACACTTTTTGCCATTGGCTGCATTGATTGTCTTCTGCAGTTTACTTGTGATTGGAGAAGTTTCAATCTTCTTAGGAACTATGCTGATAGGAGTTGCAAGGCTAGCTTCGGACATATCGGCAAGTTTGGATTGTGTTTTGTCGAAAGCACAGCTTGGAGTTGCATTCATTGAGTCAGTCATTTCCGTGGACATATCAATGCTTATATCTGAAGTGGTCTGCTTCAGCAATCTGGTTTCCTCGGTCAATCTCTCCGTTGTCCTACTCTTAATTTCAGTAACTTCATCTTTGACACTTTTAAGACTAGGCGAAGCTTCTTTTATTGTTTTGATGTTGGCACAGTGAATTTTATAGGACTGATAGATTCGGAGCGTTTGAGAGAAAGTCAACTTGTCGAAACACAGCAGCACTCTTCTGAGAAATACACCTGAAAAAACAATGGAAATGATTATTTAGTTACGATAGTTACAAAGTAAGTGGAGGAAAATTAAGGAGAAGAGGGCTGAATGATCTGTTCACCAAAAAAGTATTTATGGAGGTAGGTGCAAAATAGGACTAATGTCCTTAGCAGTTTTTTCAAAGTGAGCAAACTATATAGTGTGACCTTCCATAGGATAAGGAGCCATCCCTGCAGCCTGGCTGCTAGTAAGAACGACCAGCTAAAAGCACTTTCAAAAACCTCTCGAAAAATTATATTAAATTATTTCCCTTTTTGGTTATTTTTCAAGTAAAATTTACATTAAAAAGTTACTAAAATGAAAATTATCACTTTATTAAGAGTTTTTTGACTTTTTTTTTAATATTTCAAGTGTTAAAAAACTATAGCCGATCTTTTGAGAGTTCCTTGACACTTTTTTACTTCAATTTCACCACTCATAAAGAGTATTTGAAAAGAACCCAAAAAAGGTTTGCATAGGAACATTTAGCCTTCTTCTAAGGCTTTGTCTCATTGAAACTTACAAGTTTTTGAAAGTTTTGGTAACAGTCATTGCTACAAGGGTTAGTCCACGAAGCAATTTTTTAGGAAAGCTATTTTGAGTTTCCACAGGAAAACGCTCTCTAGTATCCTGAAGAATGAGATTTTAAAGGTCTAAGTAAATCACTTCCATGATAATTAAGGGCGAGAAGTTGGATAAAAATTTGATATCTTTGAACCCGAACATGGCGAAGTTAGCTATTTCCCCCAAAAATGTTTCTTGAACTACTCGCTTCAGATAGTCAAAATTCCAGTTCCGATTGAAAATTTGGCATTTTTTCTTTCTTTTTATTGCAAAATGTTAGTAAACTGTCTCAGCACTTGCATCCCTTTTTTTCATAGATGATTTGGAAAGACAATGAACCCAAGACATTGACATTTCTAGAAGAAAGCACTTACCCACAGGACTGCTTTTGTTCACTAGCGGTCCGACAGTATCATGGTCCAGCATCAGGCCTCCCATACTATTAATGACTTCGATAAGATGACCGACATCCTCATCCAAGATTATGGAAACCTGATCGATAAAACTTTTGACTAGTTCTGGCTCTGGTTTAAACTTCCCATTCTGTATTTCATTGACCAATTCTTCAAAGCTCATGTCGGGACACTGAAAAATGGTATTCAAAACTCAGTTGCAAGTCAAATAAGAAAAAGAAAGAGCTTTTGGAAAACTTGATCTTTAACCGGAAAAATTGCATGAAGTAGAGCTCCTTTGAATAGGCAAATAGCTGAGAAACTTAGAGGTATTAAGGAGCAAGCATGGCTAAACGTAAGTATCTCTCTTTTTACTGTTTACTGCACAAAACGTAACTGAAATTACAGAAAACTAATATATACCTGAATGAGGCGAAGGATCAACATACAAAAATCTCTCCTTTGATGGATGCTTAAGGAGCCATCACCTGTAAAAAAAAAAAAGGTTCAAATTATTACTATTCAATAACATCCTTTTGAAAGACATGGATTTCCGGCTGAAAAATTAATCATGTGCAGGATACATAGAGGCTTTTCATGCACTTGGCAATTTTAGAAATTCAGGCTCATTAAAGCATTGTGCCATTCAACTTATAAAATATTTTATTCCTTCAAAATTAGTACATTAAATCTAAGTAATGAGACCATCTTTTTAAAATAATTACACACTTCTAAGTATGTGATGCAATTGCCAAGACTTTAAAAGGGTAGGTAATACAGGCTTGAAGTCATCCTCCTAATTCGGACTTGTATGAATTTTAAATTTCTTCAAACTGTCAAGATTTTGCAAGTACATTGGGAATTAATGTTCGCTCATGGAAAAATGAGGGAAATTTTCAGGTCATGGACAATCTCATTGAACAATTACTTTCTGAAAACTGAAAAAGGTTACTGTATACTTACTCCTGTTGTTCACACAATAATCTTGAATTAGTAATGCAACTGAGAGTTTATGAGGAGTCAAATACTCGAATGCGGATTCATTTTTCAGCACAGATGCTGATTCGTATTCCTTCCCAGACATACTGCTTCAAATCTTAATTATGGACTTCAAGTACCTGGAAGAACAAAACCCCTTTAAGCAAAGAAATTTCGGTGAACAATGAACCTCATCAATGAAAAATTAAATAGCAGGTCTGGTCATATACAGCTCATCAACTTAGGTACCATCAAAGTTTAGAGCCAAAAATCGCCAACTGGAGAGATATGATGATACATTTGCTTGGAATAATTAAAAGATCTATAAAGTCCCTCAGCAGGTTACTGATGGCAACCAGGAGCCAAGTCTTAAGGGTCGCATGTAAGAGCTGAGAAACTGTTAAGACCAGTGTCTGCCACCAGTGTACCAGTATTATTCCGCTGGTGCGCCGTTAACAAAATCTACGCGCTCCACCTCTTGCCATGCTGTTTCATTATGTCACATCACTATGAAGTAAGGAGGCGTTTTCCCCACAAGTTAATGGTCCATCCCAGTGAAGGGAAGGCAGTGGCGTGCGGTGGGTTTAGTGACAGGGCAAGCCCTAGCATTTGCCATACCGGGGGGGTTAACGTAGCCTTTTTCCCCTCCTCCTCCCCCTAGCCTTCCTAGGAAATTCTCAAATTTCGATTTGAGAATCGAATTTGATTTCGAAGATTTCGTTTATTTAACTTGTTTCAAATGTTATTGAGCATTGGAGGACGGCTCCATGCTTTTAATTCCTAATTTTGCCACTTATTTGAGATATTATAGTCTTTATTCTACAGCATTTAGAATTTTTTGAGTTACTTAAATTTCCCCAAAAAAAGAGCTGACTGCATTTATAACATGATGAGAATTATCTAATTCATCACCGATTAGATCTAAGTGAGCGACATTTTATGGAATTTAAGGGCATTTGCTTCGGAGGAGCAATTACAACCGCGACAGAAAGAGGGAACAAGATAGCGCATCGGAGGCAGAAGCAGCGCGCTGCGGTGACGGGCCAAGAGAAGCGAGCTGCAATCGCGCAGCGAAGGGCTCCGACTCAGAACGTACCGCTCTCCCCGCCTGCCTTGATTCTGCTGTCGAGCAGCGGCTCTCCGCTCAGCTGATCGCGAGCGATTCTCCAGCGCATGGGTTGGCCCATGTTCAGGCCGTGCAGCGCGCTGCGCCACCTCCATCCGCTCTGCCGCTTTCCTACTTTAGTGGCTCTTTATGTATGTCTGTTTCTCTCTCTTTCTGTTTTTAATGCAATTTACTCACTGAACACTTTTTATAAATTATATTTGCTAAAATGTAAAACAGGTAATAGGTGTAAGTTTCTTCTTTCTTTTGAAATCTTTGGGCAAGCAGTGCTTGCCTTGCTTATCCGGACCGCACGCCACTGAGGGAAGGTCTGCACGGCACAGATATATCCGCACGCTTGAGAATGCTGACTTCGACTAAGATATGTCTAACACTACAGGGCAATTACATTTTGCCACCAATCTGAAACTATTGGAAAAAAAGAAATGATGGTCTCACCTCTTAGAGAGTTCTTCATTAGAACTTATACCGCAGAGCTCCTAAAATATGTTCCTTCGTCATACCGAACAAACTGACTGAAAGACACCCTGGCGCAGCATTGGAAATATGTTCATCAAAGTTTACTGATTAATTAATTAAAATCATAAAAAACAATGAAGTTTGCGAGGAATGTACCAACTTAAAGAAACTTGCAAATTAACAAGAAAAGCGGTGAAGGAGAACGAAAAATAGTTTGTTTAGGTAAACATAACCTCAAAACAATCGAAACATCCCGCCATCGTTTTGTTTATATTCTCCTCCAAGAGAGAGCGTTGCAAACGCTTAATAAACGCCTTCAGAAAACATGTCTGTAGCGATAATTGCCGCGTACCATATTGAAGGCAAATTAAAAACCGAGGTAACTCGTTTCATGTATTTCTTCCCTTCAGACTTAAATTGACAATATCATCTTGAGTATTCTTGAGCCAATAATGACATTTCTGTCAAGAGAATGTTATGAAGGCATGATTAATTGTCTTTAGTCAGAGTTACAGAACTTTTTTTTGCATAGCACCGTACCAGGGCACAGGCACACACAGTCTGAAATTCCAATGGAAAGGATTAGGAGGGTGGGTAAAAGGGGAAGGGGAGAAGACTGAGCGAGCGATTACCGAAAGCTCACTTTAATGGAAGAATAAAATAAAGGGCAAAAATGCAACTTTAATGCTAAACTGTAAATCAATACTTAAATAAAAAGAAGGTTTTTGGTGATTCTAGAATGTTGGCAGAGTTAAAAGGAGCAAAAAATCATAGAGTATTTTCACATCATTCAGAGCGGAAAAAGGGACCTAAATATCATAGAGAGCCAGCAAATAAGATTGAAATTGATTGTCTGAATTTAGTATGCCGGATTGGTACCTTATACTAAATAGACATGTACCTAGGATCCAAATTATGGATTTTTAATGCTATGGGTGATCTTTTTGCCCAAATTAATTTGTACCTACCCAACATTCCAACTCTTCCATTCCCGCACATTTTTGTGTGAAATGTACCGGCAGAAATCTACAAAAAGAGAGTTCATTCACCTGTCATGCAGGATATCCAGGATTGTTAGGAATTTCTATTCCAGGTTTGCTCCCTATTTGTTTGCACGTAATGACATGGTAACATTATTGGAAATTTTACTAATTTTATACACATTTTGGCAGCGTTGCCTGAGAAAATTAATCTAGTAGCGGTCAAGAGTGTGTGTAATTTTTTGTAATCAGCCTTATCTTTAATTGTCTGGAGGGAGCTCAGATTGACTCACGTTTCTTATTTCACAGATAAAGGGTTAAGGCATCTCGGGAGGGTGGTCAAATATCCTTGTTATCCTACTCTCTCCTGCTGTCTCCACCATTCTCCAACAAAGAATTCAGTCTCCATCCTAGTAAGAATGATACATTTAGACATGTGGTCTGGGACAGTTATGTGGTCTGATATGTCGAGAAGAGGACAGAATACTGGATGTCAGGTCCAATGTGGTGAGTGGTTCCTCAGTTTCTATTCAAAATGCAGCTGAGCCATCTACAACAAATTTCAGAGACAATCAACTGTGTAAGTTCAAAGTTCCTGTTCCTTATTACACCTTCTAAACGTTCATTTTTTAGTCTGAAACTTTCGGAACTCTTTGAAACTTTTCAGAGATACCTACTATTTCTGGGGTCTACAAATTGTTATAATCCATCAGGAGTTGTACTGTACACAAAAATACATAATTGTTTTCTCTATAGCCACGAGTGTCTAAAATAAGGGCTCAAAATTTAAAAACTCCCTTAGAGAGGAATCCAGAAATTTGTTTTCTTTTTTGAAACTCAATGAAAATAGAATTTTTGCTTGAAAATAAGAAATTTGCTTCGTTTGCTCTTGTTATGATTTTTTCGGACAGTAAAAATAAATTTGAGAAGGGAAGGAGACTAAAGTCTTGATTTTGGGATAGCATTTCGGCTTCGCATAGATACCCTCTTGAAAGAGCCTCCAGAAGCACAAAACAAACCTCAGTTTTCACAAATTTTCTGTAGGTCTGCCTTCTTTATTCTCTTTAAAGTCTGTTTTCAAAAATTTACTTTATTACAAAATGTCATGTGGGAAAGTAATTGTAGAATACCTACAGTTGTATATTGTTAACAAATTTCTTGAAATAACATTTTTCTAGAAACAGCGCTTATTTTTTCAAAAGTCAGCCAGTTGTTACTCGTTTTTGCATTTCTCGATACAGTGTTTCTCCGGGAACAATGTTCGACTTTTAGTTCTCCTTTGAAAACGTCATAACAATGGTCGACTGTATAAACTTGGAAATCTTCTAATGAAATACAGGTGTTTGAATTAATTACAGAAAGTCTTGTAGTAAAATAAAGTTTATTTCTCTAGGTCGTCAATGAGCTCAATAACTACGAAGACATAACATATCATTCAAACTTGTGCCACAAATGGCATGCAAGTTTGTAAAATTCATGCTTTAATAAAAGAGACAAAAATACAATGATTAGCTATTAATGCAAATTGACACACAATGATTATCACAAACTATCCTATTTTGGTATTTATTAAAATCCTAACAGATTGTTTGTACTAAAATGTTTAGATTACTTGTTCGGGTTGATTTTACTAGTCATGCGCGAGTAATCAACTAGAAATAGGTTGGGACGATTTGCTGTTTCTATCATGGTAAACTTTTTCCACGGCTTTCCTTGATTTCCAAGCCTTATTGACACTTCAGAATTTACTTACTTTAAATAATTGGGCAAGTCACCGACTGAAAAACCCTAAGGAATAATATAAAGGGCTTCCTTCCAAAAACATGTAGATCCTCTCACTAAGAGCATAAGTAAATCCTGATATGTCAACTTGTGTGGATGGTACATGATTACTGAATAAGGTTTCCAAAAAAAGTTATTTGACAATAGGTATTGCTAAAAAATTATGGAAGCATCACATCCGGTCAATTTAAAGTTAAATACATAATGATTAGAAAAAAATAACTCTTGTACAATAGCTTTTTTATTACAGAAAGTGCCTAAGTCAAAGTTTGACCTTTGAATTAGCTTTCAGTCCGGCCTACTTCTCCTTTGAAAGATTTATTAATGGTGAGGTGATTTTGGAGGGGCTTAAAGCAAGGTGTGCATGTGTTAGAAAAGTGAATAATAATTCTGAAAACCAATTTGATTAAACACACATGGAATAGAGGAGATGACAAGACACATGTGCATGACGTTTATCAGTAAAATATCTGAGGAAGATTATGCCTTCCAGGCAATGATTTTAAGCCCTTCCTTCAACTGACGGTTTACTAGAATTGAAAGACAGCTTGATAGTAATTTAATAACTTAGGGGTCTATTTTGATTTTAACTGATGATCATGCGGAGTTTCTTAGATTGTTTGCAAGTGTATGGGCTCCTATGAATTGCAAATCCAGCGGGTATCTCAGTTCCACCAATAAATAAGGAAATCATGATAGGTGAAATTTTCCCCGGTTAAAGTTTGATTTGATTGCTACAGTCAGTCTTCTTGCGATTGTTGTGGATTTAAAAGGGGCGATAACTTTCCTTCAAGGTTTTGACCCAAAACAACCTTAAAACACCTAAGTAAATGCAATTTTGAAGATATTATTGTACAGGAGCAAATGAGTAAATAATGGTTAAATTGATTATTCATGACAAAACATGCAGTACTAAATATAAAAATAAATAGGCAAGAAATAACAAATTCCTAATACAGATCCTAGCATACAAAATTGATGAATAAACAACGTTCATACTACATTCATCAGATAATAACCAAGAATGAATGAACGTTTTTCACAAGAATCTTAACATACGTACATTCCCTTTTGATGTGGACGGAGGAGTTAGTGATCTCACAACCAGCTTAACATTGATAAAATGCACAAATTTGCTAAAATGGGATTTAGCCATTGATTTTTAAAAAGTGAGGATTCATCATGTCTAAAAGTTCATTTCCACTATGCTTTCAACTTAAAATCTTCCAAAAACTCTATATTGAAATGAAAATTATCTAAAGGCAGTATCCACCATTTTCTACAAAAATATTGCTTAATATTTTGTATTCACTCATTTTGACATTCATAGTGGGGTTTTACAAGTATCCTTTTTTCTTTTTTCAATGAAGAGTTGAAACAGACCAGTAAATTTAATGGAATCAGGATAGTAATTAAGTATTGTAGTGATCAGTAGGTGAATTAGTTAAGTATTGCAGCAAGTTAATCAGTATTAGCGGTTAAAAGCAGAAGCAATATCTAAGAAAAAAAAAGGTTTATTCATCAATGTTTGTTTACACCATCTGAAAATTCATCTTAAATTAATTGGTTAGAATGAAAGCAAACCAACTCAGAAGAACTAAAATTTTCAGAAGACACAAAAACCCGCACAGTAGGTGAGAAAATTGGTATTAAAAGAAAACTTTTTGGTGCCATAAGAGAAGCACATTGAGACACTTTAACAGCCAAAGTTGAAATGAATGGAACAAAAATACCCATGAATACGCTATTATGAAGTTCAATGTGTTTTCTGAACATTTTCCCAAGTTGATGCATTTTCATTCTCACTGATTCAAATGGCATTCACACTAATTTTACCAAGTATACCACTAACAGGGCAGCTTCATTTAGAAAACTTTTCTAGGTGAAATTTACATGCATCAAAACATCTTCTTAAAATAAAAAAAGGATTAAAAGTTCTCAAAATTAGAAAAAACTTAATTTCAAAACCAGTAACTCTTTTGAAAATTATTTTTTAGAAGTTTTCACTGCCATATGATTGGACTACATTTTGCAAAAAGGAGCTCTTGTTTCTGGTTCATCCCTAGAAGCACGTATCGGCACAGGGAAACAAATGATAAAAAACGCTGTTCTTAAAATTAGTTAGAAATGATAGTTTCTTATTGAAATTGTAGTCCACTTTTGAAATGGTGGTATTTAAATTAGTTTCACTCAAGAATTCCGAGCAAAATTCCGAGAGAATTGTTTACAGAATTGAAATTATGCAAAAAAGTTATCAAAATAATATCATCAAAAATAAGTTCTCTTCATACATAAAAAGCAGGGAATAATGATAAGATTTACCCTCCACGTAATTTTTTATAAGAGACACATCTAAAATAAAATATAGTATCACAATCATAAAACTAAAGATTCCTTGGGAGTGTCGATGATTTCCTTGGGAGGTTAGAAAATTAAAATTGAGTCTTGCTATAAAAACAATATTTCGATGATTTATGAGCTAGTTTTTTCTAACAATTTCGTACAGAAGTAAAATGAAAAAGAATGAGATTCAGCAATTTCCAAAGATTAGGAATTGGATGTCACGGGTTAGTTTTTGCTAAGGAAGAAATATACAATCAATGATTTGGAAATTTACACGATTCTAAAATGTACAGCTAAAACATAAAAAATATGATTTTCACTCGTAAATATTAATGAACTGAACGCCTTAGTATATTCAAGATAATGGTAAAACCAAGAAAATAAAGGGTATTACGACAAAAGCCTTGAGAAATATTTGGTACCGACAACATAACAGGTAATATGATTCTGGTTGTGTAAAAATGGTAAAATGGCAGATTCATGATTTACATTAGAATCTTTCATCTTAATCTTCATGCGGAGTTGGTATCTAATTATAATAATATTTAAAAAAAAAAAAATTCTTGAGGTACAATGATTTAAAATTCATAAAGAGAAAAAGAAAGAAAGAATATTTGGTAAAAATTATCAGTAACTGTGACAATAAATACATATAAATCAAAATAAGTATGATGCCCTTTTATCATCATTAGGTTGATTGAAATGAAGATCGCAAATGGAAAATTGAAAATGTCAAGTTTTTAAAAAAAAAAGCCCCACATAACATCCTGAATGAAAGGCAATCAGAGCTGCTGAAGAGGACAGAAGTCAAGGATTTTGCTTCTCTTGCATTTAAAAGAAATTTACTTTTACTATTCTAGAGCATTCAAATAATAAATTTCTTGAGATTTTTTCGCGATAAAAATGCTCTGGGAATCGGAAAGGTCTTACGAAAAAATTTAACTTCGTCCTCTTTAGAATTCAAGATTCACTTTCTCCAATATTACTCGTGTTTGCTCAACAATTGACACCGTAGAAACATAACACATGAAAATGGCACCTATAATTTAACCTAGGAACAGATGGTAAGCACTGGCATTGTAATTGAAAGAATTTCATCAGGCGTCCAAGATACATAGGGTCATGGATCAAAATTTAAGTTCCTTAAACAGAACTTCCAACTGTCTAATACATCTTGAAGGATTCAGTACAGCCCCCTAACCTTAAAAAAAAAAAAAAAAATTATTTTACGTAATTAATAAATTATATATCACGTTATGAATTACGAACGGTACGAGAGGTTTCAATCACAAAGTTCGGGTGTTGAGCAATTATCTTCGGTCTCCTAAGGAAAAATCCTTCTGTGAAACTGACGGAGCAACCTGTGGCTTTAAACAGTGAAAACCCCATTTTCAGAATCTTTTTCTATGCTGGAAAAAAAAACAAAAAATTGAGTATAATTAGATCTGCTGAAAACCTACATTTTTTTCTCTGTTTTCGCATTCTTAAAAAGAGTTGAGAGCCTTATTGAAGAATTTAATGGCAAAGAGGAGGATAAAATCTGAGCAGACTGCCAGGCCATCAAATTAAGGTTAGCGATTGTTGGACATAGACAATCTGTCCTAGTTGTATTAATGCTATGTTGGTAGTGCCTATTTAGGTTTATGTTGGTAGTACCTATTCAAGTGCACCTCTGGTGCTAACCTCTGTTATCTTTTGTAAGATCCGCCATGATCCTCTAATTGCTCATGTACTTCTCTTAATACAGCTTGTGTCTAATGGCCTAATCCTCTGCGTTCTCTTTCTCATTTTCCTAAATGATCACTCCAACAGCGATTACTTGTTCAAGTATTACTGTAAGCCAGTTAAGGTTAGGGAAGGGGGGCTGAGTTTGACTTACAGGATCTTATGAGGGGGAGGGGGGCCAGGTCAAGGCTTACTTAAGCCTACCACTTAAAAAAAAGTTCACTATTTTCCCGGTTTTTCCTTATTTTTTTTGATGGGGGGGGGGGNGGTGCGGATCAGCACAGCTTATGTAATTCAAGAGAGAGACTGGCTTACAGGAGGAGGGAGGGGATAAAAAAATCAGCATAATTGCATGTAATTTCCTTGCAAAGAGCTTAAAAAGTTAAATATGAATTGACTTCATGGATACTAGACAAAACATTAATTTCTGTAAAAATTCGATAAGTTTCGGCACATATTTAGAAAAAGATTAGCAAGCAGCCAGCGTATTTGAAAATTTCTACAATCTGCATGAAAACTGTACAACAAAATCGAGTCTTTTCTGTAAGTGCCCTGATACTTATGATATTTTTAGGTGGGCTTTTCTCTTAACTTTCCACTAAATTTCAACTAAAGACACTTTCCAGAGTTTTTCAGCTGAACTTTTGGGGTTAAGTTGAGAGAAAATCTCGGCTCCACTATTTTAAAGACAGAAATGCAAAAAACTTGTACAGGTATGGGTGAAAGAAATTATTGAAAAATACTTACAACAAGCCTTGTATGTAGGATCGAACACTTTTCAGTGCTGAAATGGCAGAATTGTCTTTTTTTGATGAGACTTCATGATTCAAACTTGGTTGATGATTACCCACTGAGGTGTAGAAAATTGGCTCATGCAGTGGGCAGTTTGTGTGAATGTCATCATACACAAAATCATGTTCCCTATGATAGCCTTTGGCGCCATCACAATCCAAATTATTCAAATCCTTGTCAAAACATATTCTGATTTCGAAAAGATAAGTTTTCGCTGTTTTCTGCAATGTAAACAAACGTTAGTTAGAAATGGCTACAAAATATGGCAAATAAGCTGAAATGGGAATGAAAATAAGCTTTTTAGATTTTCGATCTTGTATCTTTTAAGTTCTAAGTGTTTTAAAGAATATCTCTGAGAAATGACATTCACTCAACCTGGTAACTAAATGCTTAAGGGACCTGGTAATCGACGGAATGAACGAGCCTGCCTGTAAACAATTTGTTTAAAAACTAAATGGAAAAAAACAGGTGATGACTGTTAACTTTTAGCAACCATACTAGTAAAAAAGAAAAATTCAACCAATGGGGGGAAGGGATGGAAATGACATCGAGTCCTGGGTTGCCACAGTGCTTAAAGAAGTTCGCTGATTTTCTTAACACATTTTTAGTAGAATTTCATCACAATTGAACATATGCCAGGTGGTTAAAAAGACATTCCTGAAATAATTTTCAGGCAAAATTTGTTGTTTAGAACGTCAAACCTATTCCAGAAAGAAAATAAAGGTGACTTAAAATTTTATCCCAGACTCTTTCATCATTTTCCTTGATATTCTCAGATTTTCCCTGACTTTTAAAAATTCTGAAACTTCCCAGTTTTCCTAGTGTTCTTTGACTGTGGAAACCCTGTCATTTACATTGGTTGGACAGCCAGTACAGGATTTCTGACGAAGTTCTTGCTAACCTGGTCTTTCAAACATCGGATGACAGGTTTCTTCCCAATTGAGTCTGTAACAGCGTTCCAGATATCGATAACACTAACTCCACTGTCTTCCTCTACTTTCGGCAAAATCTGATATTTTCCCAGAACCTTCTCCATGTTGTATTCCTCGAACCACTTTAATCCTTGGGAAAAGTACTTGAGCTCTGTATCTAGAGGTGGATCAGCCATCGCACAGGTTCCATGCTTCGACCATTCGTGGACCCACAGATCATTTGCCGGCCGACCCTGTTCAACATCCAGCCAGTACTTGTTGAGGTCATCTTTAATAGGTTCCAAGAGAGTTGCGTTGAAGTGGACCTTGTTGCAGAAGAATGGGCCTTCTGTGTTGGTTCTTGTGGGCCTGGAAAATTCAATTTATTAAAGCATTGAGATATTTGATACCAATTGTGGAGGACATTGGCATAAAAGTTTTGTTGTCGGCGGAGGATATGATACAAAAAATGAAAGGAATTTGGAGTTGTTACGATTGAATTGTTTTTTTACATTTACAAGTTTTTGGAGACGTTTATAGTGAGGTAAGATTTTAAACTTGTCTACACACGTAGGTAATTATGAGAAAATCAGGGCTGAAGAGTGTCTACAAAAATTTCATTTTCGAATTACCTGATTCTTCTTGATTTTTAAATGAAACATCCAAATTTGTTCCGCAAAGGAATTGACTCTTGTTTGATTTTACAAACCTAAATATTTAATAAATTGACTCAAATGCTTTACTTTTGCGAGCCCTAAACTGCAGGAAAGTGAAAAATGCTTGACGCACTCAGAATTTTCTACCTAATGCACGACTGATTTTTCTGATTTTTTCGGATGAAATCGAATTTCCTGATATTCTTCAATTTGTATAAACAGTAAACACCAGTGTTTTATAAACGGTGAAAAGTGACCTTATGGAAAATTATTTTTGAAAAATTATAATTTAAAAGACAATCTTACGGTACCTACTAAGAAAACTGTGTATTGTTGGGTTTAGGCAACGACAAGCAATATTTCAGAGCATGATCAATTTTCTGAACAGGTAATTTAGATTTCTAGTTTAACTTACCAAATACCATGAATGGACCACATGTTTGTGTCTGCAGGGAAGTTGCAGCCGCGGCCTGTCTTTTCATTCCAACTCAGACAGACGGTGTTCGGCCAGTGTTGCGTGAAGATGAGGAAATCCCAATCTTTGTTGCTTTGTTTGTCGTTTGAATGTGCATAGTTGTTGGAGTCATGGTGGTGTGGGTGAGAGTGCCCATGACCGTGCGGATGATGAGAATGCGGCTCATGATTACCGTGAGGATGCCCATGCCCGTGACCCCGAGTGAGCAAGTTCAGAGATCCTGGTGATCTGTGCGACTCCTCTCTTTCATGATGGCTCATCAGCTTGTGGCTGCAGAACCAGAGACATTTTTAGGTTAGTAAACACAGAATCAGTTTAAGGGCAACATTATTTTGAGAAGGAAAAAAGAAAAAAGGAAAGAAAAAAAAAAAAACAAGCGAGAAGTTTCCATGAGATTCCGCAAGGGAAAGCTTGGATTCAAAACCATAATCAAGAACTGGAAAAAATCTAGAGGACTTTGAAGGAGTTGAAAATTATTTGCATTAATGCATTGAGGATATTTTAAAAATCAAAACTCTTCCCCTTCCACTTATCTATCATTCTCTGCACCTGAGCATACAAAGAGGCAAAAAATGTAGGTACACAAACACAGCTGGAAAAATTGTGTGGGTCTATCTACCCGAGCTGTATTTATATTAATTGACTTCGAGGATTCAAACTTTACTTTAGGGGGCGCCCCCTTCCATTTTGAGAGTCTCTACTAGTCTACTGCAAGAAAAAAGAAATATTTACCATTTTTCAAACAATCGTGAACTGAATCCCCATACTATAAAAAGTACGAATGCTTTTAAGAAAATTTGGAGATTGAGAACTTAAAATAATAAAAACGAGCAAATATAATCAAACCATGAGCCCTATTTCATTGTAACATGTGGCCCAATCTGTAGCCTAGGATCATGCTTCAAAATTTTGGAAATAGAGTATTTAGAATACTCAAAAAGAGGAGATTCTGACACTTCATTTGAGTTCAAAAGGCAGTTCAGTTTCGATCAGTTCTAAACATCGGCTATGTGTCTATGTTTTCTCTTGTCCTCTCATGTGTTCATTTTTTATACATTTATAAAGTGTTTATTTGTTATATTTATCTCATCTGTCTGTATTTTTTTGATACATTCAAGCAGAAAAATAACATGAAAGGCCATCCTTACTTACCTGTGGAACATGGTCACAGTGATCAAGAAGTAAGCAATCACAGCAAACGAGATATAAAACCATTTTCGCCAGGGAGATATCGCGTAAGTAACTACCTCATCCTCATGCTTCAATTGAGCTGATGATTTGATCGCAACCATCTTTTATCTAAACATAAAAAATTTATAACATTACTTATTTCCCAGAGCAAACAAAATTATTGTAAAAAAAAAACCTGAAGAAGTTTTGCAAAAAGAATAAAAATTAAACACTATCTGCAATGCCAAGTGACATTCTAGACCCATTAGACCCATTCAATGAGGAGCTGTTCAAAAAAGAGTGGAAAAAAAAGAAGAAAACAAAAGTTGGCAGCCATGTTTTTTAAGGTTAATCTTCAGCTGTAGTTCCGAAAAAATCCACGACGTCGCGCTGCTAAAATCCGACTCCGAAATCAGTGATTATTTAAATATCACAATAGGTATCTTAAATTCTAAGACTCATAAGTTCTAGCAGCATACGTCTGGAATCCTTAGAAACAAACGCGAGCTTTGAAAGTCTAATAATAAAAGCTGTAAATTGATCCCAGTTTCTCTTACGGGATATCTGTAAGTGCGAGAGAGACAGCTCACGGTGGGAGAGAGATATCTGCCAACTGCTGAGAGCGATCAAGCGCGATTGGTTGCATCAAGGTCATCATGCTTAACCCTACTTTTTTCTGGGATCAAATTGCAGAGCTTCAGAAATAACTTTTCACGTTGTTTTTAGGGTCAATAGGAAGAAGAATGTTATAGCTAGAACTTATTTATCTTCGATTTAAACAGAAATTCCTTCAACTTTTATAAAAGCTCAAGGACTCACGTGGTGCTGAACGGACTCTAAAACACAGCGGTGGCGCCCCCTGCGCGGAGAAATTTCTTACTTCACGCAGCTGTAGATACACCTTAATCAAGTTTCAATCAAGTGAATAGTCTTTTCAGATAACCTGCAATGAAGGACAAATAGGTAATTCATTAATGTTTACGATTTCACATTTAATGCAAGCTCAGAAACAATTATCCAAATCACTTATGACAAATACACAATTGACCACTCTGCACAGGGGGAAATTACCTATAAACTACTGCACATTGACAGTGCCTCTACCAGACCACATACTATGCCGGTTAGTGACTTTGTGGACTTCTTATCATACTTTATTATTCAAATGGAAAACTACTCAACATCAATTCTTGAAAACTTCCGTTTTCCCCTCTCTGTGCAAAGAAAACTCGGTGAAAATTTCAAGGAATGATATTGATTTGTTCTCCCTCATAGAAATAAAATGGGAGCGGAGATTTTTAAACACTGCAAATGAGATATGTGGTCTGGTAGTTTCACTGTCGCCATGTTTCCTCATTATAGAATCATGCAGTAACACATAGGACACATCAAAGACTTCAAAAATTACTTCATACATGAGTAAAAGTGAAGGATTGTAGTGAAGATTAAATACAGTGAATTCAAAGTTCCTGTTGGCAAAAAAACCATAATTAACGTATGCCAAATCAGGCACTAAAATCAATCTATGCATTACGCACATGACTGAAGCTTTGTTTTACACGTGTTTCTTTTCTTCTACAAAATACTCTAGATCCTGTCAGAAAAAAGTTAGTATGCAGGAAAATTCTTCCAACGTAAAATTGACCGAAATTAGTGTAATGATCATCAGTCAAACTTAAATGCAATGAGTCAAGGATGTTTTTAGGGACATAACTACAATGAAAGCAGAAAAATCCAAAATGGGCGTACTTCGTCCCTTGTGGTCACATCAGTAGCTTAATTGTTGAAATTTACATCAGCCAACAAAATAAGGCTATGTCAAGTCTTATCTTACCGACAAAGCCACTTAAAGTTTCAACAATCAGGCTGCTGGTGAAGTTCTATGGGAATAGGTACATACTCCCTTCATCCTCCAGTATATATGTTTAACAAAACAAAACAATTACAATACTTCGCTGTGATGGGCTTTCAATAGGGAGGAAGTTTCTGGATAGAGCGAGCTGATTACAGAAGTTGGAAGATATGTCCCTATCTACCGATACAGAGGAGATGCTCTTCGTTGCCGTTTCATATTATGCCCTCTACTAGGCTGTTGACCTTCTAGGGTATTTTTGATGCAAATATTATAAATTTAAACCATCTTTTCCCTTTTGGTACCTTGTGGAGTTACAGTTGCTATTAAATACGTTGGGGGCGAATGAACATGTTATGATAAACAGGCTGAACGATGCGATGAATGTTGGAGGATTCATGCCATACCTACTAGATCGACACAAAGGATTGGAAGCAGAATTCTCCTCCATGTTCGAAAATAGCGCAGAAGGTAGTAGGAGTCAAATTGAGACAATTTCAGAGTAAAATAATAGCTCTTACCTCCAGCACGAAGCTTGTCCAGACAGTTAACAAAGTAAAAGTTGGCGAATGCAAACCACTGTAATTATCGCAATCCGCAATCAAAATAAAAACAATCGCTTCGTCACTGATATGATGAGTTCACGTACTTCACCACAGAGTGCGCTGAAACCAAGCATGTAAAAAGAGCGGTAAAATTTAAATGTTTACATTCAAATCAAAATATAAAGCGTAGGATAAATCTATCTATTGACTCGGAAAATTCTGCTAAATTAAAAGAATTATGTATCAGTTTCAAAGATATTACAAGGATTACAGCTACCATGATAAAATAGGAGAATAAATTTAACTCTTTATAAATCAGGTTAAAATATCAATACTTGGCAACAATGTGAGAGCTAGGTAGTTGAGAGGGGGAAGGAAAAAATGTAGGGGAATGTCTAATTGCTTGTTTACAATGGCATAACAACAGGTAGATTTTCGTTTTTATGTTCCTGAGATTTCTGTGATTAATGAATTACATCGAAAATTGATACGTGTACAGATCGTAAATTCAGAAATACTTCGCTCGACTGAAATCTCGGTTTTTTCATCTTTGAATCTTTTATCGCAATAGCAGTGGTTTCTTTCGTTACATGTGTATTCCTGTTCATGTGTCTCGGAAGTTTTGAAGCAAGTGCCTTAATACACTACAACATTATTTAGGACCATCAAAGCTGCCTCTCCATTTAATCTGTCTCTAGACCGTAAGTTTTCTTTCAATAATGTTTTGTAAATATTTCAACAGAACTTCAAAACTTTGCATGTCCTATTGTGTCGAGATCAATGCTCCATCAAAATATGCCAACCAGGAGTTTTTATGGCATAGTTAACTGCATCCAAACGGGTATTATTCTGTATTCTTAAACATTACTAACCGAAATGTGAGTGGTATTTGTATAATATTGTCTCATGTGGGCCCTCTGGTCTGATGTCCAACATAGAAGATTGAACATTTTTCTAAGTTTGCACAGCTGCATCTCAATGCAACATTCCTTTTACTGAAGAACATCTCATCGCATGAGGTCTAAGGAAGTAGTCTAAGCTCAGCAATCAGATAGCATCAAAATCTTTACACACTAGATCTTAAGCTGTTTTAAGTCACAGCAAGAGACTCTCATGTCCAAATTTTCACGCCGTCTGCTACTGAATACCGGTGATTACAGCTGACACCATCCTTTTTTCCGCAAAGTTAGGATAGCTTTTAATAATTAAGGATAATATCATAGGCTTATGTTGTAGAAATGCATTGGAATATGATGGCCCGCCATACTCTTTTGTCTGAGTCCTGTGCACAGTCTGATTGTGAATGCCACAGCAGAATGAATGGTCTGCCCTTACTCAGTGGTTGTCAATACAGTTTCACCCATTCTAATTCTGTACAGCTGTGCCAAAAAATCCGCTCACAATAGCCTGATTCATTGGCTGTTTCATTTTTTGTATTTTGCCGTTTGATGGCTCCACTGTAAACAGCTATACTTCTTAGTCGTATTCACGCTAGGATGGTGGAATACGTCTAAGTGTTTAAGGTGCGTCTAAGGTGGAAAGTTGGTACGATTACTTATGGTGAGGACCCATTTGTTGAACTGTTTTCAAAATGCAGACATTTTCTAAGAATACTATTTTTCCCCCAAATTAATCACCTGAGAAATAAAGTATTATTTAATCTATCGCCAATTGTAATACTCGCAAATGTTTACTCAAAAGAAGTCAATTTTTTATGTTTCCTTCATGTATGTATGTATGCAGACAGATTTCTTTTGAGTAAGCGTGCGCATTTACTTATTCTTTGTCTCTTAAATTTAGAATTATTGGGATTTGTCAGCCATAAACCATTGCTGAAAAGATAAAATATGAAGTGGTAAAGATGTTTTTAGTAAAGCGGAGTATGATATGAAATGTTTTATGAATATATATCTTAATCTATTGCATAATTTAAGATAGTGGGGTGGCCAGAAAGGCTAGGAGCTTTGAAATTTTTTTCCTGCTTGGTTCATGAAATGACCGAAAATGTCACCAGACTTTTTCAACCCAAAAAGTTGATACTAGGTGAGTGCAGAAATTTCGAGGAAATTGTTGATTTTCCAATCAAAAATTGCCAAAAAGGTTGAAAGAAAGCCTGAAATTGTATGAAAATTGTTATGTCTTTAAAAGAAAGAACAAATTCAAACTACCTTGGGAAAAAAAAAGTTAAAAGATCTTGACCTTTCTCTACCCTCGTAATTTTCGCCGAAAAAATGTCTGGAGTGTGCTTAAACTCCATTGGTTTTAGGAAAAAAGAGGTATGAAAGGGCGGAGGGGAATCAATAACGCCAAACTGTATCTTCATTAAATTAAACAGAATAGTTCTATTAATGTTGGAAGCAAAATTTATTATGGGAAAAATGAAAAATATAATTTCAAAAATTAAACAGAAAATTCGACTGAGAATTGCCTATACCCCTCTTGGTTCGTCATTCATTGAATGGAACATACATTCAACCAATTAATTAATTACATCGATTGAAACGGGATTTTGTGGAGGATGCAGCCCTGCTTTTATTTTCGCGACAAGCTGGCAACAAGTCAGGAGAGAATCAGGAAAGGGGCGAAAATGAGTGATGCGGTAAGTGGCGTATGGCGCCAGGATTTTTAACGGCGGATTAAACAGAACGCATTTCGCTGTATTTCCAGAAGACTGGTCATCGTCACCGCACGGCGGTCGAGATTGTCAGATCGTGCGCGGAAGACCAATTATTTTTGATTTTCCCAGCAGTTAAAATCGTTATTTCTCGCACTACATGGCACTATGTTGCCAATTTTCACGGAATATCTCCTATTTCTGCATGATTTTTATCGGGCATCCGATACATTTTGAAACATCCATCAGAGAACTGTCCTGCTGATAGTCTCAGCTGAGAAAACAGCGGTTATGACATGATGGAACAAGACACGATGTTTCAACGCTCTGTCCTCGTGTGAAACTGCGAATCTGTTTTGATGCGATTCTGCATTGGAAACGTGTCATGAGGGAACTCTTAAGTAATTCAGTCACATTCAATAGAAGCAACGCATTCAATGATGTCGATAATAACGTCGTGATACAAATATTCGTACTCTATGGACGCGCGTGTTGCATATGAAACAATTGAAGGCGCTCCGGTCGCTCAAGTCCATGAAGAAGTGCACGTAGCGGTGTGTAACGCGCCGGTGCAAAGAAGATGAAATTTCTAATTTGAGCCTTTTCATTTTCACTTTCTGTTGCCGCCAATTCACCGGGAGAGCACTACAAACTTTCAAAACAGAGCTTTTAACAGGAGTCGACAAAGCTTTCCACAATTCCGCAAAAGTCGAGAAAGTGCCCTCACCGAAACTGATGTTTTTTTTTTTTTTTTTTTTTTTTTTTTTTTTTTNTTTTTTTTTTTTTTTTTTTTTTTTTTTTTTTTTTTTTTTTTTTTTTTTTCACTGGAAAAAAAACACATTGGATCTAGAGTCTAGACTTTTGAAAACATTGACAAGAAAAATACTCTTGATTCAATCGGATCTTTGCTGGAATCAAAATGAAATCCGTTTAAATTAAGAGGCTTGGTTCTTGATTTAAGCTAGATTCTGATTGAATCAGGAGTACTTTTTCTTGTCGATGTTTTTAAGAGTCTGGACTCTAGATCCAATGTGTTTCTTTTTCCAGTGTTGGTTGTTGTTGTTGTCTAGTTTTTAGTCGGACGAAAATTTTAAAATGGTAATGGGCCTGTTGCAAACTTTTGCTAGAGCAAAAATAAGAGTTGTTTCTTGTAGATAATGCCTCAAAAATCACGATGAGCGCATCGGCAAACTCTGAAATGCACTCATAACTTCACAATCTGCGTAAGAAATTTGCGTTTTTTT
>NW_017566817.1:1610083-1728534 GCF_001854935.1 Bemisia tabaci | reverse complement strand
AATTTTTTTAGGGAAAATGACCCTCTCTTTCTCGGAAGTTCGAAACGTCTCTTTCTTGGAAATTCTTAAAACTTCCAAAATTCATATCTCAGTGAGTTTTTCGATTTGAGACCTAATATTTTGCAGAAGTTCATTACTTGGTGGTCTGATCAAGAAAAAAATTTATCATCAAAATCCGAGTCGGGCGGTTGCATGGCTGGTAGGTTCTATATGGAATGACCCATCAGACAGTTTTGGAGTCTAGGAAAAGCATGAAAGTCAGGGGAAGTCAGGGAATTTGAAGATGAAGAAATTATGATACAAGCCCGAATTTACTCCTGTTGGAACATTATTGGTACAGTAATTAATTCCCTCACATAAAGTAATTTTAGTGTAAGTATCCATTAAATACTTATTTTCTTTTTTTTTTGTAGGTATCCCATCGAAAAGGATTACCACATGTCATTTACTGCAGAGTCTGGCGATGGCCTGATCTGCAGACACATCATGAGCTTCGTCCAATGGAACATTGTCAGTACCCATTTTCAGCTAAACAGAAGGACGTCTGTATCAATCCATATCATTACAGACGTGTTGAAAGTCCTGGTGAGTAACCAACTGAGCTTGCCCAGCTGTATGAAGAAAAATACAGATATGCTGCATTTCTATGATACTCTTCAGGAATTAAACACTTTTTATTTAATTAAAAAAAGAAATAAGAGAGTATTATCAACATTTTACAGAATAAGCCACGAATTATTTTTCCTAGCAATCAGTCTCCTTGATTTTTGGCCTGACGCACTTAGCGTATCTCCGTTAAACCGTTGAATTAATGTTCAATTCTCTTCAAAGTAACCAGAGTTTTTTACTTTTAAAGCAATGCTGCTTCTGGAGCACAACTGTACCATTGTTTAGAATAGTTTTAGATTAATATTTTTAACAGAGAAAAACTCGATTACTCAGTTATTTTATCTGGGCAACGCAAAGTTTAAGAAAATGGTGCCGATTTTCTAGCACCTGTTTTCTAATCGTCATTCACCAATCAATTGGTTTTATTTTAAAATATCTATTTGAAAAAATTTCTAATATCACTTACATGATGATTCTGGGGGGAAAAAAATGGATACCTTTTCAGAAGATGAGATTTCCCGTAGCAAGTCTTCTGTATCCATCTGCTTCAGGGGAAAAAAATAAGAATGAATTTTCTCTCTGGTATGCATATTTTGGAAGGACATCAAATCATCCTAACAGAGGAAATACTTTTTAAGAATCTGATATTATTTACTGATACTGTTTCAAGTCCCTGCTGACTATTCTATTCTATCCCCCAACGGAATGTCATGAGGAGTAAATCGCAATTCTTTAGTAGCGTTGGAGTAGGAGTTGGAAGCACTGTTCTCTGTGTTGAAATGTATTGAAGAAAGCCATTGTTACGTTTCAAATGAAGGACAACTTTGTCATTGATCTTCCATTGAAGATCAACTCTAAGATGCAGAGGGGTTAAGTACACCCAGCTTCCCTAAATGACACCCCGGTTTCTATGAGTTCTTATTTCTTTCTTCCTTTTTAGTCTTGCCACCCGTCCTCGTGCCACGCCTGAGCGAATTTCCACCTGGTCACTCTCTGCTCTCTTACCAACAGACTTCAGAGCCAATGCCACATAATGTATGTTACAGAGGCAATGGCAGTGGTTTCAGTCAGCCAGTATCGCCTCAAAATTCTGTAAATTCCAATCCTCGGAGTCCGTTTGAAACAAATGGTGCCTCAGGTACGTGCCTTTTACCAAAATAGTCCTAACTAGCAGCTATTTTAAAGTTAGATATCTTTCCTTGTTTTACTAACAATATTAACCAACTGAAGTTCCAAAGAATTCGGTCAAGTAGTGAATAAAGTTCATTTTCTGTTCTTTCTAGTGAGAATTGGATAGACTGCTACATGGCAACCTTGCATTTAATTTTGTGAAAAAACTAGGGGGCTCTGCCTCCTGATCTACACGGCCAAACCCTCGGGGAGCTGCGCGCCCCAAAAGGCCCTCCTCGCAGCCAGCAAAATTGTCAAAATCGCCTGTTGGCGGTCAATGAGCAAATAATTTTAATTGAACAACAAACCAATGTTTAAAAAAAAAAATTTCCGCCCATGACTTTCTCCTTACTCTGAATTTTGATTCCTCCTTTGGAATTAGACCTTTGGACCGTCGAACTTTCCTTCCTCACCCGATCCATCAAGCATCTCAAAAATGATTTTATTAGAATAGAGAGGATATTTCAATTGTCTATATTGCTCCGCAAATTTTAATACCAAAACGATCTTTGCGACAGATTTGTTTTTTAAGCTTGTTAGGATGTTATATAAAGTGTAAAATTGCATTTTGCTTTTCAAATAATACCATTAATAGTATAAACCCGTGTCTGTGAAGCAGTATACTTTCATTATTCCCCTGATATCTTTAAAGTTCATTTTTTGCCTCAATATTTGAGTTTGAATTTGATTGTGCAACAATCCCTTATATCATTTTTCTATTTCAACTGGTTTTCTCTACGAATCACTTTACTACGTATCACTATACTCATTCACATGTGATACCTTTCATATACTCATCAGGTCAAAGTAAGTTTCCAAATTTTCATCACCGTTAATTGATGTTGTTCCTTTTGTTTTTTCCAGAATCCCCTCCTGGCTATTCGTTCAGTCCAGACAGTGATGAGGGCTCAAATATATCTTCTTTTACCAATAATCCATCATCAATGGATACTTCGACAGATGTTGCCTCTGTGCCTTATCAGGTATCCTTATATTTTCCTCTTGTGTAACCCTAAAATTCAGTCCTAAGTATGCAGCTTTTCATCTCCGTAGCAGTGCTCAAACAACTTGAAATTCTAATTGTGAAATATTTCAATACTTTCCCGCACGTTGCACATATTTGCCTTTATTTGATTGATCCAGACTGTATTTTTTTAGAAAAAAGGAATAAGTCATAGGGGGTGAGAATCGTTAACACTTAGATCAATTGTTTAGCTGCAGTAAAACATACTTCATAATTCTGGAGGTTGTTTTTTTTTAGCTCAAAGACATTTAACAAAAATAAATTCGAAAGAGCTTTCTGTCCTTTAAATGATGATCAATCAATTTTTGAAATATTATAAATCTGTGAAATTTTTATTTAAATTTATACTATCATTAATACCTGTGTGAAATGGATTTTTCTCCAAAAGTCTGCTATAATTGTGATAACTCCTGTCGGGTTTTATTTTTTAATAACTCAATTTCGATTTTTTTTTCTTCTCCATTTTGAGGGAGGAATGTCACATGCGCAAAGTTTTATAATCAACCAGCTGATCGTCGAAACAATTATCAATAAATGTGCGTATACATTCCTAATTATACTATTCCCTGTGCAGGTATGTTGCTTCGATTTTTACGATGTCTCAGAATGATCGAAACGCTTGTAACAGGGAAAAGGATGCCAAAAAATGTGCATCCATTCCTTCCGTACAGAATTAGAGGTTGATTTTTTTGTGGGAAATTTATTGTAAACGGAACGACTTTCATGTTTCAGGAGCCTGTATACTGGGCAAGTATTGCCTACTATGAGCTGAACAGTCGAGTCGGTGAAGTTTTCCACTGTCAAGATTACTCAATCAAAGTGGATGGATTCACAAATCCAAACAACAATCATAATCGATTTTGTCTCGGTCAGCTCTCGAACGTCAATCGCAATTCCACCATCGAAAACACACGAAGGCACATCGGAAAAGGTAATCAACTGCAAAAGTTTCCACAAAGTTTTTTAATTTCAAATTCCCAGCAACTTCAAATATCAGGTTACTGAAGTGAAGGGAAACTGAATGCAGTCAGAAAACTTTATGATAAAAAAAAGGATCAGGGAAAAGCAAGGAAAGCTTTGGACCAAAAATGCTGCTTCTGAAATCTCTCCAAGTAATTCTATGCCTTTGCTGATTGTACATTTTTTCTTTTACAATATCAAGGCAAAGTTAGGGGATTTTGGTGCTGACGGTAGAGGATTCTTCTGGTGAAGACAAGGATTTCAACTTAATTGTAAAAGTCGTGGAAGTACTGGAAAGTCTTTGGGCTTTGAAACTTGGGCATTTTGCCTGTGAATGAAGCGTCATCTTGTTGTAGTTTACGAGAAAAAAAACACTAAAAGTGTGGCCTGAATACTGTGAGCAACAGGATGGTAAAATAGTGCTGGGTCCACACTATTTTGGGAAATTACAGCAAACAAATTAGCATTAATACCAAATGAACTCTAATGAGTTTCTGTGCAAGACTGAATGGGAGGATTTCTAGGCTCTAATTTCCCTTCAGAATTGTGTACTAGCACTTCACCATCAAGTTACTTGTAATGAGGCGTTTTGAAAACAAATTGGGTATTTTTGATAAATGTCCTTAATTTCCTACTCGACAAAAAGTCTGAAAAAGTCCTTGTTTATTTGGTTAGTAATCTGGCAAAAACTTTGCTAGAGTCATTTTGTTTTGTTTTGGCTGTATGAACCTTGTTTTCACAGATAGAACGCAGGAAAATGACTGATACTTCTAAAGGTTTATCTCACCCATCGTAAATAATCAAGGTTGTGGCCAAGTATGTAAAAGCTAAATTTTTCTTTCCTTTCTTTACAAACAGGAGTCCATTTGTACTACACAGGAAGTGAGGTTTATGCAGAATGCTTGTCAGACTCTGCTATCTTTATTCAGTCTCGTAACTGTAATCACCACCATGGGTTTCATCCGTCCACAGTCTGTAAGATCCCGCCCAACTGCTCTCTCAAAATCTTCAATAATCAAGAATTCGCCCAGCTTTTGTCACAGTCTGTAACTCATAGTTTTGAAGCTGTTTATGAACTCACAAAAATGTGTACAATCAGGTGAGTAAACTTTACATCTCTCCCGGTTTTTCTGTTTAAAAATTTTCTCTCCTCTATTGTTTAGAGATCCTGCTAAGGATCTAGGAAGATGGCAGTTCAACACTTATTACTATTTAACTCTGGTGATGCATTAAATCAATACACATTGAAGCTTCAAAGCTTAAAAAACACTTCTACTACAACTATCGTCTTGGCCTTAGGCTCTCATGAATATACTATCGCTCAAAATCTAAATATTTATACATATTTTATCAAAATTTATAGTTTTGATCCAAGTCTTAATTTGAAAAACTTGGAATGCGCCACACAGCTGGAAACAAGTCTGAAGCCTAGTGTTGGAGCTAGAAAAGCATGTTTTCATTTAAAAAAACTTGTCTCTACTTTTTAAATAGTTTTTTTCTTCAAACTGACTAACTTTTTCCTCCATTTTCAGGATGTCTTTCGTAAAAGGATGGGGAGCAGAGTATCATCGCCAAGACGTTACGTCCACTCCTTGCTGGATCGAAATCCATCTGCATGGTCCGCTTCAGTGGCTCGACAAAGTTCTCACCCAAATGGGCTCGCCACATAATGCTATATCTTCTATTTCGTGAATATGTATCCATATGTTTGCATGATGACATGCCAATTTTTCCTATGTTATTTCGTTCCCTTCCTTAGTTCTTAGTGTACAGTATTCATTGTGATATCAAGTGACTTTTTTTTTAAAGAAAAACTGTGGAAGTGAAGTGTCTTCCATCTATATTTAAGTCATATACTGAATCGATTATTTTATCCAATATTTCTTGATCGTCTTCCCAAAATTCTCATCTATGAGGATATTTTTTTTTTCAACTGTGTATGTTATCCATTCCTGGAATAAATGGGAGTAATGTGCTTTAATGACGGTACTGTTTGTAGGTCTAGAAGATTCCTGACTATGTCACATTGATTAGTTCTTATTTCTAGCAAATTTTTATTGTCCCAGAATTTTAACAACACACCACGCTTTGAGCAAGATTTAAATTTTCAACATGCCGTGAGACTTAATCGATCAAAAAGTCCAAACTAATCAAAGCAATTTATTTTCAGCTTATCATTTCAACCTCCTGTAGAACCACTCTAAACTAACTGATTTTGCATATGACCAACTATGTAATGATCTCTGAAAGTCTATTTTAGCTTAGTATGAAGTACCTCACCTTTGATCTCAAAGGCAGGAATTCATTTTGTTCATTTTACAGAGAACAAATGCCCTTTTCATTTCCTTAATCATCCATTATACATTCATTAATCAGTATGAATCACAAGGAATTTTTAGCATGATATCCTCAGAATGGTTACCTTGATTTTGATTGCATGTCAGAGTATGTGACATGTATTTTAATAAAGGGCAATGCTCTCACCAAACCCTGTCATTAATATTTTTAGATAAGATCTGCTTTTTTATTGACGCCTTAAATTTAAAGTAAGTTTGTGTGCTTCAATAGTTTTTCTATTTGTATTTAAGAACTGAATAATTGTATAACTTAAATGTTTAAAAAAATCGAATCATTAGTATGGATTGGTCCATAAATTAACTATCACTGAAGGAAGTAAGAGGTGTCTTTACTATATATGTGTATATAAATAGGCTCCTTGTAAGTAGAGAACCCCTTGTTGAAGGTCTGAGATTGAGACTTCCTTGATATTTTTTTTTTATTGAAAGCTACACAATTACGCTAATTCTAGTTGTGTTACTTGTGGCAGCATCAAATTTTTTCACAAATATCAATCTTTAATTTTAAACAAACAGAGGGTAGAGGCCTTGTTATGATTTCCATTTAAGCATTCATAAGGAACCTATAGCCATGATCGATGTATATTTTCTGTCTGTGATTTTGTGCCTACTTTATTTTATACTTTTAATACATTCTTTTTTATACAAACTTCATGTCTCATTTGGGTACGATTTTATGTGTCCTAACCTTATGGGGGTTTGGCAGCTGACGAGGTATGGTTGATGGTTGGAACAAATGCCCATGTTAGATCTCTGGTAGAGAGTCCGACCAAAAATGTAGATTTCTAAATTAGAGGATGAATGAGGATGCCAAAAATCAATTTTTTTTATCAACAAAAAATATATACATTCTAGCGCCCATCTAACTGCATTACTCTGAAATTTTAGAAACATTTTGAAAGACAAGAAAAACAGCCGCTCTCAAAAAGTTGCCTTTGGCGCTTAGCTCATCATATATGTCACGATTGTCACTCCTTCTCTTGAGTAAGAAAAAGAAGAAAGGAAGGAAAGAAACAACCTCGTCTGCTTTACATAACTTTTCTATTTTCGCTGTAGGTAAAAATGGAGTGTGGAATTCTGTACTCCATGCATACAGCAAAAAAGAAAAAGTAATCTGTAACAGGTTCTAATAAATTTAAAATATTTCCTGATTTCGGTCAATCAGAACTAATTTAATTAAAGCTCAAATATGTCAAATACAATTTTTTTGATAGTACCAAACCACATGTTGGCTTCTAATTTTTGAAACCCAAATGTCTCCAAAATATTCAATTTTTTAATTTAAGTAACTCGAAGGCTGACTGATATTTCAAATTAACATGTGGATGCCTCCAATGACAATGTCACTATAAAAACTTGTATCCCACATGCTTCAAAATAGCTGTTCTTACTTACCAAGAATCACCACATACATGGGCAAAATTCTAATGGGTAGAATATTAATGAGTGAACGAAAAAGACACCCAAAATGCTGTGGAATATTGATGATGACACATCCCTCAAAATGTTACAGAAAAACATGGAAAGTCGTCAACTAGGATGAGCGGTTTCATAAACTTGATTTCATCATTTGCGTGCTGAATCTCATATCTGGGTCTCATTCTTTGTAAATCGGGTAGGCAGCCTAACTATCAGTATGCTAATTGTGAGTAATAATCTTGTGAGTTTCGGCATTGTAAAGTCTGGATATTATTAGAAGTGATTTTAAAAAACCTTCAACATATTTGAGACCGCATCAAGGTACGCAATACATTTTTTTTTAAAATATTGGAAGGTATTAGGGATGGACGAATATCGAATTCGAATGCGATTATTTGAATATTTGAAACTTTTCAAATGCAATTATTTGAGAATTCGAATCTTGCGATTGCGAATAGTGCGGAAGCAAATATTCGAATATTTTCGATCATTGCTTCGATTTTTGATTTTTTATGAACCGTGAGAGAAAAATGACACTTTTGATACCTATGAATGCGATTATTTGAATATTCGAATGCTATTATTCGAATTTGCGATTGCAAATACTTCGGAAGCGAATATTCGAATGTGATGCGATTATCTCGGTGCCGATAATTCAAATATCGAATATTCGAATATTTAAATATTCGACCATCCCTAGAAGGTATGTTATGCACTTGGACAGAGCAGCGCTCGTGAGTTGAGAGCGCATATTTGAAACTACGCGCGATTTTTAGCTTCCCAACTCTACCGATGGTAGCGACACTTGTCCCAGCACCAAATAGTTGGTTCCGCGCACGCTAGAGTGCGACACAGACGTTTTATTGATCGGCGGCAACACGCGCGCCGTCGCATCACGCGTGAAAATCGGATGAAAACATGCTCCAGTCTGCCGTTATCTTGTGCCAATTTTCCAAACAAACGAAAGTTCGCTGTTTCGCGTTCGCTGAGTGATTCCCTTCCGTGCGTGAAATTTAAAATAATTAGCTACCTTCAAAGTCCTAATACATCGTTTATGTTAGCTTTATCCTCTTCTCCTTATCTTATCAACTACGCTATCTTTATCAGTGATAAGAAGTGTTCTTTAATATCTTTATCAGATTCCAATCGATAAGAATCACGTTCTGCCTTTCCATCTTTAGTGTCGCGAGATGCTCCAAAATGCGTGTCCTCCTCAGAATCCTTGAATAAGTTTACAATAATTTTGTGATCGTGCAGATCGGTGCCAATATTTTATTACGTGTTCCTTAAAAAAATGCATTTTCTGTGAAATTCCCTCAACCCACCCCAACGTTACTAAAAAGTGCGCGTACGCGTAATAGGATTACCGTCATGTTTCATCATAATGTGCATCTAATGGATTAATATCTGCTCATCTTGAAGTTTCATTCCAGAGGAACAATGGCTAATGTGAGTATTTTTCCCCTAGTTTTTTTTAACAGTCGTGATTTGCTAATTATTCAATTCGCACCGCACATGAGGGTGCTCCTGTTCAATGCAATGATTTGGGGGTGTACAGCTGTAGCTGTGCCTCTCCTGTTAAGTCAGGAAATTCATGACTCATGTATGACGTAGGGAATTTAGCCATGCACATGTTGATTATTTCTGCCATGAAATTCATTGGCACTTATGGTAGGTAAATCAAGGCAGCCTGCATCATGACGAGTACCGTTATGAAAAAATTTACCCAGTAGGTAATATCATTGAAATCAGTAGGTATGTTTGAGCTTCAATGTCAAATTTTACTAGGTACATGAGATACACCAAGATTTTGCACAGTTACTTGATCCGAAGAATTATTAAATGATCAGGCGATTTTGCCTCTTAGTTTTGGTCGCCAATAAATTGCTCTGTAGACAAAAGATGCCTTTTAACAGGACTCTCATGTGTCTAAAATATGGTATGACTATGTGCATGCAGTGTGATTCTTGAAATAATGTATTTTCAAGCATCTATCTATGTCAAAACAATCGATAAGCTCTTCATAAAATGCATAATCATCGAGGGTTCAGGCTTCCAAAACAGGGTGAAAATACAGCGGCAGTATGTAGAATAAAACGTAAATTTTCAAGAGCATGTTTTATTTCTACTCTGCCAATCTGATAATTACGCATACTTACATGGTGTTTTTCATGGTGAATTTTTTGATCAATTCTGTGTTTGAAAACATGAATTTATTTGGTTTCAACTTAGTCTCTGATGCTTGCTTTTGAGCCTCCGCTCACTCTCTCCTCTTAAAGTATGAAAATGAATAATGTTTATCCGACTTTTTGTTTCGATATCATCACAACACTTTTTAATCGAACAAAATAATCCAAAACTGACCTGCCACCGTTTTCTTTTAGTCTTGATGCTTTTTTCGTAATTCAAGGACTCAAGCCACTAGGGAATTTTATAGTGAACTTTTTGTACTTAAATTTATAGGTACTCAAGCATCAGGAAAAATGGTTGCAACTAATTTAATCAAGTGGCTTGCAGATGAACTTGAGCACCTAGGTCAAATTCTGATGACTGTTCCAATGCAAATTTCCACCTAGTCAAATCAAATTTTTTCTAAATCTTTGATGCCGGTTCTATTTGGAATATTAGTGAGGTCTAGGATATTTGAACGGATGTGTTACCGTCCACAGGAAAAGGGACAGTAGTTCACAGAGGATATATTTTCAGGAGAGAGAGGAGTAGAGTTGGGTAGGGAAATAATTGGAACCGAGACTTACTTAAATGGAACACTCTTTCCGGTGTCCTAAAGAAAAAGTTAAAACCATATGATCCCTTACCTACTACACCATGAGAAAGCGCAAAGTTGCATTTTAATCTGGCAGTCTCGTGCTCTAAACACAGCCTAGCTGTGAAAGTGCAGGAGTCTTGCATGGGCATTCTGAGTATTTTTTGAGGACATCAAATTTTTAGCGAGGGAATTTACTTCTACACTGGAAAAACAAACCACATTGGATCTAGAGTCCAGACTCTTAGAAACATCGACAAGAAAAAGTACTCTAGTTTCAATCAGAGTCTAGCTTAAATCAAGAACCGAGCCTCTTAATTTAAGCGGATTTCGTTTTGAATCAAGCAAAAATCCGATGGAATCAAGAGTATTTTTTCTTGTCAATGTTTTCAAGAGTCTGGACTCTAGATCCAATGTGGTTTTTTTTCCATTGTGGTTTTGTGGTAGCTAAGCCTAAACTACTCTTAAATCAATTTATTTGAAAATGTTTCATATCAAAGCTGCCTTTCGATACTCCAGCAGGGTAATGTAATACCTACTTATATTTTTCTCAGGAATGCTTCTTATTTCCCATTTTTTGAATCCCTACTTATTGTTAGTCCAAGTAAGTAAGTCATCCAAAAAACTCGTCGACGGATATGTAATTTTTCGAAAATTCGCTGAAGGGCGTTCTGCGGATCATGCCTGGATTCACCGGTCAGGTAACATAGGCAGTTGCTCAGGAGTCGAAGAAATGGGGGAGAGGGGGGGATATATTTTGGAGGGAATAAGAGGACGAGAAATAAATGCGTTCGGAATTGTTGTTTTTACAAAGTAACTGTCACCGACGTCATCATTTGAGGGGCTTAGAGGATAAAGCGCACAAGTGCAGTTTTTGCTATTTCGGGTAATACGTGTTTGAGGTTTCGAAATTTAGTGGATTTTTCAAAAATCGGTATTTGGGAGCAAATTTCGCACAGCAAACACATTAAGACTAGTTTTGCTCGAAATCATCAATACTTAAGTATCTCGAATTTTTCAAAAACTGCACCTACGCGCCTTATCCCACCAAGCCCCTCATTTGACGATTCTCCTTTTCCCCAGGACCCTGTTGGTCCTCAGGTAATTTTTTTCGCCGGAACCACACACTGGAAAAAAAAACACATTGGATCTAGAGCCGAGACTCTTGAAAACATTGACAAGAAAAATTACTCTCGATTCAATCGGATTTTTGCTTGAATCAAAACGAAATCCGCTTAAATTAAGAGGCTTGGTTCTTGATTTAAGCTAGATTCTGATTGAATCAAGAGTAGGTACTTTTTCTTTTCGATGTTTTTAAGAGTCTGGACTCTAGATCTAATGTGATTTTTTTTTCAGTGCAACGGTCTGGGGGCGATAAAAAGTCGAATCTGGGCATACCCCGAAGCCCAGACCATTGCTCCTCGCAAACTGCATTTTAAGCAGGAGAATCTCTGGCATTTCTGACAAAGAGTTTCACTGATTTTTCTTCTGCGGTCCCGCAAGAATCAGACAAATTTTGGGCACAAATTGCTCAGGTACATTTTTGTAAAAATCTGAATTATTTAAGCCAATTTTGCGATCTTGGAATGGACTTGCGCCCCTTCGTCCGGGAAACGACGAATTCCTTCCCGTCAGACTTGGGTCTCAAACCCCGGCGATGACTCACGAGCACGACTAGCCTCACAGTGGATCGAGTCAATTAGAGAGATCGAACGTGAAATATTTTACTAAAATTGCAAATTTTCATGTTTATCTCATTAAATTTCAAGGGGTGCTTCTGGAAGAAAATTTAACGAGAAAACCAATGGAACTACTTTAAAATCTCACAACTTTTTATGAACGGCAGAGGCGGCTCCAGCAATTTGGCAACACCTGATTTCCTCCATTTGGACCGCATTAAACAGAAAGGAACCAAGCCTCATCAGCGATTGCCAAATTTAACTGGGCAATTTAATTTTTAACATAAAAACAATCCCGCGGATTTCGTGCAAATTTCAGTGAAAAATCTCCATAGTTCGAAGGAAATTCCTAAAAAATTTCAAAGTAATCCGCACAAACGTTTTCTGTTGAAAAATTTAATTGCCCGGTTCAATTCGACAATGGCTGATGTGGCTTGGTTCCTTTCTGTTAAACTCGGTCCATTTAAACCTATGCTAAATAATCGATTCTTGTCGGAGCACCTGGTCCATCCAAGAATCGATAAATTTCCATAGGTTTAAACGGAGGAAAGACAACGTTGCCAAGTTGGATCCGCCAATGATGAGCGGAGTTGTAAGCTTTTGAAGTACCCTGGAAAAAAAAAAACACATTGGATCTAGAGTCCAGACTCTTGAAAACATCGACAAGAAAAAGGACTCTTGATTCAATCAGATTTAAGCTTCAATCGGAAGGAAATCCGCTCAGGTTAAGAGGCTTGGTTCTTGATTTAAGCTTAAATCTGATTGAATCAAGAGTATTTTTTCTTGTCGGTGTTTTTAAGAGTCTGGACTCTAGATCCAATGTGTTTTTTTTTCCAGTGTAGGTATCCACATTTTGTCCGAGTTCTCCCATCGACTTGATCTCCTGTGAGCCGCGGCGGAAAAACGTATTGGTGGCCAGGCGCGGTTGGCCGAGGCGCGGAGAGAGTTTTCTCACCTTTTCCTCGGCGAGAAAATTCCTGGGCGTCATTGTCCGTCACTTCCTTGAGAAGAGAGTGCGCGCGATGATGGCGGACTGTGGCGAGCGCGGATCAGCGTGGAGGCTCCACGCTCCCCGGTGGAGCGCAGCGCAGCATCGGGAGCAGCGGATCGATCTGCTTCGCCTCCGCGCCGCTAATGAACCTTGAATCCATTGGAGTTGGATGCTGTGTCCCCCGTACCCTCTAATGTACCCCTTTTGACTCCATTCGCTTTGTGTCGAGTCTGTGCTGCGCTCTCCAGGAGCTAGTAGTGCTCTTGACGAGCTAGTAGTGCTCTTAACGTCTTGGAAGTCCTCGAATATACCTCGAAATAGAGTCCCTTTATACCCAGAGTTAAGAAAACTCGATTATCAGCTGACTTGCAGCCGGCCTTGGCTGGCCATGGAGGCCGAAACGAGTGCACCCAAACGAACGATATTGAGATATAAGGATCAGGAATTCTGCGATGTCTGTCACACAAAAACAACATCAACAAATTGATCAATTGAAAAGAAAATGAGATTGGTTTGTGAATAATTTCTTAATCTATTTTCATTTTGGACCGATGGAAATAACAATTTACTCTTGATAAACCACAATTAGATGATATTTTCATTATTCTTGTTCACATTCGAGGTACCGCCATCTTGGTGCACTCGTTTCGGCCTCCATGAGCGAGAACCAATCAGAATTGGATTTTTTTTTAGGCCACTTTCAGCCGAACCAAAAGTGAGTTGTCTTAACTCTGGGTATAAAGGGACTCTACCTCGAAATGAATCGAGTTTATTAGGCCTTGTCTCCACGAGCCGTTTCACGAGATTTGTCCCAGGGAAAAATCCTACTTACCAAGTTGGGAAAAATATTGAGTTAATCAATATTTTTCCCAGTACCAAGTATGGTACATTGGTACTTGTACCCCTAGGACCCACTGAGAGAAGAAGAAGAAGTGAAAACGAATTGTGCGATATTTTATTCATTACTACATTGCTAATGTTTGTTTAGTTAAAATAACGTGTCTAATTGTCAATTGAGTGCATTTATTATTATAATCCCGGTTAAATACTCGACTTAACTGCTTTATCTTCCCGCGCAAACTAGTCGCAGGACTGTATGAGCCCCGTCCCGTGGAGACGGTAACTGGGATAAAACCCAGAAGTTTCATTCTTGCGATTCGAACTTGGGACAAATCCCATGAAAACGTCCCGTGGAGACAAGGCCTTCGAAGGAACCGAGTTTTTTGCGAGCGAGGGGTGCACAGAGAAAAATTTCAACACGAAAATCTGGTTAATACGGGAAGTAAAACGTTTTGAAAAGTCCTTGTGTATACCTGAAATGACTCGAGTTGAATAGAAAGAACCAATTTTTTTGCGAGCGAGCACTGGAAAAAAAACACATTGGATCTAGAGTCCAGACTCTGAAAAACATCGACAAGAAAAAATACTCTTGATTCAATCGGATTTTTGCTTAAATCAAGAACCCAGCCTCTTGATTTGAGCGGATTTCCTCTTGATTTAAGCAAAAATCTGATTGAATCAAGGGTATTTTTTCTTGTCAATGTTTTTAAGAGTCTGGACTCTAGATCCAATGTGTTTTTTCCCCCAGTGAAGGGTGCACAGCTAGCGAGGGGGTGCATAGAGAGAAATTTCAACACGAAAGTCTGGTTAATACTGGAAGTAAACCGTCTTGAATAGTCCTCGTATATACCTGAAATGAATCGAGTTTATTAGAAAGAACCGAGTTTTTTGCGAGCGAGGATTGCTCAGACAGAAGTTTCTAGGATGCAACTATTCGAACTCGGTGGATGTCCATGCTGCATAAGTGGTGAATTGAAGGCAAACAAGGTGTTCGCCCATCTGACTTTTTCTTGTCTTTGTCTCTTTCTCCGAATTGATATCACTAATAGAAAGTATGAGGGAAGCCAACTGTCATTTGGTTTCTTTTTCTGAACTTATTGGGCTTTCAATGCAGAAGAGGGAATCAAATTATTTTTTTAAAAAAGAGAGGAAAATAAGTTTTTACTAATTACATTTAATTTTGTTTCATATAGAAAGCAGCAACAGTTTTACTTGAAAGTGAGTAGGTATATTCTTCACAATCCAAGGGAAATTACAGAAATTTTTAAGTTTTTATCAGTTTTATGCCCAAAAAGTACACGAAATGAGAGACAATGATGCAACGTTACGCGTAGTTCGGCTGATTCTGCTCACAATCAATGGCGCTCAATTAAGCAACGCACATTGCAGTTGCACTGATCCTAGTCAAATCCGCCGGATTTGAAAGATAGGCTGGCGTATTCGGAAAGCTCGTCATTTAAACCCCCCCCCCCTTCCACCCCTACGCGTTAGTTTTTCCATCCCCTGCGGACAACTCGAAAATAATGCACCGACCGCAAGCCGAGGGGTGCGACTATACGACCCCATCCCCAAAACAACCCTCAGCGTCGCACAATTCACGAAGATGAGCATGAGGCCCGACAGACGGCTTTGTCGAAGTTTATTAAATATTTATTTATTTATTCACAGCAGCCTCTTTCTCCCGGCTAATTTTATTGCGCGGATTTCATCCGAGGGATTATTACCGGGGCCCGTTCAATTACGGCTCCCCAACCATGCGCCGCCCGCTATTTCCTCGCAATTGTTTTATTTACCATGATTTTACGAGACGCAGCGTCGTTCTCGGGTCGATTTATGCGTTTTCGCTTCTGTTTATGGGTTTTGCAGTCGACTTGCAGTTTATAGTCTTAGATTTGAGGAAAATCACGTGGCTGTAGAGGTATTGAAGTTTACAGCCTTAGATTTGAGGTAAATCGCGGGCATGGCGCTAGGTATTAGACCTGGGGTTACAGCGGGGTGGGTTGAAGGAAAATAATGATTGGAAACATTTAAAATTTCAGTGAAATATCTCATGAAATTTCACGAGGCTGTGAGATATTTCATATTTTCTGGGGCTACAGTATGCAACCCGCACTCAAACATACACAAATAGAAGAAAGTCACAATTTTTAAATTTTGCGACTCATAAAAAGGAACCGGTATTTTTCAATATCTCTCATAAACTAATATTTCACGTGAAATTTCAAGATTTTATTTTTCATAAAAAAATACCCAACCTGGGTACGAGCTGAGAAATTGAGGAAAAATCAGGAATTTGGAAGTAGGTAACCCGGACTTAAAGACGTAACGATTCATTATAATCTGGCAGATACGTGTGGCCATGGAAGATATTTGGATTTTAAATACTTATGCTTCTTTCGAAGTAACGTTTTTTGACCTGAAAACTATAAACCGCCAGTCCAAATTTTGGCTTGTTTTGATATTCTCGGCCATTTTCATCCCAAGTTTGTGCTGAAAACCCTCCTTTGTTCCAGTATGTATAACTCAATTTTGACTTTTTGCCTCTGTGGTGCCTTTTCCTGTAGACTGTCACACATTTTTGACCCTTCACGGAATAATGGACCTTAATTCATCAACACCCAAACTTAAAGCACAGAGATACGTATAGGAGTGATCTAGGGGAGGGGGGGGGGCGCAAACATTTCGAACCAAATCGGAGTCAATTGGAACTTTGAATCCGCAGCAATGTTTCGAGAAAAACCAATGTTCATTCTGATCTACCATAGACTAAGGGTGCAATATTACGCCTTTCATTGATTCTAGAAGGAACTAAGCTACTCGCAACTTTTTCTTCAAGCCATCGAAGAAATTTGTCCGTGGAAATGTCAAAATCCCATTTTTTTACCTAGTCCGAGCGAGAATCACTACCGAAAATTTTCGCTCCTTAAATCGAAGCTCCTTACCCGTGAACCATACTTTGTGTTTATGTACTCAAATATACTCATGTTTTACGTTTTGAAAACAATGAAGTTATTGCACTTAGGCCCCCAACTCATTAATCCCCCGTGGATAAGCTCACCTGTGATTGGCCGCTGCTCTTGACTTCTTCAGAGACAGCCGGGAAGTCTGCACGTGAAACCGAGCGGCCGGCACTTTCCCGGCACGATTGCCAAATCGGGCGGAGCTATCCTTCCGCCCTTGCAGAAATTCAGTCCTCTTCAGTTTAAAATGGCAACGCCGCTCGCGGTTCGTGGCACGGAAGCCGCTCAATTAGCGGCGAAGTTGCTAATTCTGGCGCAGTGAGCTCATTTGCCAAATTGACCACTTAAATTACAAAATAGAACAGAAATGCACTTAGCAATGGAGATGCTGCATGTGTGAGGGATTTGCGATTTGACTGTTGATTCTTATGTAAAAGTTCGCGAGAAACACGATGGTGCCACTGGTTCTCTCTGAAATCAACTCCCAAGCTTAAAAAAAGCTCTCAAGTTGAGGCCAAAATGGAGGAGATATCCCACGCTATCCTGAGAGTCCACCTCTACATCAAGACAAACTCTCCATGCAAAGATAGTACATTGACAGGGTTGCCGTGATTTCAGTTTTAGAGTCCCCAAATAAAGTGGCAGCCCTGTCAATGTATTTGCTCCCTATCTTTGCATAGAGAGTTTGTTTTGATGTAGAGGTGGACTCTTAGGATAGCGTGGGATATCCTCTCCATTTTGGCCTCAACTTGAGAGCTTTTTTTGAGCTTGGGAGTTGGTTTCAGAAAAAACCAGTATCACCATCGTGTTTCTCGCGAACTTTTACACAAGAAGCAACAGTCAAATCGCAAATTCCTCACACATGCAACATCTCCATTATGGTGGCTCAGTGGCATGATAGGTGTATGATATATTTTTATTTAGTTTTTGTCTCTGGTTGATGATGGAATTGTAACTATTTCGAAACGTTCTGGGTTTTTCTTTTGATTTGTCCCCCTTTTGCAGCCTCTCCCCAAATTAAGTTGTTATTTCATTACCTAGAGAGATTTTTGTTGAGTCAAGCCGAAAATTCGAAATTCAAGATTTTGACAAGGGAGTTTAATGTCCTGGAAAATATTGAAAAACGACTTAATCAACCAAAGCACGTAATAAAATAACAACTTAATTTGGAAAAAAAGCTGCCCAACAAAACAGAAGATAAATTAATAAAATCGGGTAAATAAAATGCGGAAAATGAAGTGCGAGGAGTTTACTTGATTCATTTGTATGCCAATGGCTCGCCATAAATCGATTGTTTTGCATGAATTTAAATGGAGGAAAACAGTGTTGCCAGCTTTCAAGAATCGCCTCTGGACGCGGTGCTGTGCAGGGAGTGCATAGCACGGCCGCGTGTGAGAGTGTCCCGGAGTCAATGCGCGTGATATAGAGGAGCAAAACAAGTAGAGTCTGTTTTCTTCCAGAAATAAAGTCACAATTTCTAGGTTAGACAACTGTGACGCCGTATCGACTTGGCCGCGACTCACTTTTCCCGCGTTGCTAAATTTACACATCGTATACCCTAGAATCTCAATAGTCTCTGTCTGGACCGGGGTTTGTGATCGAGGTTCGCGAAAATAAATGAACTAAAATTACAATAACATTCGAGAGAACAAGACAAATGGGACTCTAACATAGAGTCAATGACAGCACTGGGAAAAAAACACATTGGATCTAGCGTCCAGACTCTTGAAAACATTGACAAGAAAAAGGACTCTTGATTCAATCAGATTTGAGCTTAAATCAAAAGGAAATCCGCTCAAATTAAGAGGCTTGGTTCTTGATTTATGCTTAAATCTGATTGAATCAAGAGTATTCTTTCTTGTGGATGTTTTTAAGAGTCTCGACTCAAGATCCAATTTTTTTTTTTTTTTTTTTTTTTCCCCCAGTGAGACTCATTTTAGGGTCAATTGCAGTGATCTTGATGTAGAGTCAAATTGGACCGGAAAAAGTCGAGTTAAAGTTGACTCAGTCTCGTCTTCAGAATGAGAACATAATATTGGTATTTTTAATATTATGATTAACTTTTTTGTTTTTTTTTTGGAGAGGGATCGGATTTTCCGCTCTCTTGGAACCACTTTCACTGTGAGTCGTATCCCTCGAGTTGAACAGCTTTTCTACCATCTGAAGTGAAATTCACTCCTGATTTCTCTCCAACCGAGGGCTTGGAGGACAAGGCGCACAAGTACCGTTTTTGAAAAAATTGAGTTATTAATGATCTCAATTAAAACTAGTCTTGATGCATATTCTGTGAAAAACTTTCCAAATTCCAATATTGAAGCATCAACAAGTCAGTTCGAACTTTCCTTCCGCCATAAGGATCCTTGTAATTTCGAAACTTCAAACACATATTTTTCGAAATAGCAAGGACTGCTCTTATGCGCCTTGCCCTCCAAGCCCCTCAATTTTTCCAACAGTCTGACAACACCGGAAAAAAACACATTGGATCTAGAGTCCAGACTTTTGAAAACATCGACAAGAAAAATTACTCTTGATTCAATCAGATTTTTGCTTAAATCAAAAGGAAATCCGCTCAAATTAAGAGGCTTGGTTCTTGATTTAAGCAAAAATCCGATTGAATCAAGAGTATTTTTTCTTGTCGATGTTTTTAAGAGTCTGGACTCTAGATCCAATGTGTTTTTGTACCAGTGAAGCAGAGGTTAAACTACATTATGAAAGTCCAGCGAAAGTGCATCATGGAGGAGTAAAATAACCCCCTGCCCCCTCTCTCCTCTCAGGGTTTCACGAAGGAAGCACACGTGCGCGGACCAATCGGCCGATCAAACTCTAAAATACCCGGGGAGAAAAACGTTTACCGACACAAACGAGTGATGACTCAATCGAGAAACACCACCATCAGATCGTCATCGGAATGACCATTTTTGTCCGATGTTCCTGCGTGGCCGGTGAAATTTACATTCATTTTCGCAACCGCGGATGTTAACTTATAATTTTGCGACGTGTGGGCTCCAGTTTAAACTGCACAGTCTGCACTGCCGTTTTGCGGAAGAGGGCAGTAACTGTATTTGGGCGTGGACCGTAGTTTGTATGTACTCTTATGCGCGTCAAGGCTCAAAACAGAATGGATTTATCGGTGTCTTGCATAAAGTGGCTGCACCTCGTTTCATCGCCCGATTTTAAGTACAGCCCCCGAAGCATTGAATAAGCTATGTTGCCATTTTGGACATAAGAAACCTCGTGGCATCGATTTGGATCGACCATCCCGGACGGGTCTCGTTGAGCCAAAATATTTTTAAACATATGTTTTTCTAGTTTTTTCGAAATACTTATACCCAGGCTCTGAAATTACACACATTGGATTTTTTAAGGGATGATTTAATGTTGCGTTATAGTTACATACTAGTGCTTAGAGTATTTTGGAATAGGTATGACTTTTTAAATCGGAAAATTGCAAAATATGCATGCGAATGGAGAATTCAAAATGGGACGCATACGTATTAGCATGAGGTTGATAAGATAGTGCAGCTTTTTAAATCAAATGCGGTTATTTTTGCAGATTTTTCCTATGAAAATTTCCAATTTTATGATGAATATTTCTTGTATAACTCGTTAAATAAAACAAGTGTATTTTTATGTGCGTTAAGGAATGGCAAAGTTACACTATCTCAGCAACAACGGGAGAACCTAGCCCGTGATATAAAAAGAATATGCAACGAGTTAGGCGAGAGATAATGTTAAAATTCAACTGCTAAAAGAAGCAGGAAAGTTAGCGAACAGAAGAGAATATTAAGTTCCGAGAAAAATCTCAATCCCTCTCACACTGATAAAAATATTTGTGTTACTTTTGGTTAATATTGTAAATGAAACACAAACCAATACAAATTTTGTGTAGATTTTGGTACAGTTTGCAGTGAATTTAAGGCAGAAAACAACCGAGAGACCGGGAAAATGCATTCTTTCGATTGCGGCGTTGGTATTCACCACTTGCATTTTATTAAATCTCTTCAAGACAATTAGCTGGCATTTTCTCTTGAAATTGTCAACCGAAGGCTAGGTTTATTTTGTGTTTTACTTCCCTTATCAGGGCCGGATTAAGGGGGTGGCCACATGGGCCACGGCCCATAGCGGCAAATCTACAGGGGGCGGCAAATTTTGCGATTTTTTTAAATGTAGGTATAAAAAAATCGAATTTAGAAAACAAATTACAAACGAGAGAAGGCGACAAAATCTCTCATTTCCTATGAGTATAGTAATTTCTAATTTTGTCGTCTTTCAGTGATCCAAGAAAAAGCACCTTTAATTAGTCGAGTTAAGAGAAAAACCAAACACGCAGTTTGGCCTGGAACGGCGCGACTTAGGGAGAAATGATGACGTGGACTTGAGATGAAAAGGAGAAGCCCTCGGCGCGGCGATCGGCATGTAACACATATTCGCGCCTACAAGACTGCACGAATACTTCACGCATTGCATCAAACACAGAGCGGTCACTGCGGTCAGCGTGAAATGGATAGCGCCTACAAGAATGCATGAATACTTCACGCATTGCGTCAAACACAGTGCGTTCAGCAGCGGTCGGCGTGAAACTCATAGCGCCTGCAAGACTGTCTGAATACTTCACGCATTGCGTCAAACTCGGTGCGGTCTGCGTGGCGCGGCGGCGGAAGTTAAAATCATTAATCCACATTTATGTTTGTTCTTTCATAATTTCTTCGTTCATTTCTCATGAAAGGAAGGCCTCCACACAAAAATAGGTTTACGAAACTTAACTTTCGCGCAAAGTTCCGTGAACTTTTGCCAGTATTGTTGACAAGGCTTTCCCGAAAAATGTGTTCAACACGAGTAAACGCGTCTTATGCACCTCTCCTCCGCTACCACGTTCATTTGATGGTTTTTTATTTATGTTCCAAAACGAATAAGAAAGGGGCGGCTAAATACAGGCGGCCCACGGGCGGCAAGTAGATAAATCCGCCCCTGTCCCGTATTAACTAAACTTTTGTGTTGAAATTTCTCTCTGTAGGTGCAATACGTATTTACGTTTTCCTGAAGTTCCAGGATTGGGTACAGTTTCATAATGTTTTTATTTTATTATCATTCCACAGCCCCCAGTCAAGTCATCATAATCTATATGGATTCATTTAGTGATAGTACGGTGCCATGTTGCCATGCTTGGTATGACTGACGCCACTCCTTGTTGGTAACCAATCAAAGGCCTCCTTCCATCTTTAGCCACCGGTGACATTACGACCACTATAAAAAGTATCAGCACCACTTTTTCGAGGTTTCTTTCTATCTTACGAGCCTATGTGATGTGTACGACTGTACGTGTCGCGTTCTCACCTTCTCTGAAGTTGTTTCTCTTGGTGTATTTATTTTATATATAGTTTTGGCTATGGAGTTACCTATGAAGCTTAGTTGAAGTTTAGTTTAGTTCTAATTAATTTCAGTCGTAGTGGTATCGTTATATAAAGCTCTTTTACTTTGTACGATCAGACTTTTCATTTTAGTAGCCGTGTGTCATAAAATTCTCATAGATTCCGTAACATGGTGCCGAAACGCGGTCCTCTTTTATTTTCGTGTTTCGGCACCATGTCACGAAAATCAGATGGGAAATCTGCAAACCTCCAAAATCGCGTTTTAATTTTTTTCTTAAATTAATTTCTGGAAAGTGTATAAAAAACTTTAGCTGAGAAAATGACTTTCAAAGTCTCCCAAAATCCAACCTCATTTCGAACGGAAAAATATCGCGCCATAAGGTTTAGTCACGTCATGAGAAGAATTGGCCGCCAATGTATCCTTTCAGCTGCGTTTGTTTTTTTAGTATCAAATCACATTTTCAACTGCAGGTTGCGCATCTCGACCGCGCTGACAATATTTTCGATTTTTGAAGTGAATATGTGTGTTGTCGTTGATTTTTTAGTGTATTTTCCGCAGGAAATATTACTTAAACGAAACAGCTCGTTCGTGATTTGTATCGTACCTACAATGGCCATGTTGCTTCGAATTCAAGGTGGTTGACACTGTGGATCATCAACTCTCGTTTTCATAAGCTTTTGGCTAATGGTAAACGTTTTTCCTCTAACTTCAGCCCAAAGCATCTTTTTTTCAGTCAAAAGGCTGTTTTTGAGCTTTTCCAAACCGGCAAATGTGTCTCTGGCTAAAACCAATTTTTAAAACACACATGTTAAAGGCAATCCCTGAATTTTACAACAGCCCCATTTGGGAAATTGAATCGGAAGAAAGTTCAGCGATCCATCGCATGGAACGGGAAAAAAATCAGAACCAAAAGGTTGTGAGGCAACCCTGCGATAAAGCGTGAGATAATAATTACAACGTATTTCACTCCCATTTCCCGGATCGCATGTCCCCCAGCGAGTGAGTGGGGTTCCATTTGAAATGTAAACTAAGGTCGTAAAAGCGTAGCCCGGTGGCCCGCCGCGGGTACAGTTTCAAGTTCGAAGGCGCCGAGCTATGAATTATTGACGAGCTTCGCACAGTCGAACCTGATGGATTGCTCTGCTGGAGTTGTATCGCACTCCAGGGAAAACCTGGTAATTTTCGTGAATATTCATCGGTTAAATTCAGACCGAAGCCGTTGTTACAAGAGCAGCTCATTTGACACAACAGTCGCGAGGAAAATAAATGGGCCAATGGTCCACTCCTGATTGCCGAGTCTGCGCATGCGCGTTCGATCACTATACAAATACACGAAAAAAAATAGTCGGTGCTAATGGCAGAACTTTCTGTTCACAGGGCTCCTGCAGTTTCTTTGTTACACTTACAGAATTTTTCTGTCGTAAGAACAGAACTTCGGTCGTGAAGACAGAATACTCTGTCCTCATAAAAGGAAACTTCTGCAGCTTTAACAAAGAAAGTGCAGGAGCCCTATCTACATATCTGAACAGAACTATTTTTAGTGTATTTTCCGAAGGAAATACACTATTTCCGTATCGCGCATATATTTTTTCCGTGTAGTCGGACTGAGCTTGTGAGCTTGTGACTGTGATAACGACTCCCGAATGAAAGTTCAGAGCTGCCTTGCAAAGTCTTAGGAGCACAGAAAAGTCTGAAATGCAGGAAGTACGTCAGTTTGGAATATCGTATAGCGAAACCCCGTCTTTGTATTGCTACGGCGCTTGTGGATTTTTATTCTTTTTATCGCTCTTTTTTGTTCTCTTCTTTTTTTTCTTTTCTTTTTCTCACATTTTTCTCTTTCTATTTTTTTACTATCTCTCTCTCTTTTCTGCAGAAATGTCAGATACTTTAAGTAGTTTAAGCGTATGCTTAAACTGCGTACTGCTGGCTGCGTACGTAACCTAAGATATTTTCGCAAAGCTAGGGAAATGCTTGGGGAGGACGTAAATGAATCTTGGAATGTGTCGTCGCTTCCCTAAATAATAATAAGTTCAAGTAATTGTTATTTGAAACTACGTTTTTTAAATAAAAATTTCAATCCGCCGTTTTTGAGTATCAAAATGTGATATACGAATGATCATATATGAAAAATGAAAACTTCACGCATTGCGTCAAACATAGTGCGGTCAGCAGCACTCAGTAGTAGACGTGAAACGCATAGCGCCTACAAGACTGCATGAATACTTCACGCATTGCGTCAAACACAGTGCGTTCGCGGCTGCGCGGCGGAAGTTAAAATTATTAAACCACTCATCAAAAATTGGGTTTAATTTGATATTATTGGGCATTTATATCTCAAAATGTTCGTACGACACCTTTCCATGCTCCGGTATCAAAATTCCGTTTGTGGACTACGATCGCTTTTCCGTACAATCACAAAAATTTTCAGGTAGAATGTTGCACAGTTTTCCGTTGAGATTGAAGCACGAAAGGAAATTAATCGACCCACACAGTTCAATTCGCCCAATCATAATGATTTGACTCTTGTAAGGAGTAAATTATCTACTACGATTTATGCAGGTAATTACTCGGCGAATGAATGCGTCCCATTTTGGAATTGGCTGTAAAATCGAGAGTTATGATGACGACCTGTCTTAAAGTCTCGTCAAAGCGAGCGGAGTGTTTGCGCGCTTATTAGCGCACCATAATAACACTTTCCCTTTCGTCGCCAATCCGGCATCTCTATTGGCCATTTTCGAGAAAATTGCACCGGGTCCCAGTTTGGACCAAAATGGCCCTTCCCAAGTTGCCACGCCGGATTGCAGCCGCAAAGGCAGCTGGCTATATCTTTACCGCGGCTGCCGTGTCGTAAAACGTGTTCTTTCCTTTTCAAGCGAATGGAACAAAACGAGAAGAGCCTATCCATTCAGTCAGTGTTTTTTAGACTCTTCAGTCGAATGGAGACTGAGTTTCGGGTTCTTGCATGTAGCAAGGCTTTTCGATTTAATGCACTATCGCGTCCCTAAATTTTGCGAGAAGCATGACGGTGCAATAGTTTTTCTGACATTCCCGAAATCATATAGACAGTAAAAGCTCGCTAAGTCGAACCACGGTTAAGACAAAATGTCGATTAAGTCGAATTTTTTTCGGTTCCTAGACAATTCAACTCAGCGAGCTTTAAGCTTTAACTGTATATTCATTAAACCAATCTTAAAGTCGAAGCCATAATGGAACACCCCAATCTTAAGAAAGAGTCCACCGATGGAACGATGGAATCCCTCCACTAAGTGAAATTTTGTTTGCAGTGTCGTTTAAAGCCTTTCGATCACCAAAAAAAAAAAAATAAATCACAAAATCGTCACACGGGCTCCAAGTGCTAGCAGTCTCAATGTTAACCTTACGTCCGACCGCCATATTGGATTTTGGATTTTTGGACGCACTGGAAAAAACGCACATTGGATCTAAAGTCCAGACTCTTAAAAGCATCGACAAGAAAAAATACTCTTGATTCAAGCAGATTTACCAAGCCTCTTAATTTAAGCAGATTTCCTTTTTATTTCAGCTTAAATCTGATTGAATCAAGCTTAAATCTGATTGAAGCAAGAGTCCTTTTTCTTGTCAATGTTTTTAAGAGTCTGGACTCTAGATCCAATGTGGTTTTCTATCCAGTGCGTCATTCTAGAGAGCGAATCAGATTTTCGGAAACTTTCCCGCGCTTTTTTCGAAAGTAGGAAGCACTGACAGACTTCTTTGAAACGAGTATCGTTCTCCTCCTAAAATTTCCAGGCGGATTAACTTTTCAGTCGAAGAATCCGCGCTGCATACGAATTCTCCATTGGTGGAACTACTTTCACAATTTTGGATGAGACGTGCATTGACCGCCTGGAAAAAGTGTCCTGAGATGGAGGGTCGTTTGGCAACTTGGATGATTATGGCGTTTTGGCGAAGAGCGGCCTGGTGCGACTGCGGCGCCTGGTGCAATTTCATTTGGATAATGTGTTATTTCCGTACCATTCCTTCTGATGTTCCGCGCGTACCTTGCGTCGCCGCCCAAATGACGCGTTTCCCTCCTGTGGAGCTCAGTACCTCAGCTGTTACTTCTTCGCACTCCTACTCCCACGAATAAAAACTCTTCAAAAGTGACGTCGCAGGATGACGTCATAAGTTCTTGAGTGATCATTTTTCCACCTGCGTACGGGACAAAGAAAAAAAAATATATATTCAAATTAACAATATCTCTTTTGCCTCCGTTCTTTTGCGGATTGACAGACATACCTGTGGGAAGGTGTAAAGTACCTGTATACCGAGAGTATGATGCAATCGAGTAAAATTCGTCTTGAAACGACTTGATTCTTTTGCTCCTTTTCCTCTCCTCTATATCCTCTGACGAAGCGTGAATGATCGAATTTCGAGTCTCCCCCACTCGAAGCTATGGTAAAGAATCGATTATTAAGGTGTTCGTTGCGAACACCCTGTCCATCGATCCTTTCCCATTGGTTTAAACAGCAGACCTAACGATATATCGCAAAGCACGTCACGCAATTATCTATATCGTCACCGCCGCGCCGGATCTGTCCACCATTTCGACCGTCAATCTGTCTAGTTATGACGAGGTAAACACCAGTCAGAGTCAGACATCGAGACGAATCAGCGAGTGTCTCAAAGGCAATACATCCTCTCCTACCCACGATAAAGCTCGAAATGATCTGATCTAATAACACCGAACAGCTCCTGTTCCTAAATTCTATTATTATTTTATCGCGGTCCTCCACTTTTTCATTCGATCGTGACCTCTCTACGGCTTGGTGGGCCTTTTTGCCGACTTAGAATCGATTTTTTTCGCCCCGTAACTCTCGGTTTCAGGCCTATGTGGAGTTTCAAACAGTTGTCAAATCGACCAGGCAAAAATTTGGATGTTCAGAGCAGTCCCCATTCAGTTTTGGGACGTTTTAACGCCTCGAACATCCGACGGAAAAACGTCGGATGGCGTCGAATGATGTACTTCCCTCATCCGCAGTCGGAAATTTAGAAGTTGAAACACCCTGTTTTGAATTAGACCACTCTTGAAAATTCCATATTTTTCAATATTTTTTTAAGAGAACTTAATGAAATGAAAGTAGCTACATAAATGGAAGACTACTCAGAATAACCTAACTGAAAGTGGCACCTACCAGAATGAGTAACTGGAAGTAAAATTTTTTGATTTGTAGATCAGTCAAGGAACTTGCTTACCCTTCCTTGAGGTAAGAAAAGTTTTTTCGCGTGCCTCGAACGCCTCTTCGGCAAGAGAGCAACTCTCATCTTGCTGAAAGGACAAAACACCGTTCCGTTTCAACTAAATTTCACCTGTTATGTTTTCTTTTAAATCATATTAGAGAAATTAGATTATTACCAGAAGTATGACAACTGGACGTAGAAGAGTTGCCCAGCTCGGTGAAGGAATCCCAGAGCTGCCGCGTGTAGTTCACGCTTGGCTGGGCTTTTGGATTGTCAGATTATACCTCCTTGGTCCGACTTAATATTCTACCTGATTGTATTTTAATGATAAATTAATGGATTTTAGTATTATCCGGCAACAAAGAATGTCGATGATGAAATGCTGGATCATCCAAAGATTTAGCTCACGACCAGACAAAGAAGTGTTAGGTATAGAGTTAGGTACGTAACACGATAGTTGCAATTCCGTTGTTTTTTGGAAGAGACCCTTCGTATATAATAGTATCCCATCAGTTGTGGTATATTATTTTTTGGGGGATTCAACATTTTCCAACGAGCTACGAACGTATCGTAACTTCTTGTAGACCGCTTTACTGCGCGTTGAGCAGTGATGAGCTTTGTAAGTTTTACAAATGTTTTTGTTTATGGCCTACGCGAGGCACTGTGTCTTATTTTTTTAAAGCTCAAAAGACGAAATTAAAGGGTGCAAATTGTTCTCGGTCAAAGTGTGGAAGTGCCCTTAAAATTGCAGAGGCTGACAGATTTTTTTGTTGTTTTTCTTGTAAAGATTTTCAGATTTTCAACTCTTGTGGAAAAATGCAACTTTGGCTCACATTCTAAAATCATTCTAAACTTTGACAAAATTTTGATCAGCCCACTAAGTTTCTTTTTTGCATAAACCCAGCGCGTTGTTGAACATTGCGGAGACCTCCTGGAAAATCGCGGAGGTGTAGAACAATTCGCATCCCTGAACAAAAGGTCGTCCCCACACACTCTATCGCAAGTCCAGTCCATCCTCCTACCATCCTATCGAGACATTCGTGAGGCTTCTGTGGTGATGAGCAAGGAGTCTAGAAATTATCAATGAAATATTTTTAATTATTGAAATGTAACACAAATGTGTAGAAGCTCTAAGTTAATATTGTATTTTTAAAACATGTTCAATACTTTCTCGTGAAATTTTTGATACCTAAAACATGTCTCGTGGTGCTTGAAATTTTACCCATTAAAGTTTCTATCATGAATTATTGTATTCAGTAACGTCAAGTACCTACTAAATGTTTTGTGAGGCGATATCAACGTTAATTCTGCACAAGTAATCTTGTATCTCATGTTTTCTCCATTCTTCAAACTTCAACACACTGTAATCTACTTTGATTGAGGACGCCATGCCTGTTGCTTGTGCTCGAATTGAAGGCGTTTTCTCGTTGGTATTTTGTAGCGGTGCCCTGCTACACGTGCGTAGTTATTAAGTTTAATTTGACGCAATCATGTAATACACTTCTTTGAGCAGGGGATTCCTTGCGAGTACTTAAATTTATTTCTTGTTACACGTCAAATTAATTGAAAAGAAGTTCGACGCCACCAATCATACTTACCGAAAAATAGTAATGATTCTTTTTCGCCGTGAACTTTTTGAATACTCGGCAAAATTTCATTTTCAACTACTAAAAATCAACTTTGCAGCAAATATTTTTCAATAATTGAATCCAAAATGTATTAACATGCTTCAATCATCACGTTTTTAGGAGTGGACATTAAGTGAAAAAGTACTAAATCTGAGTGATTCTTTTTTATTTTCAGTGTAGGTACCTTTAATTATCTAAAATTTTGTCTTCGTCTACATCCAACGTAGGCTGCTAGTCGTAAACTATATGGATTGCATGTAGCAAAAGGGAACCAGCTCGATAACAGTGTTTCTAGAATGGTGCATCTTCGGCTTCATCTAAAAACTTTCGCATAGCACTAATTCATTAGATAGATCTATCCCATAGGGCATAAACTGAATGCTTTTCCGCCAAAAAATTGTTAATTTTAACGGAAAATGACAGGGTCAATACGGTGCATACAATTAGTAATTCTTATAGAAAAGAGGAAGTTGCACGATTTTGAAAATAGTGTAATCGCGCTGGTTCCCGTTTGCTAAATGCAATCCATTTCACATAAGCCTTTTTTTCAGAACACCTGGATTGCATTTTGCAAAAAGGAACCAAGAGCATTCCAATGTTGCTGGGATTGTGCAACATACATGCTTTGAAAGAAAATGGACCACTAGACAAGGTACAAATTTCAGCATTCTGATACACGTTTCGTAACTAAAATTTCACGTAGAACACGATGCGCACATAGAAAATTACCGAAATTAACTCCTTACGAAGATATTTGATGATTCTTGATGCGTGAATTCAAACCACCCGCTCATGAAAACTCAATGCTCTACGTATTTCACATCGCGCGCTAAACGTTATCATGACAGGCTCTGCAATGTAAAAATCTGGCAACCTTGATCTTGACGCTTTGGCTCAGCTATAGCAAATTGCTTATAGTTTGAAAAATACATGGCGGGAAATGAACATTGCTCGGTTGAGAAGCTTGCTGGAACCGTTGTAGTGCGCAATTTGACCAACGTAGAGCTTTGAGTTTCTTGTGAGCGGGCAGTTCAAATTCCTCGTGACCAATGTGAAATAAAAACGTTAATATCTTCGTTAGGAGTTGGTTTTAGTAATTTTCGTTGTGTAAATCGTGCTCTACGTGAAATTCTGATTAAGAAACATGTATCAGATTACTTAAATTCGTACCTTGTCTAGTGGTCCATTACTAAAATAATGAAACCAATCAGATTTACAAAGGTGATTTTTGTCTTGAATTCATGGTTTATATATTGAGAGTAAAGGCAAAACTTGTATCGATGATCGGTTGATATTTGCAGGGTGAAGAAAGTTCCACAATCTTAGCGATATTGGAATGATCCTGGTTCCTTTTTGCAAAATACAATCCATCTAATACTGGTATTCAGTGGCGTGGCGTACTTTGCGATTTATCGATTGATACGCCACTTAAACCTATGAAAAAAGATCGATTATTAGGGTGTTCGCAGCGAACACCTTAGTAATCGATTCTTTACCATAGTTTCAAATGGCGAGATATCGATAATCGATCATTCGCGCCACGCCACTGCTGGTATCTCTGCTTTGCCCATGATGACATCCATTCTGGCCCTGCTCACGAGCTACCGGCAAACGGAGTCCATGTGGAACCGATATCGAGTTCTGTCGACAGCCAGAACTCTTGTTCAACTCCTCCGCGAGGCGTTTGGATCCGCGCGGACCGATTCCCTTTCGCGGCGACTCCGACTTCGTCTAAAGTTCAAGAGGAACGACTTTGACCGTGACGGACTCGGTTCGATGCTCCGGGAAGAAAAGTAGGGACCTGCGTTGCTGTGCTAAGGAAAAACCTCGTATGAAGGGTGTAAGCCCTGCATAGACGATCGAATTCCCGAACCAATTCCAATCAAAGTAGCATCAAAGTGTCGGGAGTCATCAGTCTCAAACTCATTAATTTGCTTTATTTATAAATGAAAACTTGACAGAAATGTTTCCTGTGGCAGGAAATGATGAATGGTGGCACTCCGTTCTGATCTTACTATGAACAAAAAAGTCAAAAAAAGTGCGGCCCGTCAAAATTTGATGGTAGATGGTGACCACCAGTCATCAGCACGTCTACTTTGATCGGAATAGGTTCGGAATTTGATCGTCTATCCAGGGCTTAAGATTACCAATTTCTCCCCCCCCTCCCTGGGGTGAAAAATATGCTTAACTTTCCATTAAAATAAACATTTTTAGGAAAGTTATGCATCTTTTTCCCCGTGAAATCTTTAAATATTTTAAAATCGATCAGGGAAAAATTTCTCTGAAAACTCGGAAAAAAAATTGGCAATTTTTCCAGAGGATTCGTATTGCATCAAAAGAAATGCAGCAACGTCCGGTAGCTCAGTTGCATTTGACGAAGGATCTATTTCGATGGTTGGTGCTTTTGATCTGCTAAAACCAAGCTTTGCCAAGACGATTTTTTTTTGTATTGTTTCTAATCTTTCATTCTACTTTTGTTGCAGGTAAGTGTCTTCAAAATTCTGATGTAATCTCGTTTTCATCGTGTGTCAAGAATGCGCGCATTGGATTCAGGGAACAGGGAATGAATTTCATGGTCAGTCAAGCTTTTTTTAGTCAAATTTTCGCATTCCAATGAATATTCATTAGGCTCATTATAGTTTAAGAAAAACTGCACTAGAGGTGTTTTCTAGTCAAATTTTCACTCCGAGCACATGGAAGCACCCTTCATATCATCAATAGTTTTTGGAACTCAAAATGCGGCTAAAAACCTCAAATTGTGTAAACATTTCCGCGATTGCTCACCTGGTCTCCTTCTCAGCTATCCCCTCGCTTGGCCCCTAAAGTTCATAAATCTGGCATTGGCAATTGGGGATTTTTTGCACCCCTAGCCTCAATTGATCACGATCGTGGCCGTTATTCTAATTAGCGAATCCGCGGTGCAATTTCCCGGCGAAATTGGCCGTGCGACTCGCTTGGACGTCGCGGCGGCGGCGGTCGGTGTTGAGTGTTGAGCGCCGAATGATCGATGATGGACGCCGCGCCGCGTCGGAGTTCACCGGTGTCAAAACGCGGGGCGCGGCGAAGAAGAGCAAGAGCGGAGTGCCGCAACGAGATCATTAGTCGAATTAATTATGCACGCTTCGGGGACTCCGGCCGGGTCTCTGTGCTCTGCTGCCCAGTCACTCCAAGAGTTACTGAACTTCGCCTTGCGCAACCACCTTCGGTAACGGTCCAACATTCCCAACTTAGGTCTAGGTCGCCCGGAGAAATATCTGTGGTTGGAGCCAGGTTATAGAAGGGGTAAGTTGGAGTGCCTGTGCAGGGAGAGAGTGGACCAATATACAGGGTACACTGGAGAAAAAAACACATTGGATCTAGAGTCCAGACTCTTGAAAACATCGACAAGAAAAAGCACTCTTGATTCAATCAGAATCTAGCTCAAATCAAGAACCAAGCCTCTTAATTTAAGCGGATTTCGTTTTGATTCACGCAAAAATCCGATTGAATCAAGAGTATTTTTTCTTGTCAATGTTTTCAAGAGTCTGGACTCTAGATACAATGTGTTTTTTTTCCAGTGAGTAGCTTGTAGGCGCTAATATGCGTTTCACGCCAACTGATCGACTGTACTGCGTTTGGCGCGATGCGAGAAGTATTCATGCAGTCTTGTAGGCGCTAATATGGGCTGCACGCCGACCGCACTGTTTGGCGCAATGCGTGAAGTATTCCGAAAGTCTTGCAGGCACTAATATACGTTCAACGCTGCGCGGGCCGCGATTTTTCGAACTCGCGTTAAAATAATTGCGTCATCGAATAATACAGCTTAAAAGGCCCAGGCTGTGATTCGACGCCGTATGAGCATTCGAACGTTGCGTGGTTTCTCCCGATTAAATATTTTTTCGGAGAAAAGTTGGAATAGTTCTTTATACCCACGACCATTATTCAAATCTTTTCACTTCATTTATCATCAGAATGTATGACATCGATGACTTGTCAACAAACTAACCTAAACCAGCATTAACATAAAACATACTCCTTATGTCTTCTTTGTCTATCGCTTCGTCCACCAATTTTTAATAATCAGCCCGTAGGCTGGATATCAGGGTGTGCAGCTCTTGATGGTATATGATCTTCAGGAAATGTAATAATCTAGATTTTAGTCAGTGTTTATAATGGAACTGGTCACATTTACCAGCCACGTACTAGCACTGTCAAACATATATTACCATTAGATTTCCTGAGGATCACATAATAATCAGAAATCTAGTAAGTAATCACAAAAACTCAACTCATTTCAGTGGTGTATCAAATTACGTCATCAACTTCCACCCTAGACGTCCCACAGTGGATCGAGTCAATTAGAGAGGTCGGACATGAAATATTTGACTAAAATTGCAAATTTTAATGTTTATTCCGTCACATTTTAAATTTCAAGGGGTGCTTCATGAAGAAAATTTCACGATGAAACCAATGAAACCACTTTTGGAACCTCAAATTTTTGTATAAACAGAGTTATAAGCGTTTGAAGTTTCCAAATGTTGTCCGACCTCTCCTATCGACTCGATCCACTGTGCGCCGGGATCCCGACAACTTCCTTCTTTTCTAATTAGATGTACTTTCGAGGGAAATTTTGCAATCCCGTCGCAAAATCAACACGCGGCAACGCACTCGGATTCAAATGAAAAACCAATTTAGCGCCTCGTCGTCGTGTCCGAGCCATCCCGCTTCCAAATTATGATGATAATCGTGATAATTTCACGATATTTCCTCTGAGCTATCCAGATTGTTACGCCACCGTGGCAACGCGTTTCGACTAATCGTGTTCTCCACGAAATAATGACGTTAAGATGAGCAGTAAGCTAGGTCGTCCCCCAGCCGATCCCCTAACGTCCTAACGTGTTTTATCTGCGAGTCCATCTGCAGGTAGCGCGGACAAAGCCCACACCAAGTGATTTCAAAGGAATTAGTAATGCGGGGCTTGCAATGTTGAGACGAATTAAGTTTCGATGTTTCTAGATTTGTGATTTTTTCGGTGAATTTCTCCGACGAGAAATGCGGTATTTTGTCAATGTTGAGACGAATTAAGTTTTAATTTGAAAGTTTTTGATTGAAAGTTGCTGATTTTTGGCCATCCTGTCTCAGTAGACAACTATAGACACCTTGTTCTAGGAGAGAATTAGTCATGCCTTTTTTAATAAACGAATTATTTGTCGGTTCTCCAAAGTCTCATATTGTTGTCACACCTAAGTCTTCTGAAAAGATGTTGGGCATACAAATTCTTGTTGGGAAATTTTGTTGGTTGGCAAAACGTTACTCACGAATCTGGTTGTTCCTTTAGGCATTTGGAAATCGTCTCATGCAAAACATAAAATGGAAAGTAGAAATAGACCATTTTACTTGTTTCCTTCTTAAACAGTATCCACCAAGTTTCTAATTTTGTAACNAGCCATCCCGCTTCCAAATTATGATGATAATCGTGATAATTTCACGACATTTCCTCTGAGCTATCCAGATTGTTACGCCACCGTGGCAACGCGTTTCGACTAATCGTGTTCTCCACGAAATAATGACGTTAAGATGAGCAGTAAGCTAGGTCGTCCCCCAGCCGATCCCCTAACGTCCTAACGTGTTTTATCTGCGAGTCCATCTGCAGGTAGCGCGGACAAAGCCCACACCAAGTGATTTCAAAGGAATTAGTAATGCGGGGCTTGCAATGTTGAGACGAATTAAGTTTCGATGTTTCTAGATTTGTGATTTGTTCGGTGAATTTCTCCGACGAGAAATGCGGTATTTTGTCAATGTTGAGACGAATTAAGTTTTTAATTTGAAAGTTTTTGATTGAAAATTGCTGCCTTTTTTAATAAACGAATTATTTGTCGGTTCTCCAAATATGTCTCATATTGTTGTCACACCTAAGTTCTCTGAAAATATGTTGAGCACACAAATTCTTGTTGGGAAATTTTGTTAGTTCATGAATCTGGTTGTTCCTTTATGCATTTTGAAATCGTCTCATGCAAAACATAAAAAGGAAAGTAGAAATAGACCATTTAACTTGTTTCCTTCTTTAACAGTATCCACCAAGTTTCTAATTTTGTAACACAGGTGGTAAAAAGGCCTCGTTACATTCAGTTTCGGCACCAATTTTTTGTGTTTTCCCCTGTTTATAATTTTGTTTATGGCGCATATGGGTGTGAAATTTCATAATTCATCACGGAACCCAAAATGACCTCCCATCTTGATTTTGTGGTTTAAGCTCCAATTCAAGGTGGCAGTATCCGAATAGGATGAAAATCCTGAGAAACCATGACAAAAATTAAGGCCACCGATTGGTCTCCTGTTTATTCCTCTCCCCCTCCCCCACCCCCAAAAAAATAAAATCGATTTTTCCCCTCGAAAATCGTCATNAGACTCTTGAAAACATTGACAAGAAAAAAGACTCTTGATTCAATCAGATTTAAGCTTAAATCAAAAGGAAATCCGCTCAAATTAAGAGGTTTGGTTCTTGATTTAAGTATAAATCCGATTGAATCAAGAGTATTTTTTCTTGTCGATGTTTTTAAGAGTCTGGACTCTAGATCCAATGTGTTTTTTTTTTTCCAGTGCTCGAAAATCGCCGTCCGTAGATTATCCTTTAATTCCTGCACGAACCGCGGGAGTCAGCGCGAAGCGCAGCGGGTCGAAAGTTGTGAGGGCAACCGCACAAGGAAGGGGGGCGAAGCCGGTAAGGAGGGGGGGAGGGGTTCTGATTCTGTCCGATGTTTGGTTTCGCCCGGCGCTCATCGTCAGTCGTTCCTCTCGCTGGGTACGGACCCACATCGCTCTGCTCGCCGGATTTTTCTCTCTACGACGCTTTTCGATTCGGATTTTAACGAAATATTCCCTCCGAACCTTTTTCGATCTGAATATTGTCGTTCAGCAATTGTTTATTTTCCTTAAGTTTTTAAGGGTTGACTCCACTTTTTCCCCCCGAATTTAATTTGTGCTTGAATCGACTTCGCCGCGTTGTGATAGTGCTTGAAAGTGCGTCGTTTCGCGGTTTGTGTTAGCAAGTGTGGTGTTATCTCATTGGATAATTCACTGCCCTAGGATTCCTGGAAAATCGCCGAATTTGAAGGTAGATTCTTTGATTTTTTGCGCTTACGTTTGAGCGTACTACCTAAAAATCAAACTACGTTTTTTATATTTTTTTCTGTTTTCAAAAGGAAAAAAGTCACCAAACTGTTATCAAAACATTAGCCTAGAAGACTACATTTTGAGAAAAAATCACTTTTGAGAATTATCATCGCTGCAGGATTTACAGCGCTCGGAAAAATTGAGATAGGTGTATGAATTTAAGATCGCCAGATAACCCTGAAAATTTGGCGACTCCTGCATCTAATGAAAGTCAAAGTTTGTTCGCCCTTAAATGGTTCAAATGTTGAGCCGTGTTGTTTACTTCCCCGTGACGTGTTGTACAGCAACGACTGTTTAAAATCTTTTAAAAAACTCTTAAATTTTAAACAGACAACTCTTTAAAAAAACTGTTAAAATATTCGTATTAGGAAACCCTTTTTGAATATTTTTTACGTAGAGTTTAAGCAGAAAAGTGTTCAAAAGAACTCCTATAATATCAACTGTAGTTTTTTAATCCTAAAAATGTTTGGAATTTCTTTTAAAAAAAAACTACAGTGATGTTTTAAGAGTTTCTTCAACACTTTTTTACTTAAATTTTACTTTAAGATATAACCAAAAAATATTTCTTAATACGAAGATTTTACAAGGTTTTTCAGAGTTTTTGGAAAATGTTCTTTAAGGTCATTGCCAGGTACTAGAGGGAGAGAGATCTCATAAAATCGGAAAAAGTGTATGATTTCTTTAATGGACGATCCCATAAAGAATCTCAGTCATAAAGAGCCGAGTACAAACGATGTCTTCATTCTTATCTGCTTTATGCATGAATGAAATCATTTTTCTCACCCTCGCTGAACGGCCGCAAGAGAGTCATGGAAGTAAGGGAGGGGCTACCGTTTCAGCCCTCGGGAAGCACGAGTAGGAAGAGGGATGAACATCCGCATCAGTGACGTGTCTTCTGCGAAAAGCTGATATGAAAGCTTAATTTAATATAGACCAGGGATGGTAGAAAAGGGTCTTTCCGGAGTGATTTTCAGGATAAAATGACTCATCAATAGGACGACTTGCTTAACCAGAACCAGCCCAACTACATCAAACTTGCCAGAGAGTTTTGCTTTCCTCCATCAGTAGCATCAAATTTTTCCTCATTCCTGTGCGCTTTGCCAAATGTGTCAAGTGCGTTTAATTTCGCTTTTAATCGACTTTCCCTCAATTAACTTGCTTCCGTTCGAGTTTTTAAAACCGGGTTAAGGTGACTGAAAACGATGATCGGATCGAAAGTAATACTCAAACAGGTCGTGCAACTTGATTTAAATTCGCAAGAGTAGACCTCATTTTCCTCTCCGTTTACTCCGAAAAATGTTTTTCAAGGAGTTATTAGCCTCCTCTAAGAAAATTTTTCCTCAGTTTTTAAGTTATATATCGGTATAAAGTAACTACACTGGAAAAAAAACACATTGGATCTAGAGTCCAGACTCTTAAAAACATCGACAAGAAAAAATACTATTGATTCAATCGGATTTAAGCTTAAATTAAGAACCAAGCCTCTTACTTTTAGCGGATTTCCTTTTGATTTAAGCTTAAATCTGATTGAATCAAGAGAATTTTTTCTTGCCAATGTTTTCAAGAGTCTGGACTCTAGATCCAATGTGTTTTTTTTTCCAGTGTAAAAGTTGCCCTTCCAATTTGAAGAAGGTGATAATTTTCCGGAAAAACAGGAAAATCCCAGAAAAGTCGCGGAAGTTCAGTTTGACAAACCTCGCGGGCGATATTTGAACGCCAAACATGTAGCTCGTTTGATCAAACTTTGTACTTTCAGAGTACTTTTCTACATTCATAAAATGAAACCGCCATTGTACTTACCTATTACCTAGTGTTGAAAATTGAACTCGCACAGCCTCATATCAGCGACTGACTCGATTCACGTCTCTAAGCTCTCTTTGTTGAATTGTATGTACTCACTCATTGTTAGCTCCGAATGCCAACTGCAATATTTACGCCGGAACAATCATAAAGCATACGGTGGGTGAAATGGGTCAAGCTCCTTTCTTTAATCAACTGGAATTGCAGTTTCAGTAATTAACTACCGTATTCTTCGAACTGCAAATGACGGAAGCTTCAAATTGATCACCTCCATCGTCGATGATTTAATACCGCGATTACCGTCCATTGATCTTTCTTCATCCCCCCCCCCCTCCATCCGGTCGATCAATAGGCCGGTTAGTATGTGTTTCCTCTGTCTTTATCTTTTTGGAAAATCAATTTTTAAGGGAATACCCATATCGTTTAAATGAGGACCTCGAGACGTCTCTCTCCGCCATCCAGAGTGTTTGCAATATTTTTTTCCTCTTCTTCTTCCTTTTCCCCCGCTTCTCTCCTTCTTCTAACACAAAATCAATCGGCAGTGCGATTTTCGCTACATTTACCTGTGATTAAATTAATTTTAATAATTTTCTAGGTCGAAAATTTTCGGGAAAAGAAAGTTGCAGAACAATTTAGCATAAATAAATATAATCAATCGAGATTGAGTGCTCAAGAAGTCTAAAAATCGTAAAACATTACGTTTTCATGCATAGGAACAGGAATGGATTTCATATCAGGGTTGGGAACTTTGGTACCTAAATGAGGATGTAGGAGGTTCCCATTGTGATCTTTAATCATGCCCAAAATTCCCCTTCAAAGTTTCAAGCAATAGAATGCAGCTTGGAACAAAGTCTTTCCTCTAAAGGACATCATTTTCCCCCTCTCTCGCTCTGTAAAGAATTAATAACATAAATATTCTCAAACTCTGTTTAAAAACCTGTATCTCCCCTCCGCACCGAGTTTTCGTTTTTTGTATCACTGCATGAATGTCAAAAAAATATAGGCGTAAAGCACCCGTAATCGACTCGAAACAGTCCTCTCGACAACTCGAGTATTGAACTTTCCCACACCCCTCTCGCGCCGAGCAAAGCTCGAAAAAACACCGACGATGCCGCTTCTGCGAGGAATCACCCAAAACACCAACCCTCAAGCGAATTTGAACCCCTGAATTGGCAACCTGCCGCGAGGGGTGACTCCGGACAAAGGAGGGTGAAGACGGATGTCGCACCCCTACTCGCGAACCGCGGGTGAAGCGCGAGTTCTTTTTCAGGGTNNNGGGGGGGGGGGGCACGGGATGAGTAGCGTGGCGCCTGGAGGGGCCCCGGCCGGTGGAATGGCACCGTTTCGTAACACCTGTTCCGTGTGACGCAACTCAGCGAGCCACCGTGCGATCATCGAGTCAAGGACTGTTTGTAAACAAATCCGCGTGCTATTGTCTCGGCATCGCTGTGGCTCCGCAGGTTTGGTAAACCACGGGAGTTCATGAAGGCTCCGGGATTTTCAACACTCAAGTGAATACGGTCCTGCACGGAGAAAAAACTTCGTGAGTGGGACCCGAAGTTTAGGTCATGTGGATCTCTGAAGTTTTTTCGGATTGAGCATCTGAACACTTTAGGCCTTAGCTGTCGAGGTTTGGATCACACATCTGAAACTTCACTTCTTACATCTGAAGTACTTCAGATGTGAGAACCGAAGTTTTTCGGATGTGAGAACCGAAGTTCTTCGGATGTATAATTTTCTCGTCCGATCATAACTTGTAAACGGGCCCAATGTTGGCGGGGTGTCCGCAAAGGTTGAATTTGAATTATTTCACATTAGGTTTACCCCGTGCGAAACTTTTAATGCCCCGCAGAAAACCCAAGGAAAAGTCAGGAAAGTAGTCAGGAATAGGGTTCCAGTTTTGTTGATCGCAAGTATCACGGTATACTCACTTAAGTTAGAAATGCTTCTTGATGCAACTGCAACCTTCAATTTCCGAAGTCACTTATACACCCATCTATATTACTCAGAAAGTATGAACTTTATGAGAGAAGCGCCAGTGTGCTAGACACCTAACAGCTCCTCAGTCCAAAAATTATGTGCTGAGTATGTCTTGATAGCCATACTCCACAGGGTCCGAGAACCCTGTGTGCCAGGAGGCAAGCACCCTTTTTATGACCTGACGAAGGGAATCGACCTTACAAGAAAAAAACCATTTCACATTTCATTAGCAAGAGTTTAGCGGTCGCATAGCCTCTGACAGAGAAAATACATCATATGTTCCAATTATTTGAATCCTCAAGTACTTGTTACGGTTTTTCTTGCCGTAATGATAAAAATCTGTCCCTTTAATCTTTTCTAGGCGTTTCATTAATGATTTTCTTTGATTGGTGCGATTCCATGCGAGTCAGTGCGCTCTGTCGGCGAGAAAGGAAAGCGCACTGGTAGAAACATTACTACATTGCCGCCAACTCTAAAAATAATGTATATTTCAGAACCACTTTTTCTGCCAATAACCAGACAACAACAACAACTACAAAACAATATTCTACATCAATTACGAGATACTTTTCTTTCAAAATTATTGCAATTTTAACATGTACAAAAATCATGTTTTTGCGTTTCAGATTTTTTTGTGAGCAAACCTGCATTTTTCTTCTCGTTTTACGGTATTTTTCGAGAAAATACACTATTGTTTACTTTTTGACTCGCGATGAATACATTTTTTGGTGACGAAAAAAACACGGATGATTTCAGTTATAGCCCTTTCCTTTGAATAGTGAAATATTTAATCTAAGAAAAGTGGGGGAGGAGGAGTTTCCTGACCGTCTGTATTACCTTCAAGAAAATTAAAACTAAGAAAATCCGTACACTTTGATGAAAATCAAAATCAGAGAAAAAGTAATCATAGTTGCGTGAAAATTGTACTTCTTTTTAGATTTTTCAATTCTTTCCTTAAAGCTATGAAAAAAATGAAGTGCGATGAACTGATGGTCTCAAAATAATAAAACTAGAAACAGACATAGTCTAGGACCGGGATGAATGAATTAATTCAATTATATATGAATATTGAACAATTTTGAAAAGCAAGAGCCACTTTAAATCAGGGCTCTTAACCACTTAACCACAAATTAGTGCCCAGCGTGACCCAAGTGAATAAAAAAAGGGGAAAATTCTGGATTCTGAAGTTTTTTCCCAGCCAAATTAGGCAACCCAGAACTAGACGTATCCAAAAAGAAGACTCACTGTGTCGTCGCGGCGCGAGCCAAACCGGTTCTCACCTGGTCACTGAACCGGTGACATACCTGAGTGACATTTTTGCTCCCTAATTATAAAAATCCTCGAATGACATTTTAATTTAATGCAGCTATTAGTCCGTTTTTTGGTGAAAATTTACGACCAGACCCTCTCGCACTTCTACAAACTAGAATGCCATGGCAAGGAAGAACGTCTTATGAGTATTCGAATGGTGCCAACTTCCCTGATGAAATCAACCTTGGCTGAAGAACAATTATTATGGCTATTTTTCTTTGAAATTTTTCTGTAAAGTGGATTGAATTGCCTATAAAATTAAATTAAAATTCTAAGAAAAAATATATAGAAATTTTCAGAAAAATCTCGCATTTTAGGAATTTGGCACCTTTCAATTGTACACACGTTGTTTTTCCTTATCATGGCAGAATAGGACCGGTTGGATTTTTGATGAATCGGGAAAAATCCGAAACTGTGTTGAGTCGCACCGTTACGTTGACACTTCACACTTCGGGACTTGAGTATTTTTCGCTACATTTTTCTACGCATCGGAAGTCCTTGATCCAATTTTGCGCAAATTGATCTTCACAATACGAGACAGTTACATGCTAGCTGCCATTGTTAAAGCTCGCACAATGGCTGCAAGCTAATCCAAGATAATGACAGCACAACAGAGTCGGCTCAGCGAATTGTTCGGACACAGAGGAAAATAGGAGGGAAACGCGTTGAGTTGGGAGCGAAAATCATCGGTTTTGTCAAATACAGATGTACTTTTTTCGGTGATTAATTAAAGTCATGTATCAAATAAAAATAAATTTTGAAATATTCGGTCGCGAATAAAATAGGATGACAGTTGACAGTGCTAAAAAAATCAGGAGACAATAAATTTTACTGAATCATGAAAAGTCAGGGATAATTTTTCTCTCAGACCCTGTATTTTCCGTCTTATCAAAACAATCAAAACATGGCTCGTGAGGAGCATTCTGATAACCAACATGCTTGAAAGTCAGTGATGATTTCGGTCAAAAACCATGAATAATCAAGAAATTTTAAATTCAGAGGAATTCTTCATCCTGTATTCCTGTGCTTCAAATTCTGTTCTGATGCTCAATTTCAAACCCTACTCATCAACTTCATCTTGCATACCCTTGCACCTTAATTTAATCCCCCGCCCCTTTCCTTAATCATCCCTCAATGAAATCGCAAAGCAAACAACCTACGAAGTTCAGTGAGTATTTTTCGGTTGAGAGGACTAAATAATTTTAATAAATCGCAAAACGATCAATATTGCAAGTGTTCCATATAAACTAAGTTTCTGGTTCTTAGAACTATAATTTAGTTCCATCAACCAAAGAAGGTATTTCGCATGATTTTGGTCTCAGTCTTCTGAACCGTAAAGCGGATCCAGCCGAACGGGGGAAGGGAGGGCAGTCCGGGGGGCTTCCTTAAGGAAATTCTCGAAATTTTAAAGCATCTTATACACAGGTTGAGTCACTTTCGTCTCAAACACTTACCAACCTACCAGCGTACCAGCTTCCATCCTTCTTCTTCCCTACGTGCCTTCCATCCTTCCCTCTTTTTCCCCTTTCTTTCCTCCCTTTTTCTTCCCTTTTTCCTTCCTCCTTGTTTTCGGGCGAAGGGAGGCGCAGACCCCGTACACTGGAAAAAAAAACACATTGGATCTAGAGTCCAAACTCTTAAAAACATCGACGAGAAAGATTACTCTTGATTCAATCAGAATCTAACTCAAATCAAGAGCCAAGCCCCTTAATTTAAGCGGATTCCGTTTTTGATTCAAGCAAAAATCCGATTGAATCAAGAGTATTTTTTCTTGTCAATGTTTTCAAGAGTCTGGACTCTAGATCCAATGGGGTTTTTTTTCCAGTGTGCCCTACACCTCCCTCTCTTGCATCCGCCTATGTAAAGCTTACCTAAACTTGAAGCCTACCGAACTTTCCAGTTCGTTTAGCCGAGATTATCCTCTCCGTGATGAAGGAAGGTCACGATCCAGGCATGGGTGCGATCCGTTCAGAGCTGAAGAGTGTCAATTGGAAGTCGCTCGACTTTCAACTTAGCACCGTTCCGCGCTTTGATAACAATTCATTTCCTTGGGGAGTGGTCCGGCCGCGAAGGGGTGGGGTCGGGGGGCGGACACGCACGCGCACTTACGACGCATCACGAGCGCGGCTCCGCGTGTCCGTGTCGGCGTGTCGAAAGTGTGACCCCGTTGGGCCACGCCGATTCGCACGCAACATCGCGATAGCCCTGGACCCCCAGAGCCCCCCAGCCCCCCGAGAGGGGCTCGTGTTCGTTGCGATACCCATCGAGCACCGAACCGCATTCGCAATCCCGATTTTCATCGCGCGCTTTGCATGAGGGATGAAGGGAAACGAGGTGCCGGACCAGCGGGGCGATTATGGAAATTGATGGACAAAGCGATAGACAAAGAAGACATAGGGAGTATGGAGCGATCTTATTGGTTGACATGGTTGGTTGTCATAGACTAAGGAAGAAAATGATGAACTAACTGTCGGGTCTTTAGCGGGTTGCCGTTAGTTAGTCCATTACCTACCGCCTATGTCCACTGCCACCACCTGCTTCCACCGATAGGATCCCTCCAAATCCCTTTTTTCGTCTTTGTCCATAGCTTTGTCTATCAAATTCAATAATCGGCCCGCTGGAAGGTAAGATACGATAGTTGCCGTACCAGCGGGCCGATTATTGAAATTGATAGACAAAGCTGTAGACAAAGAAGACATAGGGGTAATGGAGCGATCCTATCGGTTGAAATGTGTGGTTCTCGTAGACTGAGGGAGAAAATGATGGACTAACTGTCGGGTTTCTCTTGGGTTGCCGTTAGTTTGTCTATTACCCGTTGCCTTTGTCCATTGCAACCACCAGCTTTCATTTTCATTTCATTTCATTTCATTCAATTTTTGGACCGAGCCGATTGTGAGTGACAGTAGGACTCAATTCTGCAATTTGGAACTATAAATTCTGGATCTTATGGAAAAACACTTATGTGCCTTGGGAAATTAATGGCACATACGTTGTTTTTAAATCGGGCCGAAATTTATAGTTCTTAATTGCAAAATGTAGTCCAATAAACTGAGAGACCTTTAAAAGGACTTTAACGAGAACCCGAAGTTTAGTCGCGGAGGATGATTCGCACGTGTTGTCGGTATCCGCGAATCCACTCGCGAGGCGCGGTCGATCGGGGTCCGGCACCGTTCGGTTCCGCTCGTTCAACGGTGGAATCCTCCGCGCATCAATCACCGGATCAATATCGGTCCGATCGATCAACTACACCAAAATGGAGCTCCATCAGTTCGCTTCGTCGCCAATTCAGTCGGATATTCGATTTTTTCTCCGATGGCCCACGAACTTCCACGAAAAATGGAAAAGGAGAAGAATGAGGAAAGATAGAACGTCTCTGTCCGATCAGAGCTTGCGAAATTTCAATTCAGCGCTCAGTAATTCGTTGACACGAGTTCAAAGTTGAGTACACATTATAAGCGAATTTTTGCGATCGAATGTCATTCATCCAACAAATTGATCAGTACTGAGTGATGCCGATGATCGGTGATGTCAGGAGCCAATCAGAGCTCAGGTATTTTTCCTAAATTAAGAAGAAAATAAGAAAACACGAAACACTAAAACACAGAAATTGCGAAAACACCAGACTTGAATTGACAAAACACAACAACAGAAAGAGATGACAGAACAAAAATTATGGTGAGAGATGAAGTTTCTGACATCGATTGCATCAATTCAAAAATCGAATTCAAGTCCCGAGGTGAATTCGAAATTTCAAATTGATGGATTTCAACGGTCTCTGGTGAGACCAACGAAGGAGTCGAATATCATTGAAAAAAAATGCACAATCGTCGAATATCATTCAACGGTGAATGATATTCGATCGCGAAAATTCGCTTTATGTATGTTGAAAGGTGGATGTTTTGGTCGCAGTCAACAGGATTTTTAAATGCCCCAAATATCTACTTTGCCAATATATTTCCTCAAGAGAACGAAGCGCTGTGCAATGTTTTTAGCGTGAACTTTTAAACAATATTACCTCGAGTTTTGAGGGATTTTCCACCTATTTTGGTTATTTTTTCGGTCTCTAAATTGAGGGACTTAGGAGGACAGGGCGCGTACGTGCAGATTTAAAAAAAAATTGACATGTTAATGATTCCAATTAAAACCAATCTTAATGCGTATTCTGTGAAAAATTCGCTCCCCGATTTCAATTTTTAAGCATCAGAAAGTCAGTTTGAACTTTCTCTCCGCCATAAGGATCCATGTAATTTCGAAACTTCAAACACGGTTTCCTCGAAAACTGCACTTACGCACCTCGTAAAGCCCTTCAATTATTTTTCTTCAGTTCAGTTCGCATCATAACCGGAAAAAAGTCCCAGGGGTAAACCCCTAAAATTGAAGCAATGGATTATAGACATTTCCAATTCATTTCGGTGGTATCGCAACATCTGGGATAGTAACCTAATTTATTGGGGCACTACCATAATTCATTGGAAATGTCCAAGTTAGGGTTTAACCCCTACCCCTTTTTTCCTTGTAGCACCGAAATTGTGTTACAATCCGAAAGCAAATGGTCTATATGTCGCAGGCAATTAGCAATCGCCGGCAATTTACAAGCCAGCGCTGAATAAATATAGAATATCATAAAATTCAAAAATAAAAGAACGAGATTAGAGTGCTGAATATGTTGCTTATAATGTGAATGGACACTTTTCAATCCTTAAAAAAATGGCAGGAATATGCGAACTCAGAAGAACGTGTAGTGAACTCCGTGACATTAGTTGGGTTGACATCGGACAGGCAACCAAACTAACATCGTGACAAAGTGTAGAGTATAACAAAAAATGAAGGCGCTTCAAGCCAAGTTCATACTTTTGGATACCATAACCCTTAAAAATTGCATTATGCCGATGCGCATTATTGCGATTTGTTAAAGAAACATGCGAACCGCTTGCGAATTGCCGCCGATTGCTAATTGCCTGCGACATATACTTAACTTTAAAATAATTTCTTAGTAACAATAAGATGAAGAGAGTGAATAATTCACCCCGTTGCCGACGCGGCGCAAAAATCGATGTTTTCATATGAGTTTCCCGGGCGGGAGAGAGGGGTCTGGGAATGCGGGGTCGTAGCTCTCGGAGCTCCAGTGGCCCACATAACCGCGCGCGACCGGTCCAGATCGGATCGGAAGAGGATGAGACGACGAGATGCAGACGTGCGCTATTCGTGTAGCAGTACTAGTCGCTCGTTTCCGTGCCTACGAATACGCCTACTGGGTCGTTACGGCCAAAGCTCGCCGTGTTGTCAAACCAACGGATGAAACACGGAATACAGAAAACCACTCCAGTTGGCTCCAGCAACTGCAGTCTGCAACGAATCTGCTCTCAAGCGGCAGATACACATCGACGGTGAAACTACCAAACCACGTATCTCGTTTGCGGTGTTTAAAAATCTACTTTCACATTTTATTTTTTTGAAGTTGACCAAATCAATTTCATTCCTTGAAATTTTCACGGAATTTTCTCCGCACAAAGAGGAAAACTCACGGAAATTTTCAAGACCGGATGTTAAGTAGTTTTTCATTTAAAAAATAAAGTATGACAGGAAGTCTGCGACGTCGCAAACCGAGATACGTGGTTTGGTAGTTTCACCGTCGACATGCGAGTTACGAGCGCTTGTTGAATGTGAAAAACCAATAGGAAACCAGGATTACGATCGATCACGATTTAAACCTATCGAAATCATCCTTGCCTTTTGGTGTTTCACTTTCATCAAGCGCTTGTAACTCGCAAGTGTATCGGGGCCTTAAGGCCAACAGGTTGTCTAGTGACCTGGAAAACTGGGAACTGTCAGGGAATTTTGTTTTTTTGTGGCAGGGAAACCAAGGAGAACGTCAGGGAAAATTCGGCATGTCAGGCAATTTTATTTTGCAAGCGATTTTCTTGTCAGGGAGACGTCAGGGAAATCAAAAAACACGAATTTTTCAGAAAATGTTTCACGAAGTTTACGCTCGCGGAGATTACTACCAGAATTTCAGCCGATGTCTTTTAAATTTTGAAAGTGAGGCAAAAATATCTAGCATAGGTTCAGGCACCATAGCGTTTTGCTCTGTTTATCACATTCTATTCCTAAAACATGAAAAAATTCTTACTTATATCTAATCAGTTAAACCATGTCGAAAAATTAGGAATATTTTTCCCCAGCAAGTCAAACTTTTTTTATTAACTAACGAACTTTCGGAACGACCTCACTCTGTTATTATTTTTTTTTTGAATGGTTAAATAGGCAGAGTTCGGCGATAGTCTTGACAACAACTCGCCGTATCTCAGGTCATCATCTCGTTCCATCAGCCGCGGTTTGCCGCTGATTGACGGTTGATGGGTCAAAGATTGCGAATCGCGGGTTGGTTAGCGCGCGCGATACGCGGATCTAATGGCGCCAGAACCTACTTCCGAGCTGCGGGACCCAGGAAAGAAAACTTGCAATTAACTTCCAAGGGAAGAGTCGAATCATCCTTTGACAATGGGTCAGTAGCATTGCCCGTTACGAATGGTAGTATTCTGCATGTTCCCGTCGTATTACAATCAAGATTGATTCAATTTTGACTCGACTTTTGAGTATATTCCTGACTATATTCCAATTTATTTGACCCAATTTATTCCAGTATGTTGTAATTGATAAGCAAAGCTATAGACGAAGAAGACAAAAGGTATCCATATAGAGGGCTTCTATTGGTGGTGGCGGGTGGTTGCATCTGGCCCATTCCAGAAACAACATTCTTGTCATTTTTCCGCTGTGCAGATATGTGCTTTCATAGGATACTCAGAGATAGGGGTTCGTTATTGCAGAATGATATTCAATTACTAAGAAATAACGCGATAGAAATCAACTGAGATGCCTCTCCGAAAGATGAATTCGGCATTTAAAGAATGCGTGGGGCGTAAAACAATGGAGAAATGTACGGAGTTGGGTTCGAACCCAACATACAACTATATAAACTTCGCGGTGTGCCGGGTTGCATACGCTCAATTTTGCGGGCGAAATCTGAGATCTGCCAACAGATTTTCCGCCAGGGCGCGGGCGTAACTATTGTTTTCCTCGGGCATGTCGTCTTTTTAGGTTAACTGTTTTGACGCTCCTCTCGCCCAGATTTGTAACGTGAAATTATAACAAACTGAGATTCTTTTCGAAAGACAAACTCGACATGATTAAAGAATGCGTCGAGCGTAAAACAATGAAAGAATGTACGAAGTTGGATTCGAACCCAACATACAACTATTTGAACTTTGCGGTAGGCCGGGTTGCATACGCTCGATTTTGCGGGCGAAATCTAAGATATGCCAACAGATTTTCCGCCAGGGCACGGGCGCAACTATTGTTTTCCTTGGGCCTGTCGTCTTTTTAGGTTAACTGTTTTGACGCTCCTCTCGCCCAGATTTGTAACGTGAAATTATAACAAACTGAGATGCTTTTCGAAAGACAAACTCGACATTAATAAAGAATGCATCGATCGTAAAACAATGAAAGATGGTACGGAGTTGGGTTCGAACCCAACATACAACTATTTGAACTTCGCGGTAGGCCTGGTTGCATACGCTCGATTATGCGGGCGAAATCTAAAATCTGCCGACGGCTTTTGCGTCAGGCAGCCAGGAGCGCAACAATTTCTCCTCGAGCATGACGTCTTTTTAGCCTGTTCGACTGTTCGGACGCTCCTGTCGCTCAGCAGGCCGATTATTGAAATTGATGAACAAAGCTATAGACAAAAAAGACAAAAGGGATATAGAGGTGATCTATTGGTGGCAGTTGGTGGTTGCTATGGACAAAGGAGGTAGGTAATAGACGAACTAACGGTGGCAACCCACGAGAGACTCTATAGTAAGTCGACTCATTTATCCCCATAGTCTATAAGAACTACCTATTTCAACCAACAGGATCGCTCCATACTCCGTATGTCTTATTTGTCTATAGCTTTGTCTACCAATTTCAACAATCAGCCTGCTGGTCGCTGAGTACTCTTGATGGTATTGGTTTCGTAACCACCAAGGTTTTGGATTCCACTATCCATCATTAATTCCTTTAATTTTTAAGAACCATCCATTTCAACCATTAGGATCGCTCCACACTCCCTACGTCTTCTCTGTCTATCAATTTCAATGAACAGCCCGCTGGTCGCTGTGTACTCTAGAAGATACTGGCTGCGTAACCACCAAAGTTTCGGATTCCACTAAATTTGGACACCGTGACCGGCGCAAGTGACCCGTTTTTCCAGCGACGTTTCCCCTCGGCGACTTTTCAAGAGCGCGGAGATCTCAATACCGTCCCATTGTCTCGCGTTCCGATTCGGGGATTTTTCCGATCGAGTCTTGGGGCGTCAGCATCCATCGGTCACGGGCGGGAGATGGAAATGGCGGTGCCGCTACTCCCGAATAATTGTGACCCTCGCGGATTCAATTGCAAGGTCCACCGCCGACGCTTCCCGTCCGAACCGCTCGGCGCTCGGATCCGGACCGGCGGAAACGGACCCCGATTCCGACGGGCCATTATAGTCGACGCGCTCATTTCGGATGCTTGCGTCGCTCTACAAACGAAAAACGGTCCTACTGAACACCCCCACCCCCTTTAGCTGGGGTCAATCCTCACAGTGAGATGCAGCTATGGGCTGTGGCCATGCATGACAAGGAATCTACAGTGTTCGAAACTCACCTTTGAGTTTTAGGAACCATGTGGCGCACAAGCCCGAATTTTAGGCGCTATTGAAGATTTTTTATGGGTTAAATTGACTTTTAGCCTACATATTACGGCGCATTTAGTGAAAAGTTAGACGCAATATGCTTTCGTAACAGAACTAGTAAGTAGCTGTACCTTGGGGAAGACTAATGCACAGATGATGAAACCGTGAAGAATAGAAAAAGCTTTCACTTGTGGTGCTGAAAATTTCGAATAATCACTTAATATGAAATTTCAGATTTCTAGGGGGCAATTTTTAGGGGCCACGTTGGCGCGGAGCCTTCATTTTTTAGGCGCCATGGCCGATTTTTTAGGCGCATTTGGCGTGTTGGTGCCTGTGAGTTTCGAACTATGGAATCATACATTCCTCTACTGTGTTACCGACGAGATCAGGTTTGACCAAATTTTCGATATCGGGTTTTCTTTACACGGGAAAAAGGACTCTCTCTCTCTCTCTCTCTCTCTCTGGGCCCTGAAACGGCTCCACCCAGAGTTTGGACTGACTTCAACCCTACCCTTGTTGGACGAGACACCGATTCGGGCAGGACTGGCACCCATCGAAAGTTTAGGTGATGCCATCTAATCTATCTCTCTACGCATGCACACTGAACCTGTTTTTCTGTGCAGAATGCAAATACCTACTTATTCCAAGTTAAACGAACTGAACGATTTCGCTAAACCAGTAAGCTCGGTCTTTTTACAAGTTTTACAAAAAAATCACAGTTTTAAGAAGACGAAAACACTTAATTGTATAGGTATGAAGGTCATTATAATTAAGGCTCATAGAATGTGAACACTTTTTTCAAACCTTCACAGAATCATGTGACAGATCTCTTAACGGTCTCGCCCTCAAGTGAACTGCCTTTAGTAGAAGAATAACTGAAGTTCCGTAATATTCCTATAGATCTGGAGTTTTTTTCCTTACAAGCCGCACTTAACGCTCAACCCGCTATCTTCTGCCTATCCTCTCGTCAATCGTGGACCCGAGGGAGTGGATTCCACATAGAGCTTGTGTGCATTTCTTTCACGTTGAAGGATAACATCGTATTTGCATGCGGACGTTGCCAATGTTTATCTAATAAAATACGAAATTTACGGAAAACTTGCACATTTTTTGTGAACATTTTTAGAAAATTCACCCTCAATTTAATACGGAGGATCTGAACGTTTCAAGGAACACTCGAATATTTTTCCAAAAAAGAAATAGGAAGAAGAAAATACTCGATGGAAGAAACTTAGCATCGCTAAAATCTCCTCTCGTTGTCTCCCCCCAAACTGTAAATATGCGCCACTCCGTCTTTTCAATCGAATCAATTTGCTTAATTGATCCTAAATGAGAAGTTCGATTAGACGGCTCCTTGCAGAAAGTGCTTTTATTCGCCAGAAATTTTTACGAGGCTCCATCTTGCGCATTACAGCCTTGTGGTTCTTACGTGCTTCTTGAGAATGCACATCATTGTAAGGTTATTTCACCGATCGAGTGTTCGTTTATTGTGCGATGAACCGTCTCGTTTCTGGCTGCATACGTGATCCGCGTGCTGTCGTTACAGCGGGCCTCATAACCAGTAGATTTTCCTTCATTTTCCGATGATATTGCACCACGACTTCCAAGGCCGAATAGTTCTATCCCCTATTCCTTGCCATGGTTTGCTGAAGAGATGAGATTTCCAGCCTCACGGAATGGTCAAAGACATGTCGCTTTGGAAAAAAACACATTGGATCTAGAGTCCAGACTCTTGTAAACATTGACAAGAAAAAATACTCTTGATTCGATCAGATTTTTGCTCAAATCAAAAGGAAATCCGCTCAAATTAAGAAGCTTGGTTCTTGATTTAAGCAAAAATCCGATCGAATCAAGAGTATTTTTTCTTGTCGATGTTTTTAAGAGTATGGACTCTAGACGCAATGTGTTTTTTTTCCCAGTGTACCACTTCGCGGCTTTCTAGCTCGAATAGTTGTATCATGTATTCCTTGTCGTACTTCTCTAGGGAGATGAGAGAAAATCCAGCCTCAATCCTGGAACGGCTACAGGAAAAGTCAATTCGCCTTCATTTTTGGATGATACCCCCTCACGACTTCCAAGCTTGAATAGTTGTATCCTGACGTTCTCATTATGCTTATCCGAATAGGTGAAGGGACATTAGTCTCTACAAAACGGTAAATCTGAGCCTGAATTGATTCGCCTTCGTTTTCGAATGATACCGCACCACATGACTCGCCACGTTAAATAGTTTCATATTGTTTGAGACTTCTCGCCTGTAAGCAGAAAAGGAATCGTATTTCATTTTGAAAGTATACATCCTTTAAGTGTCTTTTTCCACACCAAATTAAGAATATTTTCCTATAATCCTGTACTTTTTATCTGTTCTAGGTAAGTTTCCTGTCAGAGTAATTCCATAAACCCACGTTCGTAAGTGAATTATCTTACTTTTCCTCTTCTTTCTCCAAACCATTCCTTCGACATCAGTGGCGAGGCATAAATGATCGATCATCGATTTTTCCTTTTTTGAAGCTGTGGTAAAGAATCGATTTTTAAGGTGTTCGTTGCGAGCACTCTGTTTATCGATACTTTTCCATAGGTTTAAATGGCCGATCAATCGATGTATCGCAAAGCACGCCATGACACAGTCCAACATGTACCCGAATCAAAGGAGCACACTTGCTCTCTTCGAACGCAACGATTGATGAGTAATCAGTCTGGAAGACCGAAGCCGTAAAACGAATGTAAATAAGCTTAGGCTCGGGTCGGAACTGCGATTATGTGGGTCAGTAGGGCTATAAATCTGATAAGATTTTATTAGGGTAGGACAGTTATAATCCCTGGTCCCCTCCGAGCCAGGGCCTACCTACTACCGAATCGGAAATAAACTCCGTGTTTCTCGGGAAACGCGTGGAACGCCTCCCGCCTCCTCGCGTGCGTGAGTTCGTCGTTTCCCGCACGAAGGCGGATCCAGCAATTTGGCAACACTCGCTCTCCTCCATTTAAACCTGTGTTGAATAATCGATTCTTGTTGGAGCACCTGACCCCTCCGAGAATCGATACATTTCTATGGATTTAAATGGAGAAAAATCGGTGTTGCCAATTTGCTGGATCCGCCAATGTACCCGCACGAAGGACCGTAACTTTATTCCACGGCTGTAAAATTGACCTAACTATTCAATTTTTTGCGGGAGTAAACATGCATAATTTTCGTCGAAAATTTGTCTGATTTCCGCTTGCAATTAGAAGAAAAATTAGTGAAATTTTCAGTTCGGACTTTCAAAATTATCCGGGTAAAAATGCTCTTTAATCGGGAAAATTTGGCAACATTGAAATATAGTTACGTTCTTTCATGAAAAACAACAAATTGTGAATGCCTTCGTTACTGGACCCCTTGTTTTCTGTTGGGGTTGCCGCAAGGAATTGGAGTTTCACGAGAAAAGTCTCATTGCGATTCCTAAGTTTTCACTGGTTTTGGTAATCGGTTCAGGATGCCTGATGAGGTCAAGGGACGTATCGACAAGTAATGCCGTGATGTGCTCTTGAGCACAATGCAAGGCAGAATCATAAAATGGGCACATTGAAGATGTCCTCTTGAGAAGCTAAAGAAAAAATCTTATCCGAAAATAAAAAAAGTCCCACCCTAAAATATCAGATAAGTAAGAAAGTGTCAGACAATTTCTCGGAAAAGACTGAAATTATACTGTTGCTCTGAAGCTTTTACCGTTGCTTTATCTTTCCAACCCTGACGGCCGTTGGAGCGAAAACTCAACGAATGAACGAACGATGACTTTATCACGGAAGAATAACCGTAAGAAAACTTTTTTAAATATTATAATGAAACGGAGTACTTTTCATTGATTTTATGATCAAAGTAGTAAGAATAGCACCTCTCATGAAAATTTGTCCATGAGTTAAACCTTCCCAGACGGAGAAAAAATTTCCTGTCAATAATTACCGGAAGAAAATTCTTGTCTAGTTAACGAGGAATCTCTCTTAAGTGACAAGACGCCTCCTGGAAGTAACTGAAATACCGTGTGAAACAAGGAGATTTCCTGTTGATTCGACGCAAAATTCTCGCCCAGGAAATTGGATCTATTGTTCCAATGTAATTTGTTCTCCGTGTATAAACACTACCCACTCAAGTTGTTGGGCAATAAACGGTTTTACTCTAAAGCTGCAGGCTTGAGTCGCTGGGCAATAAACGGTTTTATTCTTAAGCTGCAGGCTTGATCCATTTCTCTCGGATCACGCGTAAGGTTGTTGAGCTGACATTTGCGTCACCGCAAAAGCATCCGAACCATATTTGGAGCGAAATAAAAGCGTGAAATGGAAATCAGTTCTATATCAGTAGGAATGCTCGTGGCTTCACTCGGAAAATTACAATCCTGATGAGTGCTCTGGCGATTCAAAAATCAATTTAGAAACCAAAATTTGAGAGTACGTGTCGTCGGAGCGTTCACGAAAGTTCAAATTTTGCATAAGACTCGCGTCGAGTTTCCAAAAGCAGGCGACAAAAGGAAGAATTTGGAGGAAAAAACTAAATAAAACCGAGGATTGACAGGCGAAAGCCGTGCGATGAGCACTCATTTTCTTGAGTTCGTTTTAGGTGACGAAGATGAATGGTTCCAATCACGTGCGCGGATTAGTCAAGAAGACCGACTCCGCGATGACAAGCTACAAGAGTTTCACGTTTCCTCCGAGACGAATGAAGACAAATTCTGTAATTTATGTTGTGAAGCGCCTTAGCGCCCGAATTTTTATTCTTGAGCTATCTGCTCATCATGGATCTCAAATTTTCACCTTGCGATCTTTGGACCAAATGTCTTATAGAAAATCGTTGCCTTGCCGTCAAATCACAATTTTGACCATATTTTACAATGAGGAACCACTTTTTCTGGCTCGTTTTAGAAACAACATATGGACCACATTTTGCAGTAAGGAGCCATTATTTCCGGCTCATCTTAGAAACAGCATGTATGCCATTGGTTTCTCTATGCAGAAAGGTGCTTTTGTGGAAGAGCCAGAGATAGTGGTTCCTTATTGCAAAATGTAATCCATATATGCCATTGATTGATTACCCTATGCAAAAAGGTGCTTTTATGGAAGAACCAGAGATAGTGATTCCTTATTGCAAAATGTAATCCATTTGTGACCGGCCTCGAAGAATGTAATTTTAACCAGTGAAGGCAAAATTTCAAGCAGAGCTATTTTATTCTGAATTGGGTCGAAAAATTAGATTCGGAGCTTTCGACGGACATTTCTTTGATTTAGTGTAGAATGAGTTCCGAGTGATCGAACTCATTTTTGTACCAATGAAAGGGTAAGGTTGCATTCCACGTTTGCAATTCTTTATATTTACTGTGAACCTAACATAGTAAAATATTCGATTACTTTTTCCAGAAAGGTTTTATGCACTGCAAACTTCAAACCACGCCTTTGACTTCGTATGTTTTTGACATTTCTGGACGTCTCTGTCCCTAAATGTTCGTAGAGCACTCCGATATCCTCTGGTTTCAATAGTCTTTTGTTCTTTTTTTCAAAAAAAGAAAAGAAAAATGAAATTGTGCTTGCGTGTCAAACTTCATCAGAGCTGCTCAAAGTTTATGAATAACTTCTGAAAACTCCAGCAAAGTTCTCGTTAAGGTCCGTCATGTTTGACTGAACGAGCCCTATATGAATATCTCTTGGTTAAAGTTCAGGTTAGCCACTGTGTAACTTTACGGTACGGAGTATATTTGGATTGCATTTTGCCAAAAGGAACCACTAGCATTGCAATGTTGCTAAGATTGTGCAACTCCTTTTGTCTTGGAGGAAAAACCCGATTATCCCTTAATAGTTTCTATTTTACTCGCTAAAAACTGTAAGTTTAAGACAAAAATTACCATCTAAATTTCATAGTTTTTCACAATTTCCGCAATTTTATTGCAAAGGATGAAGTTGCACAATCTTAGCATCATTGCAATGCTAGTGGTTCCTTTTTGCAAAATGCAATCCATTTTTCCCAGAGTGAATGCACGATACGTTCATTTTTAGAGGTTGCCACGCAGCCACTTCCACCGTGTCGTGGAGTTATATTTTGCGTGTTGTTGATTTGCGTCAATAACCTGTTAGAAAAAAGCCGCGCTGCTGTAGTCGTGGGCGGCCTTGGCTCCCTAGCGATTGTATAATTTTACTATCCGTTACGTGGCGCGGCCCGCAGAAACCGGAGCTCGATTCCGCTCGAATTTCCACCTGAAAAGTTCGTGTCTCTTTTATTTACACGCGGAGCTTATTTCACTCCGAGGAGAGTACGATAAGCGCACCCGACCGTAAAATCTAGACGATTCTGACGAAAAATTAAAATAAAAATGAGTTCGTTTGAATATCCTGGGATTAGTTCGGATTTTTAACAACCCTGCACGATTTTTTGACAAAGATCGTCTGACTGCGCGAAATGAAGCCCCAAAAATTTTTAATGAATATCCAAATGAATAAATATACTCCAATGAATATTCTAGGATTAGTTCGGATTTTCAACAACCCTGTACGATTTTTTGGCAAAGATCGTCTGACTGCGCGGAATGAAGCCGTATTTTTATAAATGAATATCCAAATGAATGAATATACTCCAATGAATGTTCAGGGATTAGTTCGGATTTTCAACAACCCTGTACGATTTTTTGATAAAGATCGTCAGACTGCACGGAATAAAGATCCAAAAATATCTAATCGCATGAACATCTGCGAAACTGGGGGAGTAACCTCTCCCCCCCCCCTCTCGAAATAAAGTGATTTCGCGAGGTAATTTTCTATATTTCTGTGATCTTTGAAATCGTTCATTTATCAATTTTTCGGGAAGAACAAAACTGCTCCACACATTGCTCCCTAAACTTTTCAATTTTTCAAATTCCTATTTGCCGACCGTGAAAAACCGCCCTAAAACAAAACCGAAAATGACTTATTATGATGCACTCCGTAAAAAATGGATCTTCGATGGGCTAAAAATCGTTGAATTGAGGAAATTCAGCTAGGAGGGCCCAAAAACGGCCAATATCGATACCGCTTGTACAACCATATTTCTATAGTGGTGTCATAATAAGTCATGTCTTGGATTAAAACTAGCCCTTTTTCTGCGTTTGTCTATTTTTTCCATCAAAATTCCCCCAGGAAAGTTCTCTCTTCTATTCGTAGCTCTGAAACCAGGGAGAGGCTCCCGGATCCTGGTTTGGTTGGTGTATCAACAGTCCAAATTCGAGTGGGCTAATCCGATTTGACTATGAGCATTGTCTCAACCATGACATTGACCATCGATCATCGAAATCTCGTCCCCTCTCGCTGTTCTCCCGGATCCCCCGTTACATAATGCTTTTTTATTATTTATTCATGGGCATCGATGGGGGACCGTGTCGGACATGTGTGACACGGATGCGTTATTAGCGGTTCGATAGCCTCATTCTGGAGCCTCATCCGACAATAGATGAGCGCGAGTTGTCAGCTTGATAACTAATGAGGAATTTACATCAAATAAAATGTAACCTGATTTGGTCAGAGGAAAAGTGGAAAGCTCTTGAGGAAAAACAGTGCTCCCATTCCACGTCCGCCGAAAGTTCCGGGATTTAGAACTTTTTTTTCCGAGATCTCCCACCCCATAACCATCAAAAGTTCCGAAATTCTTTTTTGGTTTTTTCAAAAGTTCCGGAAAATGCGGAAGATCCGGAAAATTTCGGGAATTTCAAAAGTTCCGAAAGAAATTCAAGAAAATCTGAAAGGTTCCGGAATTCGGAACTAGTTCCGAGAAATGGCATCAGCGCGGGAAAATATTTCGAGCGTGGAGCGTCTGTGACACAAATATTGAATATGGATTATACCTGGAGTTGGGCAGTGCTAACTGTGCATTTGGTCTCGTCCACCAGACGTATGATGGACAACGTGGTGTTTTTATTTTTCAATCTTCGTTCCATGATCTCCTTCAAATTTTGTAAGAATTTTTTTCTCTAGGTAAGAGGAGTAGAAATTTATGCTCTTTTCTCGCCGGAACCACACTTGGCAAGGGAAATTCATTTTGTTCAAGTCCGTTTGAAAACTGAAAAGAGACATGATGTTTTCTGGCCAAAAAATGAGAAAATTAGGTTGTGACGCCTCGAAACGTTCCGGCTCTGTATATTTCCCCTCTTGCGTTGCCTGTAATCCGAATTAAAGTGTTGCTTCGGGTTCACAGTCAGAAATAACCCCCTTAAAATCTAAGAAATATCAGGGAATGAGAATATTCAAGATATCTTGACATCAAGCTTTTGTTGTAACTTAGGCCAATATATCGATTTCTAAAGTGAAAAACCACATATCTCCATTATGGTGATCCAAGATATCTGCTCCTACTTTTATTTTTTCGAAGAAAAACGATTCAATTATATAACTTAAAATGTCTGCGGAATATTTGGCTAATAAAAAAGAACAATTAAGGAAGTTTTCAAGAAATCAAGTTGACTGGTTTTCCATAGGAAAAATGAAGGATGACAGCTGACAGCACTGCCGTGCTAAGCAAGAACGCCGTAAATCCATCAAGATTTTCCCGCATTTTTTGGAACTTAACACTTTAAAAAATTAAAACTGTTCTACCCATGTACCTTAAATTTTCTGGTTAAGTTCGCTTGATAGTTTTTGCGAAATAATTTTGTAAAAACATTGTCCCGAGGTACGCAAGTTTTTCTGCCATGATACATAGTTTCCAAAAAAAATTAAAATGGCGTTTACGGCGTTTTTGCATTGCACGGCAGAGCAAGTCTGCTACGTTGCGACTGGAGATACATGGTTTCGTCATTTGGCCATCAACATCCTGTAAGTGCGGAAGTCTGGCAACGAGGCATGCTTGAAATGGCTTCCTCCATGTTACTTTTTTATTGATATTCTATGAGCGGCTCAACTACACTCCTCGGATTGAAGTCACCTCAACACGTGTCGCGGCGCCTAGATCGGAGAATCTATCCATCACGAGCTCTCCATGTAAATGATACGGGAACCGTTCCGTCATGTTCTCAAGACTTCGATGAGAAAAAATCGTCCGTGTTTGAAAAAAAATCAGAGAGGATTATAAAAGTCAAGACTCACAGACGATCATTGTCGTTAAATCGAAATGTGACCGTCCATCGAGAAAAGGGAAAAGATCCAAATGTTAGCGATTCAAGCAGGTTGGCAACACTGTTAATTCTACGTTGAAATCCATTGAATTTATTGATTCTAGATGAGACAGGCTGCTTCACTTAGAATCGATTGTTTAACATATATTTTAATGGAGAAAAAACAGCGTTGCCAACTTGCAAGAATCGCCACTGGCATTCATGGAGGCAAATTTTTCAGTGGAACAGTTTTATTTTCGTTGGGTCAAAAATCGGGTTTTGAGGCTTTGACGGTAAACTCTCTATTCAGTGTGCTGAAGGGTAAGTTCTGAAGCGAGTCATTTCATTTATGCAGACAGGAGGAACTTAAGTTATGGCAAATTAGCTTTTTAAATAGGTCTTTTTCGGATTCGAACTGAAACAGTGGCGAGGCGTGAATGATCGATTATCGATATGCCCCCATTTTAAACTATGGTAAAGAATCGATTATTAAGGTGCTCATGGCGGACACCCTGTTTAGCGACCCTTTTCCATAGGTTTCAATGGCAGATCAATCGATTTATCGCAAAGCACGCTACATCACTGAACTGGACACCTCAAAATTTCACAGTCCCGCTTTGAACTAAAATTTTTTGCTATTTTTTGTCCGGGAATGTTGGTCAAATACTGCATCTGCTTCGGTATCCTTCTCGAAATTTTGAGTTTTCGTGGACAACAAGTTCTCTTTTCCCGCTTTAATGTCAAAAATTCTAAGTTTCTTTATTTAGAATTTTTCTCCATTGAATAATCATTCTGTTAAAGGAAATAATAATCGGTCCCTACCACGATTATCGTGTAACGTGACAACACTTCATGGACGAACCGACCAAGTTTGATTACTTTCAAGCTTCGATCAGATTCCTCCTCTCTTCCCTCCCTCCACTACCCTCGCTTGTCTTTTCAACCCACTCTATTCTCGGTTTTCCACCCTGCAATGCACCAGACCATACGGATTCACAGCAAAAATCGACTGCAACCCCACGACAAGATTATTTCGCGCTGCGTTGACGACTCATCCGAAACCCGGTTATAATATTTTTGCAATATTTATTTTTGAGTCTCGCAAACAGGAGGTCCGGAATTTTTTCCTTCATACCACGCGTGATTTTTTCATAAAGCTTGGAAAATAAGCCATCCCTCTCGTATTGATTCTTAGAGTAGTTTTCGCATAGAAGATTGCGATTGTGCCGTTAGTTAATCTTCAAGCCTCTACTGAAATTTTGTGGCTACGTCATTTTGTTGCAATTCGAGCGAAAATTTAAATTTTCGAAAATTTTCTAATTTCAGCAAATGGAGGTGCTGAAAAAACACTGAATGTTTCTGTCAAGGAGGTACTGAATTTCTTGGGAATGCACTGAAAAAGCACTGTAAAAGTACTGATTCATGGCCAGCTTTTTTTAGTGGACACCCCGTACACAGACGAGCCTTTCATGACTTCAGTTTTTAAGCGGAGCACTGGAAATCGCTTGGATCTAGAGTCCAAACTCTTGAAAACAATATGACAATGAAAAATACTCTTAATTCAATCGGATTTTCGCTTAAATCAATAGGAAATCCGCTCAAATTGAGAGGCTTGGTTTCTTGATTTAAGCAAAAATCCGATTGAATCTAGAGTACCTTTATAGACAGAGTATGGCCATTTCTGTTCCGGTTTTTCATTGGTCGCGAGCGAATAGGCTGACACGATGCTCTTAGGGCCGTAAAAAACAAACAAGATGGCTGTTATCAGCAAGGAAGTTTGAGGTTATGCACATCTTACATCCTCCTGTGATAAAGGTGAAAGGCGATTTAACAATGTTTTCATGTGTTTTTCGTGTGTTATTCGTAGATATGCTAGTTTAAATTGTTACTGCTGTATAATTGATATTTTCTTCAAATTTAGCTTCTTATCAATGATACAGAGAGCTGCCATCTCGTTTGTTTATTTACGGCCCTAAGAGCATCATGAAGCCTAAAAACTCGTTGACCAATCAAAAAGCGGAACAGTTTTCCTGTAGTAAAAAGATACGAATGGCCATACTCTGTCTATAAAGGTACTCTAATTGAATCAAGAGTATTTTTTCTTATCAATGTTTTTAAGAGTCTGGACTCTAGATCCAAGCGGTTTTTTTTCCAGTGAGGTCTAAAAGAGCCTTTTAACATTTCTTCACTCGACCGGGATTGATCGATACTTTCCTGTGCCGTGCTTCGGTGTAAAAACTCAAAAGTATCTTCGTCCATTTTTCCCCTCACCAATGGGGAGAAAGTCGATCACTTTCAAACTCGGAGCCCCTCTCGTGAGGACTCCGCTCAAAAACCCGGTCCTCGATATGAAACCGCGAGCATGATCACTCCATCAAAGACCGTCCCGAGACGCGAGTGCGTGCGAGTGCTTAAGCCGCTCGAACGGCCCATTAGCGGTCTTTAAAATTTTTGCACAGCATAGCTCGGAAATCGCGCTTTTATCATCGCGAAAGCATGCGCGCAAACTCGCAGCTCGGGATCGCCACCAGTGGCGTGGCGTGAAGGATCGATTATCGATATATCGCCATTTGAATCTATGGTAAAGAATCGATTACTAAGGTGTTCGCTGCGAACGCCCTGATAATCGATCTTTTTTCATAGGTCTGAATGGCGAATCAATCGATATATCGCAAACTCACAGCGCGGGATCGCCAAATCCCCCGCGATGAATTTCTCACAGCGTTAGAACGATTCTGCCGTGCTAAGGAAGAACCAGTAAATTCGGTTTTTATCGAATGAAACTTGGCAACGCCTGAAGGCTCATACGGCGTTCTTCCTTAGCACGGCAGGATTATTTTTTGCTCCGGTGCAACAACACCGCGCTGTAATAGCGTAATACGATTTTAATTATTCCGATGCTGCATTCCCATTCGTCTTGGTGGGCTCGCGTTTCTCCGAGACGGAAGAGCCGAATTTTAGACNGGGCGATCACTTTCGAATGATAAACGAGCTTTGACTTTGTACGACTGTCGCTAATTGAGGGAGCTTCGGCTAGCTGGACCAATCCGTAAACAGGCGAAAGTCGTATCAGAAACGAATAAACAAAGTGGGCCATGAAACCTCAGAGAGTGGCGATTTTTGTGGACGAATGAGACAAACATCCTGGGAGTTTGGGCCGAATTCTCTGACGGAATTCGGAGTATACAGCTAGGAAATTTTGCAGAGGAAAACTGATTTACTTTGATGTATGAAACTATCACAGAGTGCTCGATTGATAGTTTATTTTTCTTGATTTGGATCTGGAGACCTCGGTGGGGCACAGTAATATAAGAGGGAAACCTGCAGTGGTGAGACGAATGATCGATGATCGATTTTTCTTCATCAGAAGCTAAAGGTAAAGAATCTATTTTTAAGGTGTTCGTTGCGAACATCCTGTTTATCGATTCTTTTCCATAGGTTTAGATGTCTGATCAACCGATGTATCATAAAGCATGCCACGCCACTGCTAGAGAGCCAGATTGCCCAAAGAAACAAAATCGCTTTTATCTTATACAGCATAGATATCCTTGTACACGAGTAGCAAGTTGAAAGCAACCAACACTATATCAGCTTAGCGCTTAAGAAAGCTCTACCTCACAACAAGTTACCGACCCAAGGCACTGCAATCTGCCTTTGTCCATGTCTACACGTGGGCGTTTAACCTGAACAGAGCTTTCGTTTTTCAGCTTCCCTTTCCCCCGCGTGACGTCATGCTCCAATCGTGGTTCATCGATCGATTCGCGCATCATCGAGTTCCCGACGTCGCGTCGTGGCGAAACCCGATCCGCGTCTTGCGCGTTGCGAAATTTCCTTGTTTCGTGACGTTTTACTTTCGCGCACGTGAGGGAGGGTGCATTTTGAAACGGAGAGTTTAAGCGATGGACCAACGGGACAACGGGAAAATGGAGCGATGGTATTGGTGGAAACAGGTAGATGCTGGAACAACACTGGAAAAAAACACATTGGATCTAGAGTCCAGACTCTTAAAAACGTCGACAAGAAAAAGTACTCTTGATTCAATCGGATTTTTGCTTCGATCAAGAACCAAGCCTCTTAATTCGAGCGGATTTCCTTTTGATTTAAACAAAAATCTGATTGAATCAAGAGTATTTTTACTTGTCAATTTTTTCAAGAGTCTCGACTCTAGATCCAATGTGTTTTTTTCCAGTGAATGGGACAACGGGAAAATGGAGCGAAAATGGTTGATGGTTGAAACGGGTGGATGCTGGACCAACGGGACAACGGAAACTGGAGAGATATTATTGGTTGAAACGGGTGTATGCTGTAGACCAAGAGGGAAAATGATTGACTAATTAGGGTTCTTGGGTTGCCGCTAGTTAGTCTACTACTTACCGCTTTTGTTCAGTGCAACCACCCGCTTCCTCCAATTGGATAGCTCCATTCTCTCTTTGTTTTTTGCTTCGTCTATCAATTTAAAAAATCAGCTCGCGGAGAGAGAAAATAATAAAAAAATAAGATTAATATTGGACTTGGTTATAATTATAACGCGAATCGGTGTCGATCGATTCATGTCGATCGAATCCTTATCCTCCGCTTCGTCGAATCCATACCATACTCTTTATAAGGGTCCATGGATCAAATTATTTTCATTTTGCAATTAGGAAACAATATTTCCGACTTCGTTTAAGAACAACAGTTTCCTTACGCACATACGTATTTTTACAGATGAGCCGGAAATTTTAGTTCCGAATAGCAAAACTTAGTCCAAATGATCACGCTATTTCATCGCTGAGCAACGATGGAGCCTACACGTTAAAGTCGTTTCACTTGCTTGCTTCTGTTTGAAATTATTTATAAAAATATTTAAATGACAATAATTCCATTGAACCGTACGAAAATATCAAAATCTTTAGTTCAAAATCGCTCATGCCGCAAGTTCGAAAAATCGGGTCGAACAGAGTGCGGCCGGCGCGGAACGCATAACGGCGCCTTACAAGACCGTAGGATACTTCGTGCATTGCGCGTGCAGCACGGGACGCTCGGCGCAGAGTAGCGCCTTACAAGTCTGCAGGATACTTCATACATTGCGCTTATATTACGGTGCGCGCTCAAGGCGTTTAAAGTCGTATTTCCTTGGTGTCGAACCTACTTCCCTACTACACGATTTCCGAATAGCGCACACCGCAAGATTGCAATCCGGGTATTCCTAGATTCAGAGATTTTGTAAATCTGTATGTATGTGAGATTACAATTTACGAGTGAAAATGTTTCAAGTTGGAATGCTGTTACGTTCTATCGTCCGGAAAACGCCGAACTTAACTAACCTCCAGGAAGGGAAATTTTTGCAAGATGACTCGGGTATACCCATGGCTAATACATTGGGGAAAAAAAACACATTGGATCTAGACTCTTGAAAACATTGACAAGAAAAAATACTCTTGATTCAATCGAATTTTTGGTTGATTCAAAACGGAATCCGCTTAAATTAAGAGGCTTGATTCTTGATTTAAGCTAGATTCTGATTGAATCAAGAATAATTTTTCTTGTCGATTTTTTAAAGAGTCCGGACTCTAGATCCAATGTGTTTTTTTCCAGTGTACCGAAAAATTATGNGGGGGGGGGGGTTAACCTCGGCACCGCGATGGGCTGGTCTGTTGGTGATTTCCCGAGCCGCACAATGGAACGAGCCATTAAAAAAGTTCGGACTTAAAATTTTTAACGAAAACTGCGAATAGTGAATTTTATTTTATCACAATCTCAACTTCTAAGGGTATATTGAAAGGCGATTCCACGAAAAAACCAATGGGACCATATTTTTAGACTTTTCCAATTCATACTTTTGAAGATGTCAGCTTTTAAAGTTTCAAAATTTTGCCCGACTCCTCTCATTAACTCGTTCTATTTTTCGCCTCTCTGACGTACACAGGGAAAAAAAAAAACACATTGGATCTGGAGTTCAGACTCTTGAAAACATCGGCAAGAAGAAGTACTTTTGATTCAATCAGAATCTAGCTTAAATCAAGAACCAAGCCTCTTAATTTAAGCGGATTTCGTTTTGATTCAAGCAAAAATCCGATTGAATCCAGAGTATTTTTCCTTGTCAATGTTTTCAAGAGTCTGGACTCTAGATCCAATGTGTTTTTTTTCCAGTGTAACGGCGTATCTCGATTCTCACGTGAGCCTTATTCTCCGGATATTTATATGCTTTTCGGGGCTCATGTGGAAATTGAGATACGCCCCACGTCAGAGGGGCGACGTACTGTGGGTCGCTTAGAGGAGCCAGTACGCCTCTGGCCTGCTCGCACCCTTGTCCCTCCAAAATCCTCGCGCGGAAAATGACGTCACCGGTTTCAGGCTCGGTAATTTTGGCTCGAGTCTGGAGCCACACATTATTCCACAGGGAGCATTAGGTACGGTGTAAAGCGCACGGTGCACGAGCATGTCGAAGCATTGCAATCAGCGCCACGCCAGCGTGCAATGTGGAGCATCTTGACAAACGAGACACCGCGTCGCGTCTGCTCGGGGTTCGGGCCACACAGAAACGAAATTAGCAGACAAGGGGACAGGAGGATCCTCCACGTTCTCCCAGTCCCCCGTCTCGTCAATCCTCTGACGTAAGGGCATATCTCGATTTCCGCATGAGCCCCAGAAAGCATGAATTTATATGTGAATCAGGGCTCGCGTGGATTTTGAGGTACGCCCTTGTGTCAGAGGGGTGACGATCTCTGTGCCCCCGGTTTTGACCGCGTTGTCTCGCAAAAATAACTGGCCTCCAGAAAAATTTCCGCGGCTCGAACAAGTGGTTTCGAACTTGATGTATACCCGAAACATAGGTGCTCATTCCAGGTATTACAGAATATTCATCAAGGCCTCCATACATTTTCACTCGCCCGTTCGCCGGCTCTCCTAACAACTATTCTATTGGTTTTCCTCAAAATTTCATAAATTGATTGCGGTAGTATCTCTTTAAGGGAAAATTGTGATCATATAAGCTTTTTCTCGCCGTATTACGATCTCTAGTTTTCTCGATTTTTTAGTTCACGTTGGCTAAAAAATTCCAACTTTCTGTCAAGATTTTCCTCCAATTTCTAAAATTATGACTCTCCCCCTTCAATTTTCGACTTATGGCCCTTAAAGACTTTCCCGTCTTTCCGCATTTAAAAGAATTGTTTGTTCTGTCCTTCTTTTAAAACAGTCCATCCACTTCAGCATACACCTATCATGCCACTGAGCCATCATGAGAAAGTGATCAGCACATTTTATTAAATGGAACAGAGGAAATGCGTTTGCATCCTTCGAAGTTTTTATATCCATGTAATCCGCGCGTAGGAACAATATTCGTATCAATCATGGTTGTCAGTATTTTTAGACTTCCCCCACCTCCCCCGGCCAAACGCATGTAACATTCATAATCTTGTAACGTCCGCATCAGACGATCCGTCGGATCCAACATCTATTTTCCTAAGGACTGGAAATGTTTTGAGAAGCAATACCATAAATTTAGCCGCACCAAAATAGACCGGTCCACGCAAGTTTATTAAATACTTAGCTGTGTATCAGCTGTTCGCGGGGTGGTCGGGGGCCGGGGGGCTAATTTGTTATTTCGGTGAGGCGAAACTGTGACGGAGAGATTTTCAAGTTCGAGAGTTGCGGGATGCCCGCAACGCAGGGACGGATTTCCGTTCGTCACCGATCGGTTGGTGAGTATTCTCCCGTGTTGTCAACTTATGGTAGATGCTTTGAAAAAAAAATCGGGTTCGTTGTCACGAGAAAACAGCTTTCCTCGGCAGTTTCTATAGCTGCGCTGTAGAAAGCACTCATCGCGTCAGAAAAATTAATTAATTATTCTGACAATCACGTAAAAAACAACTTAGCGTTGAGCCCTAGCACTTCAGGTAAAATAGCGTCAACTACAGGCAGTACACTGGAAAAAAACACATTGGATGTAGAGTCCAGACTCTTGAAAACATTGACAATAAAAAGGACTCTTGATTCAATCACATTTAAGCTTAAATCGAAAGGAAATCCGCTCAAATTAAGAGGCTTGTTTCTTGATACAAGCTTAAATCTGATTGAATCAAGAGTATTTTTTCTTGTCGATGTTTTTAAGAGTCAGGACTCTAGATCCAATGTGTTTTTTTTCCAGTGTAGTGCTGAGCCCTACAGCTTTAGGTTCGAGCCCTACAAGCTCAGCCCCGCTGCCTGTAGATCGCGCTATTTTACGTAAAGTGGTGGGCTCAGCGCTAAGTTGTTGTTTCAGTGATGAGTGAAATTCCGCCATCCATCCCGTAACGCAATTGTACAACACGGGTCCACCCCCCTCCCCCCCCGTTCCCCATCTAATTTACGTTTTGTGACAAAATTTGATTAAAAATGACCACTTCACGTCTATTTTCATATTTAATTGTGTAAGAATGAGCACTACGCGCTGGTACGTAACGCGGTGCTGGACTCACCTCTCCCTTTTGTAACGCACCTGTGACGCAGTCTCAGGCCCCTTCGTCTGCCTTCAGAGCGCTACGTGTTCTATAAACTGCTGAAAATGGACCACTAGACAAGGTACGAATTTAAGCATTCTGATACTTGTTTCGTACCCAGAATTTCACATAGAGCACGATTCGCGCAACGAAAACTAATGAAACATACTTCAAACGAAGATATTAACGTTTTTATTTCACATTGGTCACGATGAATTTGAACTGCCCGCCGACAAGAAACTCAAAGCTCTACGTGAGTCAAATCGCGCACTACAATGGTTTCAACAAGCTTCTCAATTAAATAATGTTCATTTCCCACCATGTGTTGTTCAAACTATATAAGCAATTTGCTACAGCTGAGCCAAAGCGTCAAGATTGAGGTTGTCAGATTTTTATATCGCAGAGACTGTCATGATAACGTTTAGCGCACGATGTGAATCACGCAGGCAGAGCATTGAGTTTTCATGAGCGGGTGGTTTCAATTCACGCATCAAGAATCATTAAATATCTTTGGAAGGAGTTGATTTCGGTAATTTTCGTTGTGCGCGTCGTATTTTACGTGAAATTTTAGTTAAGAAGCATGTATCAGAATGCTGAAATTCGTACCTTGTCTAGTGGTCCATTGAATTTCGTCTATTTTGATGCACGGAAAGACCGTCAGTCTCTCTTTCCAGAATGAGGATACGCTTTTGAAACATCGAACGGCGACAATATATAAAATGGCTTAAGTTATACTCAATCAGTCTTTTATATGACATCTTCCAGATCAGAGGTCTGTTTTCCGCTCTTTGAACGTGGAACATCTCGAAATCCAGCGGCTCAGCAGCGTGCTGTACCCGAGGATGAGGCGTTTCACTTTTCGCCACGCTTTTTGCCCATTTTCGGGACCTGCTTTTTAGTCATCCAGCGAGCCAGCACGCCGCGATTAAACGCCCAGATAGAGAGGCGGAGGAAAACGAAAGTAATCGAAACGTTTTGGAAAGCGACCGCCCGGCTTTCAAGTCGGAGATAATTGTGATTGTTTCTTTCGCTCCGAAAACATATTTTTCGCGCCGTCGCTCGCTGCGCCGGTGTTGGCCCCCGGGACTTAAGATAGCATGTTCCTAGGGATCAAAGTTCAGCTGAGATGAATTTGTAGCGGATATAAGCGAATATCGAGAAATTTTTATAAAATTCTGATTTCACCTTAAATTTTTGACGAAAATAGGATCTATAACGCTTAAGAGCACATTTCAGCTATGTTTTTCTAAACAATCTATTTTGTTAACTCTCAAATAAAGCTAAAAGTATGTGAATATAAAGTATGGAATTCGAGTACACTGACAAGAATATTTGTGTTCTTGTTTTACTTTTGGTTATCGTAGGAAGTGAAAGACGAACCAACACAAATTTTGTGTTGATTAATTTTGCTACAGTTTGCGGTAAATGTAGTGCAGAAAATAATGGAGAGACTGGGAAAATGCATTCCTCCCAGTGCGATGCTTGTATTCACTACTCGTTTTCTTTATTAAAGTTCCTGTAGAAAACTATCAGGCAATTTCTCTTGAAATTCTCTACCAAAGGTAAGGACTATTTTGTGTTGTACTGCCTGTATTAACCAAACTCTTGTGTTGAAATTTCTCTCTGTGTAGTCAAACCAAACACGGATAATTTTCGCGTTTGTATATTTTTTTTAGCTTCAATTCAGGATTTAAAGACGATTTTTGTAGAATAAACAGCTAACGTGTGCCTCTGGATCTTTAAATCAGGGTGTTTCCGTGAAAAGTATAAAAATCCGTTTGTGTGACACACACACTGAAAAAAAATCTCGGTTTATTTACTAAGAAAAGGGTAAAATTACCAAGAACTCAGGGTTCTATTTGATCCCAGTTTTTTCTTGGTAAAATTACCATTTATAGAATTGGTAATTTTACCGAGAAATCTCGGTAAAATTATTCAACTTTCTCGGTAATTTCACCGGACCTTGATAGAAACGCCAATNCGTTTTTAATAATCTAAAAACTTATTAAAGTTATTTTTAATTTCACATATTAATGTTTTTATAAACTATTCAGATTTAAATAATCAGAAAATCTGGATCAATTGAAGTTAATATTATCGGAATGATAAGCATAACAGAAGTATTAATGTTTTTTGAATTAAAATTCCTAATAATTATAGACGACCTTTGGAAAGACAATTACCAAGAACTCAGGGTTCTATTTGATCCCAGTTTTTTCTTGGTAAAATTACCATTTATAGAATTGGTAATTTTACCGAGAAATCTCGGTAAAATCATTCAACTTTCTCGGTAATTTCACCGGACCTTGATAGAAACGCCAATTTTTTTTATCGACTGTGGTAGGATTACCGAGATAAAATGGCAAAGTTACCGGGAATTGATTACCAATAAAAGTGGTATTCTTACCTTGAAAAAACAGTAAAAATACCGGTTTTTAGGCAAGCTTACCAGTCTGTCTTTGTAAAATTGCCAATAATTGGTAAAAAAAGTGAGATGGTACAGGTACCATCGGACCGGGGTAAAAACGCCGAGAATTTTTTTTCAGCGCAGAAAAAAAAATAACAAAAAGAGGGGGAGGGAAGGAGTGAGGGAAAAAGCTCACGCCGCCCTAATCACAAGTGCATTTAATTTATTCCGCTCTCTTGTCTCTCCGGACGCGTCTTTATTGAGGCGCGCTTGTTTGTTCTGTGCTTTTGTATCGGTAGCCGGGGAAGTCGGAAGGTTACCACACGGGCATTCACTGTTCAACTGCCGCGCGGCCGATTTTCTGCATAAAAGGAAAAAGCCGTCGCGGCCGCATCTGGGGCGGAGGGGGGTGGTCATGTTAATTGCATCACGAGTTTATCGATGGGAGAGGCGCTGGGCGCAGTTCTGGCGGCACGGGGCCATTGGATCATTGGATCCACCGCATGCCGCTATCAATGTGAATGGATTCTTGCTCGTGCCGACATCCATTGCCGAGCACCACGTTGGCCGGTGTCGTGGAAAATCACTCGATTTTCGCCTCTTCGGCAAACATTTTAGTCGTTTTTTGAGCTTTCGGATAGGGTGACTACTCTACGGAAAAAGTACACGGAAAAAATTAAATTCCTGACTTAACAATTCAATTGCCAAAGAAAGTGACTGCAATGTAGATTTTACAGCACAAAAATGCTACTTTAACCACCCTTGTGATTGAACTAGCTTACGATAGTGGTTAAAGTAGCATTTTTTTGTTGTAAAATCTATGTTGAAACGTTGCAGTCACTTTTTTTAGCAATTAAATTGTTAAAGCAGCAATTTAATTTTTTCCGTGTGCGACCTTCTAACCATCCCTGACCCCAACCTTCTGGCCCCTCTCCAACCTTCTGATAACATCTTATGAAAGAATTACACAGTGTGTTCACTGTTCATTGTACGGAAATAGTACCGATACACTGAAAAAGCTCGGATTTCGGAAGGTCGCGGTACTGAAGCACGGAAAAGGTACGGATTTTCCATGGTAAGGTACGGGATTTCGAGATTTTTATGATGAACACAGAAAGTAACTCTAAGGATATGCAATATCCTAACTTGATTCATATATCAAAATCCTGGTTCGATTCCTCGTGTTTTTCGGCTTATTAATTTGTCATTCCATCATTCCACTTTCCCAATCTGAATACAATTAAAAATGTGTTTGAGGTTAGGAATTAGTAAGGACTAAAGAAAAGGTAAGGGAAAAGCAAGGATTTTTGAGAATTGCTAAAAAAAGGAATTGTCGGGCAAGTAAGGAAAAAGCAAGGAATTTTAATGTCTGAGTACCAATAAACACCCTCAATTGTAGAGTAGAGTATTCGTATAGGAAGAGTACGTACATGTCGAAGAATCGAGCTTTTAGGGACAAAAGGACAGACAACCTTTTAGCACGACTAACACCAAAAAAATGCCGCTGCCAATCTTCAGAGTCCAATATCAAACCAAGATGCCCAAGGATAATGAGCGTTCTTCTGCAAAAATGAGTAAATTCATGCAAAGACCAAGTGTAGGTCAAATTCGTGCTTTACAAACGACGGGTCGTAACAATCGTAATGATGAATCATTCTGTAAAATTTGATTTCACAGGTTGGCTGCCCTTCCGGTCCCTAAGCTCTCCATAACCTAACCTAGAAATTACCACCATGTTCGTATTCTCCCCAAGGTAGGTACTCTTCCCTCAAAGTTTCGATCAAGACGCGCTCCCTGTAGAAACATCTTTCATTGAAGCTTCTCTTGATTTTCTCCTTGTTTCGTGTGATCATTTTCCGGCGAAATTTTGTAACGCTGAGATCGAGTTAGCGGTGCCGGCGATGCTGGAACCCGTACGTCGCATTGTCCCGATTGTCTGCGTTCTCCCGCCCAAGGCCGACACGCTAAACAGATTGTCGTAGAGAATTTCTGACGTGAAAATGCCCGCAATCCGTTAAATGGCATTTAAACGGAGCTCTCACAATTAACATACATTATCATATTATCTATTCTGCTGTCTCGTATGATGTTATCAACGTCGCATTACGAATACCTTACGTTAATTTCCTTACGATATTTAACGTAAAAATATCGTGTTAAATCGTTTCTTTTTTCTGGGCTGCGTCATACCCCATAGGTGGTTTCAAAATGAGCTCGCTCATACCGCAATCTTCACGGTTTGAGTCCCGTCCTTCAAGCTAATACGAGAGAGGAAGAAGGATTTTTAGTTATGCTTTTTAATTAAGGGGCTTGGAAGACAGTGCGCATAAGTGCAGTTCCTGAAAAAATTGAGATATTATGATTTTAAGTAAAACTAGTCTTATAGCATAATCTGTGAAACATTTGCCTCCAAATTCCAATTTTTAAGCATCTAAAAGTCAGTTTGAACTTTCTTTCCGCCACAAGGATCCATGTAATTTCAGAACTTCAAACATGTATTTTTCTCGAAATAGCAAAAACTGCATTTATGCGTCTTGTTCTCCAAGCCCCTCAATGGAGATGTTGCATGTGTGAGGAATTCGCAATTTGACTGTTGATTCTTATGTAAAAGTTGGCGAGAAACACGATGGTGCCACTGGTTTCCTCTGAAATCAAGTCCCAAGCTCAAAAAAAGCTCTCAAGTTGAGGCCAAAATGGAGGGGACATCCTACGCTATCCTGAGAGTCCACCTCTACACCAAGACAAACTCTCCATGCAAAGATAGGGAGCAAATACATTGACAGGGTTGCCGTGTTTTCAGTTTTGGGTTCGCCAAATAAAGTGGCAGCCCTGTCAATGTATTTGCTCCCTATCTTTGCATGGAGAGTTTGTTTTGATGTAAAGGTGGACTCTCAGGATAGCGTGGGATATCCCCTCCATTTTGGCCTCAACTTGAGAGCTTTTTTTGAGCTTGGGAGTTGATTTCAGAGGAAACCAGTGGCACCATCGTGTTTCTCGCCAACTTTTACATAAGAATCAACAGTCAAATTGCGAATTCCTCACACAAGCAACATCTTTATTCTACTTTGGTTTTGAGAAAACGTCTTTTTTGTGCTGGATCCTGAAAACCTCCTAAAACCTCCCCAAATCATAATGAAAATCATGTGGGCCTTTTAAAGGATATGAGCTGTTAAAGGGACGACCGTAGTTACAACCTTAAGGGATGACAATGAATACGCCTCTCAAACTTAAGCTTTCTAGATGCACGAATAGCTGCGGTCGTTTATGCTATCGTCCGATCGAATCGTTTAATTACTCCGCCGCCGGAAGAATTTTCGGTGAAGCGAAAGTAATTCTCTCCGAGCACACACGCACGCTGGCCAGCCTCCTAAGCGCTCGGGTTTTGAATTCCGCCATTCCGCAGAGCGCGCTCCTAAAACGCACTTTTCGACTTTCAAAAGCGATTAAAAAGGCAGTTATGGAGCGCGGAATGGAGTGAGGCAGAACTGATGGCGCGGCGCACAGGGAAACGAGCCAATAGAAGAGATTGGTTGCGAAATTTTTGGCTTTAATTTCAAATCTTGTAGTTTATTTCGTCATAAATTCAATTTCAAGGAGTATTATTCCAGGGTGTCTACAAGTTCGGAAAGTCCGGGAATAGTACTTACTTTTTAAGGGCGGTCCAGAAGCACCGGAAAAGTACGAAAATTCCACAGAAGGTCCGGAATTTTTCGATTTTCGTCAATTGGAGGTAGATAGGCACTGAAAAAGTACTGAATTTCCCTGTGGATGTGGTACTGAATTTCTTGGGAATGTACTGAAAAAGCACTGTAAAAGTACAGATTTTTGGCTAGCTTGTTTTAGTAGACACCTTGTATATCAGAATATATTCTGAAAGGAGATTTCACAAAAGAACCAATGGAGCCACGCTTAAACTCTTTTGATTCAAATTTTTGAAAAAAATGAGCTTTCAAAGTTCCCAGATTTTGTCCGACTGCTCCTATTGACTTGATCCAGTGTGCGGCGGCGCTTCCAACGAAAACGAAACCCGAATTCCGGCGGCGGAGAAATCCAACGAGGAAGCTGATCTGTCGATCAGTGATCAGTCTGACTGTGCGGTGCGGTTATTTCGTGCCGTTTAGGGAAGAGCATAGCTCCGCTACTTTCTTGTATCAAACAAGTAGTTTCACAAAGAAAGTCACTTAATAAAAAAATAGCGCTGGGTTTCCACAGTCATGGAACACCAGGGAAACCGGAAAATCTTAGGGGATTTTAGGAAGTGAGGGAAAAGCTGGCAATTGTCTGGGAAAAATTTTTTAAGTCACCTTTATTTGCTTTCTAGAATGCCTTCGACGTTCCGAACAACAGATTTTGCGTGAAAACTATTCCAAAGTATGTCTTTTTAACCTCTGACATATCTTCAATTTTCACGGAATTTCACCGAAATGCGACAGAAAAATCAGGGAAATGCCAGGGAATTTCATTTTCTAATGTCTATGGCAACCTTGAATTAATCTCTCAGACTGGTCGCACCGGGGAGCTCAGCGTTTTTCTGGATGATTTTCGCATCCGTCAGAAAAATTTTGTCGAACAAATCCGTAGCACCCCTCATAGAATTATGATTTCGTGATTGAGATTTTTATCAGTTGAAGCAAAAACCATCATTAATCATTCTTGACGAAAACCCTAAAAACCTGGATAACTCGGAGGATTCCCTTGTTGACCAATCTTCAAAACTTAAGGAAATCCGAGCGAAATTTCGGAAAAGACAATATTTTTTTCTTCTTTTTTTTCTTCTTCTTGGGATTTAACAATAATGCAAAATGCATCCTTACTTCGTCATACTCTCAGCTCTAAACCGGCGGCAAGTGACGCAAAAAATTAGGTAACGCCAGATAACCTGCCCGTCCTGTGTCACCGCCGCAATATAATTTTCTGGGATTAGTTCCGCTGATGATTAAACTTACACCGAGGATTAGATTTCTGCTCCAGAAGTCCAAGACCGGGTGCCGGCGATCTGGAGGCGACAGGAAGCTTTGCAAGTTCATAAGGTGTGTCAATGTTTGATTTAGCAGCTTCGCAACTGTTACGTTGCCGGGCGTCGTGGCGCGGCGGAGCGATGGGTATAATGGTCAACGTGCGCTGAATTACGGCCGTTCCGCTGCGCGCCGGCCGGCCGGCCGCATCCTCGCCTCGTTCCGAAACGGTGGACCGAATAATTTATTCCGTCCCCCAGCTCGCCCACGCAATGCAACCGCACACAGTGGTACGCTCGGGGCTTATAGCCACCGGGAAACTCGTAATAAGGACGGGGAACTTCAGGAAAAATCCGGGAAACACATGACACATTTTTAAATATCAGATGATTTTCGGGAATGAAAAAAAACTCCGGCCGTGGAAGTCGTAATTACTGGCTATGTAGACATACCGTCCGCGTTCCGAGCTTAGAGACCAAAAGTTCCGGGCGTACACTAGAAAAAAAAAACACATTGGATCTAGAGTCCAGACTCTTAAAAACATCGACAAGAAAAAGCACTCTTGATTCAATCAGAATCTAGCTTAAATCAAGAACCAAGCCTCTTAATTTAAGCGGATTTCGTTTTGATTCAAGCAAAAATCCGATTGAATTAAGAGTATTTTTTCTTGTCAATGTTTTCAAGAGTCTGGACTCTAGATCCAATGTGGTTTTTTCCCAGTGTGGTACGCTTAAGGCTCATAGCCACCGGGAAACTCGTAATAAGGACAGTGATCTTCAGGAAAAATCCGGAAAACACATGACACATTCCTAAATACAGTAAAAGCTCGCTAAGTAGAACTACGGTTAAGACGAAATGTCGATTAAGTCGATTTTTTTTTTCGGTCCCTAGACACGTTCATGAATGAAATGGAGAACCGGTTAAGATGAATTCCCGCTTAAGTCGAATTTTTTGTCGGTCCCTACACAATTCGACTTAGCGAGCTTTCACTGTATCAGATGAATTTCGGGAATGAAAGAAAAACTCCGGCCGTGGAAACCGTGCTTACGGGCTATGTAGACATACCGTCCGCGTTCCAGGCTCAGAGACCAAAAGTTCCGGGCGTAGCACACGGAACAATCTAAGCTACGGCTCCAGCACTCGGAACTTCCAGCGTCTGAGCCCAGAACGGACGGTACGTCTATATAGCTCGTGACTTTTTTTCAGTGCAAAATTTGTTAAGTTCACATAATCATGAAACGTCAGAGGAAACTGGCAAATGTCAGGGAATTACAAGAAAACCGGGAAATGTCAGAGAAATGGATGAGAGTGTTAGGAAATCATTTTTAATTGACTTCTAGAATATAATTGTCGTTTTGGAGAGCGCATGTCGCCATTTCGGGGTTGAAAGGGGTGATTTTTAACCATCCCACATATCTTTAAATGTTGGAGAATTTTACCAAATTCAAATCTGTCGTGAAAATCAAGATATTTTCAGATGCTTCTTTCTTTAAAATTATGTGGCAACTCTTAAGACTTTTCGGAGGCCCTGATTGCATTCATACGGTCGATTGACAAAGCTCGAATTGTTATTTTATAGTAACGGTTATCATGAAAGCTATTTTCTTGCCTAACATCAGGGAGCATGATCATTTTTGATACATTTTTTAGAAACTTTCATTCCTTTAAGATTCAGGGCTCATCAGAAATTCAATGTTTCTCCACATAAAGAGATTAATGCTTTAAACAGAACCATAGACATTTTTGGGAAACCTCAAACGCTATATAGTGAATTGGTCGTAATCCTCTCTTTATAGCCTCAACTCGGAGAGCTCGATAAGTCATCTGATTGAAAAAATTTGATAATGACGCAAAGTGTATAGACGTAAGAGAAAGTGCCCGAAAGTATTCGTATTTGTATAGTTTATTCTGAGTTTATTTTTCCACCTGCAAATTTTTGTTTGTCAAATGTGGTGAAAAGTTGATGTCCAACTCTGCACTTGGATCGATCCACCGACCGCTGTACACTATCCGGTCAGCGAGTAATTCCATTTTACAGTTGCGAATGAATCATCTAATGACCAGGAATCAGGGTACTTCTCGCGGGAACAATGAAATGAACCTCCCGACACGAGGAACTCGCGAGAATTCTTACTCTTCCATGACCTCAATCTACTCTAGAGTACCCCTCGTAATGGAGTAACAAAAGTGTCACGTGATACTGTAGAGAGCAGCATAACGCCCATTTTCGAAATCGAGTTTTCCTGAAAATTTGACTCATCTAGTTGAAATGAACCGATCGATATAGTTAAAACAGTAAAATTTGCCTTGCCTATTCATCAAGACCGATTCTTCAGAAAGCAGTAAGTGAGCAAAAATTGCAAAACATCCGCAAGTCCACATTACTGCGCGAAAGAGAAGATGATTTGTTTTTTATACTTACTGCTGTCTTTCCGAACTTGAAATGAGAGGGTCTTTTTTATTTAGTAGGGGATTAATTTCGTCGATTTTTTATCATCCAAACAATTTCTTAGAGTCTTCTGGATTTTTTTTAAAGAAAAATTACGAAGAATGGAGTATTCGTTCAATCCTCCGCAATCTCTCAATCTCTCCCAATTTTCCGCTCAGCAGCTACTATACTCAGGCCCATTTTCCCTAATCACCATTTATGCATTTACTGTTTTTTTCAGTAACATGGATGTATACTGTGTAATATCCGTAGATGCGAGCTTTTTCTGAGAATTAAAGTATCAACGAGTGTAGAATAGTACTCAACTGAAATTTGTAAACGTTGTGTATACATCTCTATGGCTTATTGTGTCTGGAAAAGAACTTTACTTATGAAAAATGACAGGTGGTCGCCTCTCTCTTTGTGAAACGAAGCGTCATCGTGCGCGGCAAGGTGCAAATCTTGGAGGTACGTCTTCAGAGGTTAAGATGCACCTTGAGACCCTTCAGAAGCTATATATATCGTCTTCTTTTACGGATTGTCTGCGGTTTTAGCCGCTCCTCGCCATAAAAAAAATGACTGTCGCATGGCGCTCCTGCAGTCTCTCATCGTTGCGAAACTGTGCGCAGCATACATTTTTATCACTTGGCAATGCTGACAATCAACCAGTGTTACAAAATCGAGCAAAAAAAATTGATCTTTCGAAAAATTTGAGAGGCAATCTGCACCCAAGCTCCTAAAAAGCTGAGTTACGGCTGAAACGGAGGAGTTCAAAGTCAGTTAAACACATTTTGAGGAGTAAGCATCCAACATATTAAGATTCAAGTCAATGTACCCAGAGAGAAAACTTAACAAAGAAGTTCGGTTTATACGGGAAGTAAAACACAGAACAACCCGACCCCCTTCGGTTGGGTCTTGGGGTTTCCTAGTCCCTTCATCGTTTTTTGCGTTAAATTGACCGCAAATTGCACAAAAATCAATCCAAAATTTGGGATAATCGGAAACAGCTTTTTTGCCGTTAGTTTTCCCCTTCAGATAGGTGCTTTTATGGACGAGTCAGAAATAGCACTGGAAAAAAACACATTGGATCTAGAGTCCAGACTCTTGAAAACGTTGACAAGAAAAATGACTCTTGATTCAATCAGATGTAAGCATAAATCAAATCGGAAATCCGCTCAAATTAAGAGGCTGGGTTCTTGATTTAAGCTTAAATCTAATTGAATCGAGAGTATTTTTTCTCGTCGATTTTTTTAAGAGTCTGGACTCTAGATCCAATGTGTTTTTTTCCAGTGAGTAATTCCCTATCGCAAAATGCAGTTCAAGCCGTCGCGTCGTCCCTGCGAAAAGTGAACCGGCAACAAGAGACCATAATTTTCCTTCAAAATGCGGACGCACGCCTGGATTCTGGAGCCAATTGTCGTCCGCTCCGAGTAATGTCTCCCATTCGGACAGCGCCAAGGAAAAACAACCTATCCGTATTTCTAGTTGAACGTCAATTTCGGCGCACTCTCGCACGACGAAAACCCACTCCGTCATGAGGATAAGCTGTTTTTCATGGAGCACCGTCCGTTTGAAAGCGCACCGGAACCGGGACAGAGGACTCATTCCGCCCTGCAATGCCATAACCACGTATCCGTCGACAGGATCTCAATACGCAGAGGTGGTTTTTGCGCACAACGGCAGGCTCGCGGAACGGCAGTAACTGTCGTCGCCGCAATTCCTCTTACCTTAATCTCTCTCAATTCAAGCGCCTTGCCCCCCTCCCCCCTCCCGGCCATCTAAATAGTCGGCTAAGCCCCTAGTTGATGGGGACAGAGGCGCGCTGTTTTAATAGGGCATGTTCGCTCCCCGGTGCTACAAATTGGCCGGTCGGTCGTAGTGCGACCGAAAGATTGTTTTTAGTGTCAGGGGAAAATGAGTTTACCTGGAAAAGCAGGGAGTTGCCATGGGTCGTGATTAAAAATCTCAGTATCGCTGAGTAAGCAGTTTTCAAATTGCCTTAGGGCGAGCATTTGGGTGAAGTTGGACATTACATTTTAGACCGAAACTGTACCATTATTATGTTTATTTCATCAAATTATAGATTTTAAGAGATGCTTCCTGCAGAAAATTTTATGGAAAAAGCACATGAAACCATTTTTGAATGTCTACGTTTCGTATCAACGAAAATATGAGCTTTCAAAAATTTCACATTATGTCCGATGTCTGCCAATGACGTGCATTACTGTGCATTGGTAGAGATTCTGCACTGCATTGTGGTGCAAAAATATCGCATGGCTTATGGGCATTTGATGTTCCCCAAAAGCAGTATCAGTTTCTAGATATCTTACTCTATTTATTTAAGTATGTTTATTTCTTTCGGAAATGAATGATATTTTACCTGATACATGTTCACACTAGATTCAAAATTGCGAGTAAAATTCTTAAAATGCAAATGAGGGGCTTAAATCAAGTACCTTGCGATTCACAATATTTATTTCAATTTTTATTGTGACATTATTGCCTCTTGATTATTTCACGCATATCCATTGGTGACGTTCACAACCGGTTTCCGCCGGTGCTAATTAATAGGCACGATCTGCCGCGGTCAAATCAAATTGCCGATCAGATAGGTGCGAACTCAGCACCACGGAATGAGGTGTGAGGTGTTTCGAAATATAAATGTAAGTTCTGTTCAATACGGTGCTGTCAAATTGAGCATCAAATGTTACCTGCATGTTGATTCTCCTTGCGCTTCTAAACAAACGGATCCCGAAAAGAACGAAGTGGGTAAAAACTTGAGTTTTCATCGAACACTGAATTAAATCCTTCATACTTCTGTCGATTCATCTTGAGTGATTTGAAGTATGTCGTTTTCTGTAATGAAGCATAATATGTCGTTTGTTAAAAATGTAACAGAATCCGCAAGCATCCATGAAGCACTGTATAAAAACACATTTTTGGTGTTCAGTTTTTATTAAATAGGCATGTCCTAACAGACTTTTCCTGCCAAATTTCTCGCAATTGAAGTTCATTTTTAAATACTTGTGGATCGCATGAATCCGTGTTTCTAGGTTCTCTGCTGAGAAAGAGATTTTTGCAAAAACATTGAAGGAAATTTCCTTCGATTTGAAGTGATTTTTTTTTTTAAAAAACCCACAAAATTTTGGAGGCGATGATAACTTTAATGAGATGGCAACACTGTGTGTCTCCAATCATGTCGAACGCCTGTGCCAGTCAATAAATTTTGTCGAACTTGTAACATATTAGCACGCTGTGTCGCCTCGTGAACTTAATCTTTTCCGTATATATTGGCGTTTAAAAAAAGTAATAAACATATATTTCACTGAAACAACCGATTAAAATCGCATTCACACTAAATGTTTTACAAAAAATATTATCATCTATCAATTGAATGTGAAACTAGTATAGATAAAATCGAATGATGCATTTTGTTTCGATTTTTACGTCGGAATTCTTATTCCTCACTCGCAAGCAGTCCTCTTTTATCGTCGTTTGACCGACCGTACTGCGTTTGGCACAATGCGAGAAGTATTCATGCAGTCTTGTAGGCGCTAATATGGGCTTCATGCCGACTGCACTGTTTGGCGCAATGCATGAAGTATTCCTATAGTCTTGCAGGCGCTAATATACGTATAACGCCGACCGTACTGTGTTTGGCGCGATAGCTCAAACTCGCGTTAAAGTACCTAATCGCGGCGTCAAATAATAGAGCCTATAAGGTTTATGTCGACGACGTATGAGTATTCCAACGTTGCCTCGTTTCTCCGGATTAAATATTACTCCCGAGAAAAGTTAGGAAAGTTCTTTATACCCTCGACTATTATTCGTTTTACGGTTTTACGTCGGTTAAACGGTAAATGCGATTTAACCCAAAATCTGTACAGTTCTTTATAAGACCAAAATGGACAAAATTAAAAAATTTGAATAGGCTAACGTAAATCTAACGATAGTTATCGTGAACGAAAGAATTGACGACATAGGTCGGGTAACTATTATAGGTGGGATTATTGATACTTTGGTTCCCAACTCATAGTGAATTTTACGGAACGAAAGTTTCACAAAATACCGTGAAATTTTACTTCCTATGTTGAAAATGTAGTCTCCCGAGAATCATTTGTAAGACGCAGCGCGCAAGTCGATTTGAAACAGTTGTTTCAACTTGTAGGATGTGTTTTTGCCCAATCGATTAAATGGAGACAACAAAAGTTCGTTGATATCTGGAAACCGTAACTTCAACATTTTCCCAAATAGGTGTCTATGACTTACCTATAAATCTGGAGGAGTCACTCCGAACTCCTGTTTCGGGCTAAAGAACGTCTCTCGAGCCCCCTGATGAAGTTACTTTTGCCCCCTCTACGAACATCTCGCAGATCCGAACAATCATGACCGTAAACGCTGAAGTATATCTTAATTCGGAATTCATCTCCACCGAACCATACTCATAAAGTGTGGCTAATAGACCTACATTTTCTCAAGCAGCCCGTATTAAAAGATTTCATCACATCCCTAAAAAATTACTCTTACCATCATTGACACCAAACGTCCGCACGGTGGATCGAGTCATAGAGAGGTGTCGGACTTGAATTTTTTTACTGCAACTGCAAATTTGGACGTATTTCTATCAAACAGAACTGTGAGCAGGTTAGAAATGTGGGTTGTGCTCCAGAAAGCTGCATAAGAAACAATGTAAAAGTGTGCGTCTTTCCTTTTGAAGAATTGGAAAAGCGGGATTTTACGTTCTATCAAACAGACCTATGTGCCAACTGAATGCGGGATTCATGAGCCGCGAGGATGGGACGAGAGCGTTGTGGACAGGGCTCATGAATTAAAGCGCACTAGGAGGAGCACGAGCAGCAGCATCGACGGCATCCACTTCCGTTGACGACACTGGCGCTTTATTATTCTCACTCACTCCTACGGCCAGAGAACTGACGAGCACACCCCATATTTCTCACCTCCAAATAGGTCTGTTTGGTAGAAATACGTCCATTTAGATGTTTGTTACGTCTAATTTTAACGTTTTAGGGGTGATTATGAAAGCAAATTTTTTGGGATCACTTCTAACACATTGACGTTTGGTAATAATGGATTTATGAGCTTTCAAAGTTTCCAAATTTTGTCCGACGTCTCCCACTGACTTGCTCTCTTGTGGGCCGATGAGATCAGCCACGAAGCTACCTTATCCGTCTCGATAGAGCCGGTCGCAAAAAAATTGCCATAGCGTGAACTTCGAGTCCGTCGAATCTAGCTTCATGATCCTTGGTCTATCAATTAAAGCCGGAGCCGAGAAAGGAAGAAGAATAAGCTGAAGAAGTGAAGATATCACGGAGTTACTTCTCGAGTAGTTAACTTTTATGCGTTTATGATTACCTCTGTCCTTGATATCCGTTTATCTTGATTACCCACTTGTTGAGGATCGCACGGAGGAGAGATTTCCCTCCACTCCCAATTCTAGAGTATCCCGGTTTCTCCGTTGCAATTCCTCGCTTCCCGATGGGCTGCATTTACAGGAACGTTCCTTTACTCAGAGAACGGCGAAGGAAAATAGATACTATCAACTAACCTTCGAAATCCCAAAAATTGTGACTCTTCTTTAGCCTTGACTGCTGTTCTGATCTTAGGTACATCGGAATTAAGAACAAATTAACTTAAACTTGAACGTCGATTCAAAACCGATTTTTTAATATTTGGATTCTAATTAACTGTGGATGACTCTAATTGACTCTGCAATGATTCTAATTGACTCTAAATTAAGTGAATTGCCTCTAATTGTAATGTAGTCTCTTTTGACTCGATCTTACCTCTGATATGTTTCGGCTTACTATCAATATGGAAACAGAACATTACTATTTTTCACATCAAATGCGGGAGTCTTGGTAACAATTGACTCAATCCGGAGTCATTTCTTTCGTCAAAACAAAGAGCGTTCGTATCTTGAGTCAATGTTGACTCAGCTCCTACACGGAGGGTGAATTGCGAGTCAAATCTACTTTAGCTCTCACTGTGTGGAAATCATACTTCATACGAACGATGATGATCGTGGGAAAGATATTCCTGTCGCGATACCTATCTGTGGAGAAGAGGCAGAGATGAGGGGAGGAGATTCAAGTTTTTGTTCTGTTTGAATTTATTATTAATATTTTACTAATTTTATTTTGTTTCTTGTATTTTTTCAGGTAAGTTTGAGTGACAGTCTCTCTACCCCTTGGTTATCATCGAAAACTACCAAATCAGTAAGTTTTATACCGATCAACAAATTACTCTCCGTCTATACTTTTAACGGGAAAAACTTAAAACACTCGTTAAATCAAACGCCGCACGTCAGTTAAAATTAAAATACCGTTTTGATACCATTACCACCTCGCTAATCGCAAATGTGTTCAATTTTTTTCGACGTCTGCGTTTGTAAGAAATATCGTTGGCCAAGGTAAATGAAATAAGGATTTCAAAGATAGGGTTAGTTTCAAAGGATTAAATGCAAACTGGAGCTTACCTTTCAGCAAAATAAATTGCAAACCAGCGGCAAAACCGGCAATGCGAACGTGATCTTCTCGCGAAACATGACGTCACGACGGTGGGTGGTTAATGCGGTTTTAATTAATTTGCACACTAGTTGTCAATGTTAATTATGATAATTGGATTTCTCTCTCCAATTGTTAAGTTGTCGTGGCCATGAATCAAGAAAATTTTGACCGCTGTTGCCAAGTTTTTCTTCCTCTCTGTTATAAGTAATGTAAAAACAAATTAAGGAACAAAATGAAATACATTTTTTATCCCCCCCCCCTCCCCTATGTAAAGGTCCCTATCCTTCAATGCGTGAAAACAAAATGGCGTAACACTCTCCTCAACTCCCCTCAGCGTTACGTAATTTATGGACGGCCCCTGAGAAACGACGAATTTTGAAATCCAAGAAAATTCTCCCTGTTAAAGAGATGTGAGTCGCTTTTCTGAACCGGTAAAGCATTTCCCGTGACAGTTGAGTCAGAGTTATCCTTGTCACTGAACAATGGACTCAACGCCGTGATGCTCGTGTTCAGCAATGGAAGACGGAGAAAGTTGCAAGCTTGACCCGGGTCAACCGGCGAACCACGGATAAGCGCAATAATTGTCAGGGCTTTCCGTCACCACCGTTGCACGTCAAAAATAATTGCGTCGCTGTCGGATTGTTTTACTTGCTCCGGGAAAGATTAACATTTGGAGCGTCAAAGACCCTAGCTTGCCTGAATTATCTCATCTTATTTAAAAATGTACACTGGAAAAAAACACATTGAATCTAGAGTCCAGACCCTTGAAAACATTGACAAGAAAAAATACTCTTGATTCAATCAGATTTTTGCTTAAATCAAAAGGAAATCCGCTCAAATTAGGAGGCTTGGTTCTTCTTGATGTAAGCAAAAATCCGATTGAATCAAGAGTATTTTTTCTTGTCGATGTTTTTAAGAGTCTGGACTCTAGATCCAATGTGGTTTTTTTCCCAGTGTATACAGAGATCACTGATAAGCACGTAAAAAGTCAGAAAAAATCTAAAAGTGTCAGTGAATTTTACTAAACCGTAGAAATTTTAAGAACCCTGCCATCAAAACTTCAATGGGACCGCGTTTAACAGAAAGGAACCAAGCCACATCAGCTATTGCCAAATTTAACTAGGCAATCTAATTTTTTACGAGAGAATGTTTGTGCGGATTCCTCTGAAAATTTTAAGGAATTTGCTTCGCACTGTGGAGAAAATTCACTGAAATTTGCACGAAAATCTGCACAACCGCTTTCATGTATAAAATTAAATTGCCCAATTCAATTTGACAATAGCTGATGTGGCTTGGTTCCTTTCTGTTTAATCCAATTGTCCTGTATTGTCGAAACTGTTGCATGGTTTTGACTGCTCTCGTGCTCTTTGTTTCACGAAACACATTTACGCCCAAAGTTCTCGGAAAGTCAAGGAAATGCCAGACAAATTTTCGTCCTTGTAAAATAGACGTAAAGTCAGGGTAAACTCAGGAAATTTTGAAATCCTATCTGGAAAAAAAGGCTCTTGGATCCAGAGTCCAGACTCTTAAAAAATTTGACAAGAAAAATACTCTTGATTCAATAGGATTTTTGCTTGAATCAAAGGGAAATCCGCTTGAATTAGGAGGTTTGGCTCTCAATTCAAGTAAAACTCCGATTGAATCAAGAGTATTTTTTCTTGTCAAATTACCAAGAGTCTGGACTTTGGATCCACCCAACCTTTTTTTCCGTGTAAGAATCTTGTCACCCGGCAAGAATATACAGTGAATGTTTTGTCGATGTGTTGATCATTCCAAAAATGGGCTAAGAGGAGATTTCAGCTTAACAAGTCTTATATTTTCTCCTGTCAAAAATTCCAAGTCGAAAAAATATATTTTGAATCTGGAAAAATACAACGAACCTTAATCTCTCCCATTAAGCCGTATGTAGGAAAGAAACAACGCTCTTTTTCTTAGTGCGATCTTGATGTGACTTGGTTCGTTTGTGTTAAACTCGTTCAGATCATCTCTCGCGATCTATGCTTGAGCGCTACCCATATTTTAATCCTTGCAGACAGCGCAGCGTAGCCACAGCAGTGGTCATTGAATGCGTGGGGGTCAAATTAAATTCCCGTGTCCGCCGCTCAAAACATTTGCCAGGTGCTCACCGATGTCCAGTTGATTCCCAGAAAATGAAAATTACTCCCGCACAATTTGACAACGCTAGTGATCCGGGTGTTCGCGTGGGAGTGAACTGGACTCAGCAACGCACGAACGAGGCACAGAATCGTGGATTTTACTTTTTATAAAAAAAGGCTCGTTCCGCTCCCAGACACCGCACCGGTGCGCCGCAGTTGGACCGCGCGGCTAAACGGACGTGTTCTACAACGTCCACCGTGTAGGCCGAAGACATGAGACCCACGTTGAACCGTGTAAAGTACGACTGCTGAGTAGTTGGAGATAATCGTAGGTAGAGTAAGAGGTATACCTCAGTGTTGGGAAGATTAATTTTGAATTTAATGCTTAAAATCAGGTTTGAAACTGATTGTGAGTAAACATATCGCATGTGCAATGTGACTTTTCACGCTGACGCAAGCCAATAAAACCTCATTTCCAATATGGCCTGGTTACACGCTCAAATTTCCGTTAAATTCCGATCAAAATAATGACCAAGATGGCGGTCGAGAGTTACCTAGATTGATGAGTAAAATTAATTAAAACAGCGTGTTGATTGAAATAAGCATGAAATAAGCACGGTTGTGTGGAAATCAGATGAAGGTGAGCCCCATTGTTCCATCATCTACACCATCTATTTTTTTCAGGCCGCAGAAGATGGTAGATGGTGCGCACCAGTCACCTTTTGATCGGGAATTGATGGGAATTTGAGAGTGTAACCAGCACATTAATTGAAAAGGGGATTCTCGGTTTTTCTTTGACGCAATACATTCAGGGAACGATCGAGATTTTTCAAATTTTAATCATTAGGTGGATCATTCAGGAAACATTGAAATTTTAATCTTCAACCCACCGAAAATACAAAATTTTAAAATGCAGTCAAAAGTACTGGTTTAACTAAATCACCGTCGATATCGATACACATTGAAAGCGGTTAGAGCTTGGAAACCGTCCAATTTGACATTATTTTATGATCTTGGAACATGGTTTTCGGCATGAGTATTTAAATGTTTGAGTTGAAGACCGAAACATAATTTCTTCCCCACTAATTCACCTATTAGTTAAAATTCGAAACAAAGCGAATGTGCCTAGAATGCATTGCACCTAAGTTGAGAATTCACTTTGAATTATATATGCTCCGACCGTCATTTTTTTTTTTTTTAACTCAGCCCTTCGATACACACGCGCACACACTAAAAGGGAAGGCGCATACACGTGTCTTTTGTGCCACAAAAAAAAAACTGAATGGAGTTTTTTTTTTTCAAAATACTAGTGCAGGAATAAAAAAATTTGGAGTAACTGTCGGCATCTTTTAGTGCCCGCTCGATCCTATCATGAGCGGTTTTTTCAGCTGCTCGATTATTTTTAAGGTCCCGACAGAATGAAAAGTTTCTCGCTGATGTATCACTAAAAATTTCTTCTTCACAGAAGGAATTCTCTTTATCCATAGACGATCCCAATTAAAGAAGAAATTTTTTTTACATCTGCATCGTCACGTTCCCATCATAACGTCCCCGAAACTCAAATTTCAACTTCTCTCTTCTAATTGGTTACGTAATTTAAAAATGGCCCGTCGGGTACCATTGAGATTCATTTGCGGTGATTGTATGTCACGTAATGCGCAGTGTACATCTACGAGGTGCAAAAGTACCTCCCTGCTTTTGATAGAAGGGCTGAAAGCGTTCGTGAAGCGAGGCAAAAACAACGGTAACTCGCAATTCGTGGCCGGCTGGAATCGCAGTGGGCATCTGCGGTCACATTTCGCGGTTCGCCGCTAATTTCTGCCGTGCTGTGGTAATGAAAAAAATCGTCCCAGTTATAAAATGAGTCCGAAAAGCGGTGGTGAATAATTACTTCGAGCAGGTACCCGCTCTGATAGCTTGACTGCATAAACATAGACGCACAGAAATCCTCAATTTATTGGCAGAGTATGAATATATCGGTGCGGTTGACTCAGGATGGAAGAACGGATCATGCGATTAAGGAAAGAAACATTAGAAACACCCTGGCAAGAAAGGCTACAGCGATGCTAAATGGAATCCTCTGGGATCCGCGGAAGAGAACAAGAGGAGAATTTACAACGTTGTATTCAAAAGTATTCTTACTTATGAATGTGAAGTTTGGCAGCTGAAGGAGCGGACACAGGGGATGCTAAGAGCAACGGAGATGGATTTCTGGAGCAGGACTGCAGGAATTTCTAGGAGAAATCGGACGTCATGACCAGACAGCTTGTCTGGTATGGTCCAGCTGGGATCCAAAAAGGAAGTTAACCTTTCTGAAGTTGTTCTATAAAGACTGAAGTATGGAAGTAATGTAAGTGATCCATTCAAACCTTAATCTTGATTCCAACAGTGACATTACCCAAGTCACACTAAACAATTGAACTGCATATTGCAATTTGAAACTATAGATTCTGGCTCTTCTGGAAAAACACGTATGTGCATAGGGAAACTAATGACACATACGTTGTCTTTAAACCGGGCTAGAATTTATAGTTCCAAATTGCAAAATGGAGTACAGTCATCCCACAACTATTTGGGTCCATGTTTGTTATTATCAGTTGTACTGATAATAAGAACAGATTATTCGAAATCTTATTAGGTTGACTGCCTCTTTGGGTCTTCCCTTCTTCTTGAGGGTATGATAGCGCCCCTTCCCCCAATAATTTCGCCTAAGCACGAACCCCTCAACTCTTTGACTTCTGCAGTTCGTTTTTTGTCAATCCTGTTAAAAAATATTCGAAAAATAACAACGGAAGCTCCCAGCACCCTTTTCACTGTGCAGTTTATTTTAAGCCTAATACATGGGTGCTAATCAGGAGGTAGCGTTACAAATTAACACATAAAGTCAGTCCTTAGTGCTCGTTCTCCCCTTGCTTTTGGCACTGCAAATCGCATTACTTCCGCTAAGCAGCTGCCATCTGGACGCACAGTTGCTCCGTGCTATTTCTTAGTTTGACAGTTAACTTTTTCATCCTACAAACCGAAATTTAAATTCTAGAAACCAAATGGGCACCGAATGTTCAGTTATAGGTATAGAATTAATAAATTGATTTCCCAGTGTGTGTGTAAAATTTTCTCCTTTAAAAGTTGCCTCATAAAGTCAAAGTCATACTTACTTACGTATTTTTTTATTGAAGTGGGCGGTTCAGCATCCATCTCAAAAATCCAGAAAAGGTGCAAAATAACTAAAATCTTAACGAATGATTGGGGGTGATGGAGTCCAGAGCTTTTGACGAGCTTTTAAGAGCTTTTGCTCGGAATCAGCGTCATGTTTCATGGAATGACGATGAAACATGTTTTGATGCAATTTTGTGTAGGTTACCCATAATTTGGATTCTCTCTTCCCGGACCAGCTAGAAGGGTGATCTCTATCGGTCGTGCTCACTGCTCATCATATTCGTGCCTTAAGCACTTCCACCCTCTAGCTGGCTTCATTTAGTTTATATTGTGATAAAGGAATGTTTATGGAAGTCTTTAACATAAAATCATACGAAGACAATGTTTACCCACATCGAGTAAAATTCGACAGTATACCCTCCAAAATACATCCTTTTAATGAACTGTGGTGACTTCTAGAGTTTAGTAAATTTTAAGGTAGATACAAATCATAGTTGGATTGCATTTTGCAAAAAGGAACCAAGAGCATTCCAATAATGCTAGGATTGTGCAACTGAAAGTGCTGAAGAAGTTACTGAAATCTTGTAAAAACTTACATTTACGAAGGTAATTTTCGTCTTGAATTCATAGATTATTGGGAGTAAAGATGAAAATTGTTCAGGTGATCGGTTCATATTTGCAAGGAAAAAAAATTGCACAATCTTGGTGACATTGGAATGCTCTTGGTTCTTTTTTTCAAAATGAAATCCAGTTGTCAAAATCGTAATTTTTTTCCTTTTGTATTTTGCATTTTCTTTTTCTGTATAATTGCATCATTGTAATCCTGTCAAAGAATCTATTTCCAAAGTTCCAGTAGAATTTTTCTCGGCATTGTTAAAAGTTTCCTCTCCATGATGCTTCAACTGAAAGCTGTCTCAAGCAACCCGAAGAGGAAGAGGTCCTCCCAGTCTAAGCTGTCGAAGAAACGACTATGAAGCCGGTCTTTAGTTTTAAATATCCGATCATCTTCAATATTCTAATTACTGTCCGGAGAGGTTATGGTTTTTCGCTGACAGTGGAACTGGCGTGGGCGGGGTGGGGCGCCAGCGAGTCTGGGATCCTGTCGGGTCTTTGTCAAGGTGTCAGATCGAGAGTCGACGGTGTCGGCACAACACGAGAGTAAATATTTGAGAGAGCAATTGGAGCTTGTACGTAAGTCGTGGAGTGTAACACGTGGTCTGCCCCCTTGCATTGCCACGCCCGCGATGTTGGTCCGGGACGGTAAAAATATCGATAGGGGGAGTCAAGCGGTGCTCGAGCGTGGTTCCTTTCATACCGCCCGCGTCCGTCAGGGGGCGCCACCCGCGGTTGCCGTCGTCCCGGAAAAGGAACGTCAAGGAGGACCAAACCCGGAAACGAGGTGAAGGCATGCATGATGCCATGGGGATGTTGCATGTGTGAGGGATTTGCGATTTGACTGTTGATTCTTTTGTAAAAGTTCGCGAGAAACACGATGGTGCCACTGGTTTTCTCTGAAATCAACTCCCAAGCTCAAAAAAAGCTCTCAAGTTGAGGCCAAAATGGAGAGGATATCCCACGCTATCCTGAGAGCCCACGTTAACATCAAGACAAACTCTCCATGCAAAGATAGGGAGCAAATACATTGACAGGGCTGTCACCTTATGTGGGGACTTTAAAACTGAAATCACGGCAACCCTGTCAATGTATTAGCTCCCAATCTTTGCATGGAGAGTTGGCTTGATGTAGAGGAGGACTCTCAGGATAGCATGGGATATTCCGTCCATTTTGGCCTCAATTTGAGAGCTTTTTTTGAGCTTTGGAGTTGATTTCAGAGAAAACCAGTGGCACCATCGTGTTTTTCGCGAACTTTTACATGAGGATCGACAGTTAAATTGCGAATTCCTCACACATGCAACATCTCCATTATCAGCGAACTAATTCCTGATTCCTAACTCCTAACTAGATAACTCCTAGATAATTCCTAACTCCTAACCTGATCCTAATTCCTGCATTTTCACGGGCGAACAGGGGGAAGGGGTGGTCGTATGCCCCCTACACCCCCTCGTCCCCCCTTGGATCTATCATAGCCGTTGATAGTGCATTAATATACTAATAATCTACAGTTTTATGTCATCGTTACAAAGACTACCAACACCAAGAGCGTCGAACGTCCCCCCTTCACCCTCCACCCCACAAGTTTTTAATCGCGATGTAAACCCGGCAGCTGGGGACTTGTGAAACCCCTCGTACCTTGTATAACAATTTGTTTCCACTTGGCCTATCCGCCTCTCTAATGTACTTGCTGATAGCGTGATTCAACCCGCATGTTTGTGTCTCGTTAAGAGGGATGGGGCGGAGGCGCTGATATCCCGCTCTTCACGAGACCAGAGACCTGACTCAAGATAAATCCGAATGAGGTGTCAGAGTTAGAGTTTAGTAACACGTTATTTCAAGCATGCCAACCGCGGAAATACATCGGAGGAAGTTCAAGCTCGTCTTCAGGACTCGTCCTTCTCCCGAGATTTTGATCGGTTACAGACCGCCATTTCACCGGGCGGCTCCGCCTAAAAATAAGCCAAAAAATCCGCCTGAGACCATACGTGGTGCCTAAAAAATTGGTGCAGGCTTGAAGAGAGCTGTAAATATACAGCAGATTTATTAGTGGCGTCATTCTCGCGTTATTTCGTAGTCTCCGGAGGAACGTAAATCCATCCAAGGTTGTCATGCTTCCAGGACTTTATGTCCACCTACCTTTCGTCCATTAAATAAATGTCCACCGCTATTAATGTCCACTAAACGTTAAGTCCAGTCTTTATGAAGTCCACATGATTTAATGTCCAACCATGAATATGTCCAAAATTGTCCGAATTGTGGACATGTTATGTCGACATTTTTTTCTTCTCATTTAAATGACAGGAAACACCTCAAAAATAAATGCATACTACTACTACCTTCATTCTTAAAAAAAACATTTCATTCATGAATCAAGTCATGAAAGAGAACAGACTCTAAGAGCAGATAAAAACATATGTTCATGGTACACTGTACGGATATGATAAGATGAAAACCAAAGCGGGAGCCTAGGAAACGCTCCAATGCCAAATTAAACATTTTTCAGTAACATATGCAGTCAAAATTGAAAGTCCTCTTTAACTAATTATTTCGTGCACCTTCAATCCTGTGGGATACTGTGCAACGCCTCTGACGCGAAATAGTTGCTTAAAGCGTTGTGGCGCGGCAGGCAACCAGCGTGACACGCGCATAGGCGCCTACAAACCTAGCGGGATACTTCACGTGTTGCACAATGCGTGAAGTATCCCGTTAGGTTTGTAGGCACCAGTGCGCGTTCTGCGCTGCTAACACGCCGCTCCGCTATGTGTTAGGCTCTAATATTTAAACTCGCGGAGTGACTGAGGAAACGCTTCAAACTGACGCTTGAATTTGATTTTAAAGGACTTTACATTTGTGGACTTCACAATAGTGTGGGCTTTAGAACTTTGGACGTAAAAATTGTGGACGGAAAGTCTGTGGACGTAAAAAAAGTGGACATAAAGTCCGTGTACCGTTGTCATAACGACTCAAACGATTAATGTACTTTACCAAAATGTTTCTGATTTTTGCATGAAATCTGTCTTAAGAGTGAGAGTGATCGTCGTGCATTCCACTTAGCTCCAGTAGAAATAAACACAAAAACTTAGTTTTTAAATTTTAGACGCAAAGCAAGGCACCTTTATCGGCGCCACAAACTAAGGAGAACCAATTGGACCGCATTTTGCATTTAGGAACTTCAATTGATTGCTTGACTGAAAGAACACTTATGTGCAGAGGGAAACAAGTGGTACATGCGTTCTTTTTAAATTGAGCCAGAAATTGTAGTTCCTAATTGCAAAAGGCAGCTCAAATTGTGTCAATATTGAACCGAAAAAAAAGGTTAACAAGTTTATATTCCTCCACAAGACTAAAGGCTGCAGGAAAAGTCTAACACCACATTTTACATTCAAGATACTTTTCTCCTTTTATAGAGCTTTCAAGAGGAGAAAATGTATCGGCGTTAACCTAAAAACTACTTCACTGGAAACAAAACCCATTGGATCCAGAGTCCAGACTCTTAAAAACATCGAGAAGAAAAATACTCTTGATTCAAGAACCAAGCCTCTTAATTTGAGCGGATTTCCTTTTGATTTAGGCTTAAACCTAATTGAATCAAGAGTCCTTTTTCTTGTCAATGTTTTCAAGAGTCTGGACTCTAGATACAATGTGTTTTTTTCCAGTGTATCGCTTTTTCCCAAAATTTGTCTCTGTTCTCCTCTGTTCAGCTAAGTCCTTCTCGTCAGCCGTTTTTCCTGTGTCAGTGTCAATCCTTCAACGTTATACGAGGAGCTTCTCGAGCGAGACCTGACACGGAGAACGGTCTGAAAAACGGTCGACCCAGCCCGTGGATCCGATCGCGGTGCAGCGAAGCGCGGAGTTACATGTCGCTAACTGCACGTGAAAAAGCGGGCCCGCGAGGTCACCCGCACCACGCACACCTCTCGATTAGCATTCTCGCGTCACGTACTTTTCCCATTTCTTACTCAATTTTCCCCACCCCCTCCCGCCCATCTCCACGTCTCCTCATCCCCCCGTGTTCCCCACTTAACATTATTATGTCACATTAGCCTCGTGGCTCCGTCACTCGATCAGGAAATTGCAGGAACAACGTATAAGCTTTGCGGTACTGCTCAAAACCCGATTTTCTCGTATAATTTGTCCAGCGGCGTGGCGTGCTTTGCGATATATCGATTGATCTGCCATTTAAACCTATGGAAAAGGATCGGTATACAGGGTGTTCGCAGCGAACACCTTAATTATCGATTCTTTACCGTAGTTCTAAATGACATAACAATCGATGCATCGCAATTCACGCCACGCCACTGAATTTGTCGCAAAACTTCCAAATATACACGATAATTTTTTTTTCATGAAAAATTAGTAAAACTGAAGTAGGTACTTGGGTATAAAATCCTTGTAAGATATCCTTGCTGTTCGGCAGAAAACTGATTGTAAGCGCAAAGGTAGACAGTCCAACCTCCTCCGCAGAGCTCATATGTCGTTTCTGAAAAGAATGGCTGAATTTACTTCGCGTCGCACGGACGGCGATTAGAGGTACCTCAGAAACAGAGGCACAGTCGGTGACCTCCCCCAAAATATCTCCCTTAAAAAAGCGTGTATTTGCGATTTGAATAGGCATTTCAATCCTTTTAATCGTCCAGGAGAGATTTCTGACCATGGGGGACCTTCAACCTCCCCCCCCCCTCCCATCCGGTAAAAAGTTGATGACTTTAAGTGTATTTTCCGAAGGGTATACACTATTAAATTTTTGTACAGTTAAGAGCTTCTCTAATTCTACTTACTTATGACCGTCCGCGTGAAAAGAAAAATCTCAAAAATTAAGCTACTTCAAAATATCCAAAAAAAAATTGAGCTGTTGGAACCACTGAGTGTTTCACAAACATTTTGTTATAATAATCGCTAAAGAATTCCAAACCAAAGCGGAAGTAATACAAATGTGAGTTTTTTTAAGTTGTTCACGCACTTTTCTTTGCAAAGGGAACATTGAAGTCTTGAAATGCGTAGCTAGGTTTGAACTTACAGGATTAACAGTTTTTCACACCAAGAAAAACGAAGTTTCACAGTGTTTCACTTTTATGGCTTTCGATAGGATAAGACGGCTCAGCAGGATCAATTTCAGCTCTCCCGCCCTATTAGAAGGATGTAAACTATCCCTTGGCATAGTCCCATTGTTCAAGGTCCCATCGATTTCTCCACCGCCGAGCTTTGAATTACGCCTTCCTCTTCCTGACTGTAATTTTGTTCCCAGGATAAACGGTGCTTCAGTCCTTGGTGCATATCCAAAGGGGAAAAAAATAAAATGAGATAACGAGAGTGCTTATCCAAGACTCGAACATTAACTGAATCCTTGAATCAAGCTTGAAGCCATTCACTTAGTTTGAGATGGCTTTTTTTCTCATATTCATTGAATTGATATTGCTAACGGTTCACTTTTATTAAAGGCACGTCTCAGGAATTTACGTTGGTTTCAGATATCGTCTCTCATATCCATTGAACTGATAACGATTTACTAACGATTCGACTAAATATGAAGGAGTGCCTTGAGGATATTCGATTGTGTTCCTTTTCTTTTACACTTTGCACACACGCAAAATTTTCTGTCGCATATCCACATTGACGCATATTTCTGTGGTAATGCACTTTATTTAAAACCATAAAACTATCCAACCATCAAAATTTTACCACATCGACGTTATTTCTATATAGCCCGTAAGTACGGCTTCCACGGCCGAGGTTTTTTTCTCAGTGCAGGGAAAATTGCAATTTTATATCGGCTGAACGCATAGTTTTAAATAATTTGTCTCCCAGTTTGATCGGAAAACATTACACATTGTGCTTCATCATCTTGTGCTATCTTTAAAGTCAAGGAAATTTCAAGAAACCACAAGCTGAATACAAGTACATCCTCCTACTTCAAGATTAATTTAGTTTTTCGTTTCGCTCGGAGCTGATCTGTCTCAATAAGTCCCCGCTCGATTCGCCAATTGACCCTGATCCACCCGAGTTTCCCGCCGCCAACTATCGTTTCTAGCGCGGTCTGTGAAAAGTGAAAACAAATGTTGCAGGCGCTTTCCCGATGCAACCATCGGAAAATCGAGGCACCGAAAAAACCCACAATGACAACGAAAGCGTAGCAGAGATTAATCCTCTCTCAGTGACGTAAAATCGCTTATCGACCATTCGGTTCCAATGCTGCATTCCGATTCGTATTCATTGAAGCTTGAGTAGCAAAAAGAACAGGATAATCATCACACTTATCTGTGTGAGTTATCTTTTTGAAAAACTCGCATTTATATTCTCCATAACCTTTGATCTAACCAATTAACGGCGTTTTCAGTCCAAATTTCGCCTTCAATTTTGCTACACGTACACTGAAAAAAAAAAAAAAAAAAATCCAGACTCTTGAAAACATTGACAAGAAAAAGGACTCTTGATTCAATCAGATTTAAGCTTAAATCAAAAGGAAATCCGCTCAAATTAAGAGGCTTGGTTCTTAATTTAAGCTTTAATCTGATTGAATCAAGAGTATTTTTTCTTGTCGATGTTTTTAAGAGTCTGGACTCTAGATCCAATGTGTTTTTTTTTTCCAGCGTATGCAACAAGGAAAATATGTATGTTGCTCCCCGGTATGTCAAAGCGCGAATAGTCATCTTTTCGAAAAACACGCATACACGCGCTGTAGAGGGAGACACACGTCCAAAGTGAAGCTTCAAAGTGGTGGCTGTTTAGCCAAGTGTTGCCATCGATTACCGTATCTGCGCAACACTTGACTAAACAGCCACCACTTTGAAGCTTTACGTTGAACGTCTGTCTGGGGCTTAAGCCGATAGTGGTTACGAATGTGACTATTTTTATATGGTCTCGAAAGAATCTAGTGGTCAGTTAGAAGCCTTTGTATTAATACTGAACCGAGAGTGAAAGGAAAAACACTTAGAAATTTTGTCAGTTTGTCGCGGAGTTCTCTCGTATTATTTTAAAGGATTCGATTTCTGCGCCAATCCAAACACTAGTGTTATACATTGAGTTTAAATCGTGCTATGCGGTCAATGTTAACACTCTGTGTTTACCTCACGTGTTTGTCTCAATTTTTATCTTTCCTAGATCCTTTCTCCCGGTTGTTTTCTCTGGCGTTGATTTCGTGCAAACAAACTTTCAATATTTACCCACCGCAGTGCAGCAGAGGAAGTTCTTAGCTTTTGCCAAATCTAGGAGAAAAATTGGGCTTGATATGAAATGATCTGACAAGGAAGATTTTATTTTAAACAGAAACGCCGACCTGCTTTGTCGGCTACAATATTCCTAAAAGACTAGTATGTGCAAAAAGCATCTGTTTATGGTTTCTCATCGTTAAGTTCAGTATTTAATAATGTTCATTGTTCGAGCATTAGTGACTATTTGGTCAACAAATCAAAGATGAGGGACCATTTTCTCCCCTTTTTGGGGGGAAAAATACCTAAAACAGAGATTAATAAAGATTTGTAACATTCACGCAATTTTTAAATAATGACACTCACGGTCCTCCAATTCAATTCTTTCGACAGTCGGCATCACATTTGATAAGTCATTTAAATATTTCTAAAATGCCTACCACATTGTAAAGCAATTTCCTTCACATCAAGCTCTAATTTTCATCAAATTCTGATCAATTTTTTAAATTATATTTCCCTCACAAAATAATCAAATTTTCATAACAGTTTAATTGACCTGATCTAAGAGTATCCCAAAATTATGCCATATCCTCAACCGATATCAGAAACCGTTGAAGGCATGTATCTATGGCGATTCTCGCAAACTGTAATAGACTTTTCTACACTTCACGGAAAAAAATAGGTACGGGCTGTTGGATGACATGGGTGTTTCCAAAATTAGGTTACGGTCCAAATGTTACGGTACTATCACAATTAATTGGAAATACCCATAGCATACAACAAATTGGAGTAGTACCATAATTTTAGAGGATAATCTGCAACACATTTTTTTCCGTGTAGATTTAAATGAAGTAAAAGCAGTATTGCTAACTTGCGATACAACAAATTGGAGTAGTACCGTAATTTTGGAGGATAATCTGCAACACATTTTTTTCCGTGTACATTTAAATGAAGTAAAAACAGTATTGCTAACTTGCGATCATATTCATTGCTGTATTTCGTACAAACATAAGACAGAATTTAGGGATGTCCGACTTGAGGCGGTTGTTGACACGCGGACGAGTTTAATGCGTCGGAAGTTGACTCTAGCTTTGGGACCGGAGGCATAAACGATAATGCGCGACAGTTAAACGTATTTCTGCCGAACAGACCTATGCGCATCATAACATGAACCCTGAGATCCATAAGGATATATGTATAACAGGGCTCATTTCATAATGCACATAGTTCTGTTCGGCAGAAATACGTCCAGTTTGCGGACGCAAAGCTATCAAGCTCGTGTGCTCTCGCTCCGAGTTCATTGTCGCGTCCGTGTCATGTCGCGCGTCAAATCGACGAGCAAGAAATGGACACGCGCTTGATGGTCTGCCAAAATTCGCCCGCGGTCCCATTCGAATTCAATGGGGAGCTCGCAAGTTTAAACCGCTGGATCCGTCAATTTTAATATGTAGAATAGAATCGAAAGGCATTTAAGGTGATTCGTCACAGTTTCTGGCGTGATCGCACTGGCAAGCTCTGGAAAAAAAAATAACACTTTGGATCTAGAGTCTAGACTCATAAAAACATCGACAAGAAAAAGTACTCTTGATTCAATCAGAATCTAGCTTAAATAATAATAAAAAACCAAGCCTCTTAATTTAAGCGGATTTCGTTTTGATCAAGCAAAAATCCGATTGAATCAAGAGTATTTTTTCTTGTAAATGTTTTCAAGAGTCTGGACTCTAGATCCAATGTGTTTTTTTTTTACCGTGTGCGATGTATCGCATCAGTTGAGGAAAGTATCTCGGTGGGTTTTGAATTTTAATCGAGTATTGTATATTGAATGCGTGGTTTTCTTCAAAACGGATCCTGCTTTTATTTTTCTTAATATTCCCAAGTTTTTTTTGTTGAGAATGATTCTCCAGGCTGCTTGATTCTTTGATGATTCCACAGGAGCTATCGTACTTTTTTGGCCAAAATTTCAGAATATGCCGAGATTTTTTGCTCAATCGATGCGATATATAGCAAGCCAGAAACTGTGCCGAATCACTTTAATTTGGTTTATAAATTTTAAGATGAGAATCGAGAAATTTAGAACCGACATTTATCAAGATAAGCTTCCTCGCCTAGAATACTAGATTGTTATTTTACGGATTTAAAGGGAGATAATACTGTCTTACCGACTTCCGTCCGAGAAATGACATTCATCACATAACTTTGGGGGTTTCTGATTGGTCAAGAGTCAATGTACCGTTTAAGAAACTAGTAAGTTAGGATGGTCAACGGTTTCAGGACATTTTGTCAACGACTTTTTGTCTGCGCACCTTTTTTATCCAGTAGTTTACGCCCACACGTAAAATAAGCAACAGTGACTTGGCCCAAGCGTTATATTTTAGTCGGTATGTAAAATGATATTGACAATATGGAAATGAGAAATTGAGAGAGAAGGAGGTGTTGTTATGGTTGTTCATTTTCTAAATGAAATGTTATTACTTTCTCCTTTTGAATCATCTTTTTAAATTGTCATTGGTGAATATTTGGTTTTTTTATTTCTATCTTTAAAATATTGAATGCACAATATACCTTATATATGTATAGGTACTTTTTTTTATTATTTTAATTTTTTCCTTACGAAATTATTACTTCATTTGAAAACATTTATATTTTTAAAACGTGACAAATATTTGTAAAACCTTTTCCAAGCTACATTAATCTCAATGAGCCGCAGTTGTGCCGACAGAAACTGCAAAAATGAATAAAAGGGGGGAAAAAACCAAGAATCACGCAATCTGTAGTTTTAACCCATTTGTACATCGATCTTTTAGAGTCAAATACGTCAAATTTTGAGCGTTTGGTTGCGCGTACACCTCGCTACAGCACAATAAAAGCACAAAATGTAAAAGAAAAAATTGAAGTGCTTTGGAAATCATTAAATTTGACACGGAACCACCAATATTTAAAAAAAAAACACACACACATTATATTATTATTCTCTTTTGATAAATTGATACATATTTTTTCCCATCAATTTGAATGGGAATAATCAATGCAGAGTGTGCTAACATTTCAAAATCATGAGTTAAAAAACGCTGACTATGCGAGTATAAATATTAAAGCCTAACAGAGCGGAGCGGCGCGGCGTGCTGCCAGCGCGAGAGGCTCTTTGGCGCCTACAAACCTAAGTGGATACTTCGCGCATTGCACAATGCTTGAAGTTTCCACTTAGGTTTGAAGGCGCCAATGCGCGTTTCGTGCTGCCCGCCCCCCCTGCCGTGCGGTGGCGCCTGAAGCAACTATTTCACAACAGAGGTGTTGCACAGTATTATACGAAATTGAACTTATTAAGACTGACAGGCATCCTTGAAAAGTACAGCTCTTTCTTCGCAAAATAAATCAAGATACTTATCGTACACAGGAAAAATCTAAGAGCCTTTAGCTGAGGCAAATATAGATGTTCATCCGGTTCAGTTACAGCAAGGTGGAAATTTCTTGAAAGATAATTACGTCCTGTTACACCAAAGAGGTGTAGAGAGTTTTAGTGAATTTTGTCTCATGGAATTGACGCTCCCCCATTTTTACCAAAACTCTCAACTATATATTATTCTCCGTTGGACCAAAGAGACAAAACAAAAAAACAAGCAAACCCTCATTCTTCCAAGACATTTTACATTTTCATCCAAAAACGTCGTGAGCAATTGTCATTTGTATTTACATGTGGGCCAATTAACTTTGGGTCGCAACTGGCACGTGGACCAAAACTCCCGTGCCGAAAAAACGTGTGAACGTAAAGTACTGGAAAAAACAGGTGCGCGGACAAAAAATTGTTGACGAAATGTCCTTTAACCTGGTCAACATTTTATGAAAATTCGGTTTTTTGGTGAAAAATTCATCAGAATTCAATGCAAATCAGAGGAAAATTGCCAGCGTGGCTAGGTAGAGCTCCTTCAGAATCTTCCTTAAGAAGCTTTGAAGTTCATCTAAACTGCACGATTTTCCTCTTTTTTTTTTTAAAAATACAGTTTGAAGGTCATGAGATAAGTAGAATAGTTGATTTTTAAAGAACATTTTATGCCCCAATTTCTAAAATGTGTGCTTTTCTGATTTTTTGTTTTCTTTTTTGTTCTAGGTAAGTGCTTGGACATTTGATGTCATTAGCGACATGATTTTACTGTTTTATATTCGTCTATCTATGTAAGGTATGATTGACACGACTAATTATCTTTTTTCCTTTTACATCAAACTCAAGGGGTTGCCGCTAATAGCTATTTTCTTCCTTTATTGATTTTATTTAATATGTCCCCATAGAAGCATTTTATGGTCGCGATGTAATCGGGCCGGTCCGTAAAGTGAAAAAGGGTGATACGTACAACTTCCGGTGCTACGGATAAACCGTACAGTGGCGAGGTTCGAATGATCGACTATCGATTTTTCTCCATTTGAGGCAATGATAAAAAATGGATTATTAAGTTATTCATTGCGGACACCTCGTCTATTGATCCTTGTCTACACTGGGAAAGAAAGTCGCTTGGATCTAGAGTCCAGACTCTTGGAAACAATGATAAGAAAAAATACTCCTGATTCAATCGGATTTTTGCTTGAATCAAAAGGAAATCCGCTTAAATTAAGTGGCTTGGTTCTCGATCTAAGCAAAAATACGATTGAATCAATAGTATTTTTTCTTGTCATTGTTTTCCAGAGCCTGGACTCTAGATCCAAGCGTCTTTTTTTCCAGTGCATAAGTTCAAATGGCAGATCAATGGATGTATCGCAATGCATGCCACACGGTCGGTTCCCACCAACACGGTTTATCGAGCTCTTACCTTAATTCTACAACTCCACCGAAATTTTTATTTCCGAAGCAATGAAAGCTCGCTGCGTAGCCCGTAGCAGTCGAGACTCCAGACAAAGCTAAGAGTGTGTGCGTAGCACGCGTTGAACTTTCCAGCGGTACCGAAGCTCAAAGCTTGACTCAGCTGCCGCTATCCGGGAGTACCTGAGCTCGAAGCGTTTTACTCAACGAGCCGATAATTATTGAGGATGCAAATTAATTAATTTATTTTTCCCTCGCGCCGTCGTGCAAGGAGGGCGCTGGAATTTAGTTGTCTATTATGCATTATGCGGTAGTCCGCACAGTGAGATCAGTTTTTATGCTTCCGTATTGATTCCGTATACTTTCCGTTCTAAGTTTCGAATATTTTTGCATAGCAGGGCTTTTGGTAGAGCCAACAGATCCCTATGCGGGCTGAATTTTGAAATTTAAAGACTAAGCGATCGAGAAAGAAGACACAGGGAGTATGTCAGTACGGAGCTATCGTATTGGATGAAATGGGTGGTTCCAATAGACTAAGAGAGAAAATGCTGGACTAACTATAAGGTCTTTCGTGGGTTGCTGTTAGTTTGTCTATTGCCTACCTCCTTCGTCCATTGCAACCACCCACTTCCATCAATAGTATCCCTCCATATCCTTTTTGTCTCCTTTGTCAATCGCTTTGTCCACCGATTTCAACAATCAGCCCGATGATCATCGAATGGACCACTAAACAGGGTAAAATCTTAAGCGGGACAGCACGTTAACGTTGACAAAAACCAGCATTTTGTAACTTCTAACAATAAGTTGAATTGGGGACTTATCAATACGTCCATCGTATTATACGTAAAATTTCGAAACGGAACATAAATCGTGCTAAATTTTTCACCCCGTCTTGTGTTCCATTCGGCCCATGAAGCTATACATGAATCGGTGAGATCGAAAACACACCAACTCGGTAACTCGAAAATGCTCAATGTTCATCAAAGACAGTAAATTTTTATGAAGTTTGTCGAAGTTAGCGCCTTTGAAATGTCCTTAAGTGCTTGTATTTCGGCACCAAAAATGTTTTTCTCAGACTAATTTCTCCATCTACTGTGCAGTTTTGTGTGTGCCTTGATTTCTTTAATTTTTCCGAGTTGGTGTTTTCTCGTTCTCACTGATTCACATAAGCTTGCATGCGGCTTCAAACTTTGCTTTTTAATTTTAGATTTTTTTTCTAACTTTATGAAACCTTAAAAGTGCCGCACGTTTCGTTAAAATCTCCCGCTCTTCAGGGTTCAGTCCATGTACTCGTAAGGTTTCGAGAAATTCCAAAGATCCCTGCGTCAGGATTACTGCGGGCCGCCCGCCGCACCGCTGCGCTGGTCACCGGTCAGTTGGAAAATTATACGTTGCCGCGGAGGTTTAATTGCAAGAGGCTCTCCGGGCCGATCAGCGGCCTTGCGTAATTGATGACGACATCCAACGCGCCGCGCCGGCCGGCCGGGGGACCTGGACGCGTCACCATTGCCGAGTTGACGGAAATTCGCCGCGCTGAACAAGGAACCCATCGTCATAAAATATTCTGGTGGGATGTGGCAACTCGGCGGCGAAGATGGCTGTTGCGGTTTTTTACATTGGGTCCACTCCGGCAGGTCACTCGCGCAGGTGGGGCGAGGAGTCCGAGGTTCAAAGCTCAGCGCCGTCCGGGGATTTCGACGTCAGTGGGTCAATTGGGCGAGATCAAATACCTCCGATAGGGCATTAACATAACTACGCGAAAAAACTCACATCTTTAGTAGAAGCAATGTGGAACTGCCTTCTCATTTTACCTGATTTGCATTCATCAGTTTCCGTCAAAACGCTGGATTACATTTTGCAATGGAGATGTTGCATGTGTGAGGGATTTGCGATTTGGCCGTTGATTCTTATATGTATAAGTTCGCGAGAAACACGATGGTGCCACTGGTTTTCTCTGTAATCATCTCCCAAGCTCAAAAAAAGCTCTCAAGTTGAGGCCAAAATGGAGGGGATATCCAGCGCTATCCTAAGAGTCCACGTCTACATCAAGACAAACTCTCCATGCAAAGATAGGGAGCAAATACATTGACAGGGTTGCCGTGTTTTCAGTTTTGGGTTCGCCAAATAAAGTGGGAACCCTGCTAATGTATTTGCTCCCTATCTTTGCATGCGGAGAGTTTGTTTTGATGTAGAGGTGGACTCTCAGGATAGCGTGGGATATCCCCTGCATTTTGGCCTCAACTTGAGAGCTTTTTTGAGCTTAGGAGTTAATTATAGAGAAAACCAGTGGCACCATCGTGTTTCTCGCCAATGTTTACAATAGAATCAAGAGTCAAATCGCAAATTCCTCACACATTCAACATATTTATTAGGAACTTTACAATTTCTTTCTCAGTTTAGAAACAACGTATGTACCAGCAGTTTTCTTATGCACATTGGTGTTTTTACTGATGAGGTAGAAATCATAGTTCCGAATTGCGAAATGTAGTCCAATTAAGAAATTAGTCTATTTAAAAATATATGTTACCGTTTTGACTCTTAACAGGTTTAGAAGCTGTATAAAAGTAACGTTTTGGTATTTTATTAATAGTCCCATCAGATAATAACGTGTCACGTGTTGTATGTCATCAGCGAACAATCCGACTGAAAAACAATCAGATCTGTTTGAACAACAAGTCTCTACGATGAACACCAACGGTGAACAGTTATTTCGCTTAGTTAATCGTTCTTTCGAAACAAATGTCCGCTATCAATTTTCGTTTTCATCCCTATATGCTCCAGACATATCATGATTTCTAACACTGCACATGCCATTGCTATCGGTAATTCCGATAGCAATTTAAGGTCCTTCGAATAGACAAGTGCGATCAACGCCACCGTCATACCGACGATTTATACTCCGCGCACCACGCCAATAAAAAGTCAATATTGCTCGATCTTCGCAAATGGCGGGAGGGGGCGGGGGTAATTCGCGCGCGGAATAACTTCGCGGTTGTCCGCGCCACAAATTTCGAGGCACACCCCATAGCACATTCGCAACATCGTCGCTTCCACGCACATCAACTCAGACGGCGCGCGATGTCGTGGCGTGGCGTACTTTGCGATGTATCGATTGATCTGCCATTTAAATCTCTGGAAAAGGATCTATTAACAGGGTGTTCGCAACGAACACTTTAATAATCGATTCTTTGCTGCAGCCTCAAATGGGAAAATATCGATAATCGATCGTTAACGCCTCGCCACTGATGTCGACACGATGGCACGGTGATAAACTTATGGGGCCGCAATTTTGGATTCGAAAGCCCGGCGTTGATGAGCAGGTGTGATTTGTGGTTGAGGTCGGAGTCGATTTGCATGCGACGGATACCGGCGAGACGCGGGGATGCTGTCTCTCTAAGAGATGCTCCATACGTCAATATTTGATTGGTTGCTCTGACGTAATTCCAGCGTTTCTCTTTCTCGGTGCGTTTCTGCCCGCGCCTCCTACTTTTGTGATGCTTCAAGTTAATAATGAGGGAGTCTTGTATGTTCTTCGAGTTGATAGTTTTACTGTCAATGCAAGGATTGGATCTTCATGATTCAATATTTCACGTACGCATGCCTATACAACGAGAAAGTTACGGGAAATCTGTATGAACCACATTGAGGGTGCAAGGCTAAATGTATTGCCTCGTCCACACTGGATAAAAATCACATTGGATCTAGAGTCCAGAATCTTAAACATATCGACAAGAAAACATACTCTTGATTCAATTGGATTTTTGCTTAAATCAAGAACCAAGCCTCTTAATTTGAGCGGATTTCCTTTTGATTTAAGCTTAAATCTGATTGAATCAAGAGTCCGTTTTCTTGTCAATGTTTTCAAGAGTCTGGACTCTAGATCCAATGTGTTTTTTTGTTTTTTTTCCCCCAGTGCAGTGGTATTGACTTGGGCGACGTCTTAGAAAGTCCTTAAGTATATTTCAATTCTGTTTTCCTTCAAATGTTCTAGTCCTCAAATATCTTTGAATGTGAGGAAATCGCCGAAGTACACTTGAAGTCCTCAACTTTGCCAAATGTTTCATGGATATTTCTTTAAGACCACTCGCTTCAAATGTGTTTTGTTACAAATCGACGGTGAAACTACCAGACCGCGTATCTTGGTTTGCGACATTGCAGACTTCCTTTCATACTTTATTTTTTAAGTGGAAAACTACTCAACGTCTATATTCTTGAAAACTGATGAGAATTTTCTTCTGTGTGCGAAGAAAACTCTGTGGAAACTCTAAAGAATGATTTTGATCCGCTAGCGGCGATTTTTAAACACCACAGACAAGATACGTGGTCTGGTAAAGTTACACCCTCGAAATGCCTTTTGATACGGCGACTCTCAACTTAAAATGTCTGAAAGCGCCCCTTGGCCGGTCGCACATTTTGCCTCGTCGCAAAAAGTTATAATAGAGAATGCATAGGTACTGGTGGAAGAAAACTACATTTTAAGGCATTCTTCAAGGCTTTTCTAACTGTTGCCTTGCTTCCTTAAATATCCTTTCGGAGGCTCTTAAAAGTTGAAAGTTCCGAGAAAGTTCCGTATTCTGCTCATTATAAATCCTCGAAAGTTCTTCTATTCAGTCATACATATAGCCGCGCTAAGGAAGAACACCGTATACACATTCGAGAGTAGCCAAATTTCCTCCTAAAATTTTTTTTTATTTTTAAGGAAAGCTATGGATATTTTTCCTTGAAATTTTCAGGAAATTAAGGTGCAATTGCAAACAATATTATCTGGAAAATTGGAAGAAAAATATTTATAAGTTTACCAGGAAAATCGTGTTTTGGAAATGGAAATTTGGCAACGCTTGAAGTTTCATACGGCGTTTTTCCTTAGCACAGCAGCATATCCGTCTTGAACCATATTAACCCATTCTGGTGCATACCTTTTCGAATTCAGGGCTTCCATAAAGGGCACCAAGCTCATGCTTCTCTCGATCGCCCGGTGGCTCGGAAGGAAGACCACTTAAACCAGAACAAAAGCTCCGAGAGACATTAAAGGTTATTTATTCATCTCTAACGACTGTCGAGGGTTTATAGGCCAAGCAGGCGGCGAGCTGCTTCTCCTGGCCCACAAACACACTCGCACGCGAAGCCGGTGCGGTCGGTGTGAAGGATCGGAAAACAGTTCAAACGGAAGACTTTCACTAGTGATAACTGCAATTTATCGTCCATCACCCTGTCACTCTCGAGAACAGCAGGCGATCGCGGTTGTAGCGGCGGAGCCAAGTTGGAGCCACGCGGAGAGGCGTCATAAATAATGACGTAAACGTCATAAGCGCATCGGATTTGCAGCTGCGTCTCTGTATAGGGTTTAAGGATTGGCACAGAGCTCGTGACTTCTCACTGGAAAAAAAAGACATTGGATCTAGAGTCCAGACTCTTAAAACATTGACAAGAAAAAAGACTCTTGATTCAATCAGATGTAAGCGTAAATCAAGAGGAAATCCGCTCAAATTAAGAGGCTTGGTTCTTGATTTAAGCTTAAATCAGATTGAATCAAGAGTATTTTTTCTTGTCGTTGTTTTTAAGAGTCTGGACTCTAAATCCAATGTGTTTTTTTTCCAGTGCTTGCAAATTCCTTGATTATTTTCGAAATGTTTTCGAATTTTCAAGATTTTGTAAATCCTTGAATTTCACCCAATGAAGGAAGGAAATGAGGATTTTTTTCCTATGAGGAGGAGTATCGATAAGGGCTGTTCGTAGGCCCACCCTTAAATTCCTCTACCAAAGGCGGACTAGCTCCTCGAAAAAGCTCGGAAAATCGCCAACAGGCCTGCCAATCACGGTGCCGTGGTGGACACCCCCCCCCCACCCATACGTAATTTTTCGATATTTGCCATAGACGTGCCGAGGTTGCATTTTGCAAAAATTTCCGAAGTTAAGTTAAAGTGCCAGAGTTCATCATCCTCGTGTGAATGTGATACCAAGACTATATAATCCTAGAAAGTTTGCCATTTTTGCGTTAAAAAATATCCCTTTCTCCTAAGTTAGCTGAGTTCGAAGTTTTCTGGACGATAGAACGTAACAGCATTCCAGCTTGAAAAATTTTCGCTCGTTTTTGTATATCTACACTGGAAAACAAAAGATCGCAAAATTTCTACAATCCTGTAATTGCGGTGTGCACCGTTCGGAAATTGTGCACTCTGAAGCAGGTGCGACACCAAGTAAATACAACTTAGGGCGCACCGTGGTATACGCGCAATGCATGAAGTATCCTGCAGACTTGTAAGGCGCTACCATACCCTGTACACGCGATGCAGGAAGTATCCTGCGGTCTTGCAAGGCGCCACTATGCGTTCCTTGCCGTGCGCGCCAGCCCCACGCCGCGCGCTGGCCGCACCGTGTTCAACATGATTATTCAAGCCCGCGGTGTCAACGGTTTTCAACTTTTTATATATTATTATATTAAATATAGTGAAAACCAATATTAATCTATTAGCCGATTTTACAAATATATGCAATGATTGTGGCTTTAATACATGAACACTTATTAAATCATGACCTGAGTCGCAATCATCGCACATATTTGTAAAATCGGCTAATAGCTCAACTTTTGTGTTCACACTATGAGTAGCCGAAAACCGAAAAATCCTATTAAATACAGCTTGTTGGCTCTAGGAAAGTTCATCGACCTAACTTCCCACCGCTCCGAAAAAACTAATCTGCATTTGATGAGCTGGCGCCTTGACGGCTACTACCTTACCTCGGATCGTAATTAGGAAAGTTCCCGCGCAATTCTTCCGCTTCAAATATTATTGAGGAGTTTTTTCTTGCTTCGGCAACACTGCACTGGTTGTGGATGCACCAGACGAGCGCATTGAGTCCGCGCGCCTCGCTTCAATTAGTAAAGTAATGTTCCCTGTCAAATACCCGAAATGACGTCTCTTGATTGATTTCCGGAAAAACAGCCACAACACGTGGTGTGAGCCCGGTGCATCTAGTTCGTAGCTTTTCGCTCCGTTCCCTTTTTTCGCTATTTAGGCCGGAGAAGAATCTAAACAAAAAATTTGAAAAAGAAAATTCGCACAATTTACTTTTGGTTACTACATGTTTAGTCTAACAAGTTACTATACTTCATTAAGGTGATGCGATGGACGCCATGTTTTGTGTCAGAACGACATGCGATGTATCGCATCAATTGGCTCCATTTTTTCAGCTATTCGTCATTTTGCTCGAATTTTGAGATCGCAATTCTGTTTTCAGGAGACTAAAGAATTCACTTCCCAATTTTGATGATTCTGATATCGAAACTGCACTCGAATGCAATATTTTTCCTCTGAAAAAAACCACGCCTTTATTACGTTGTATTTATTTGTTAAAATTGGTAAGTGAATTCTTTAGTCTCCTGACAACAGAATTGCGATCTCCAAATTCGAGCAAAATGACGAGTAGCTGAAAAAATGGAACTAATGCATGCGATATATCGCATGCCATTCTGACACATAGTATGGCGTCCATCGAATCACCTTAATGGTTTTTTTTTAACAAAATTTTTAGCAAATCAAAACTTACTTAAATTGTTCGGTGTAATTGAAAGGAACATTGCTTTCTGGGCCAGGTAATGAGGAGAGATCAGTCCATTTATGTAATCTAAAAGTTTGAACCATCTAATCACAGATTCCAGCTAGAAACTGCAGTGGCGATAAGCTAAACAGTTTTCTTGGATCCCAAGGCTCCAAGGTTAATTGTGTAATGGGGGCTGGAGGTCCAAAAGAAAAATCATTGAAGGTAACTTTTTTCAGCAAAATTAGGAGTGGTGAGGGACGGTAGGGAGGTCTCTTATGGTGGATAGCCACAGTCAGAGACATTAGGAAAAGGCAGAGAAACAAAATTAGGGTCGAGGAAAGTCAATGAGAAAGAAAAAATGAACCGTAAGTAAGAGAAAAGTTGCGTTTACGGATACTGCGAATTACTTTGCGTAGCATCACGGAATTTCAGCTTGTCTCCTGGCTCGGCTTGATCAACAATTTTAGAATAACTATTTTTCATCCTGTACTGTTAAGTAAAGTTAGTAAGTAAGTCTGGTCTTTAAGTTGGTCTGGATTTTTCTCAAAATTGACGCGAGAGAACCTAAACTAGTCAGAAACTTTGGCGACCACCTTGTCTATGGCTTTGCTTCTAGAACAAGGCAAATCAGAAATAGATTTACGATCGGGCGAACCCTCTCACAAATAACTCTGACCAGACTATAGTTGCAGTACATCTAATGCGCTCGTGGAGCATCTGGCCGTTGGGGCATAAAAGTACGAGGCTGAAAATAAATGAAATCGGTCGATGTCGAAACCGAACATGACTTTTAACCTGATAAGCCCTGCAATGAAAGCTTGTTTATGGATCTCAGGGCTCATCAGATGATAGGTACAATCGCGGTTTGAACACGAGTAAAACCGTAGTGAGGAGAGGGAGGGCCTCGTCCGAAATAGTGTTCCATTACTGGACCTATTACTTACCCATAAATCAAGACTTCGTTCAGTTGAACGACTAATTGATGGAAGGCAGCGGGGGGTCTGCTGGATAAGGAGGAGGGCAGAATTTGCCGCGGAAAACCGAGGGGGTAACGCAGGTTTGCCAAATAACGAGCGCATGTGTTGTCTCTGAAAGTGCACTGGAAAAAAAAAAAAAAAACACATTGGATCTAGAGTCCAGACTCTAGGAAACATTGACAAGAAAAAATACTCTTGATTCAATCAGATATTTACTTAAATCAAAAGGAAATCCGCTCAAATTAAGAGGCTTGGTTCTTGATTTAAGCAAAAATCCGATTGAATCAAGAGTATTATTTCTTGTCGATGTTTTGAAGAGTCTGTACTCTAGATCCAATGTGTTTTTTTCCAGTGTGTGGTTGGAATAAGGAGAATGAACCGCACTTGAGGTACTTATGGTTCAACAAGAACGGCTATGTGGAATTTTTTCTAAAAAAAAAAAAAAAAAAAAAAAAAACGAAAACTTCATTTTTTGTTGGCGTCGTATCGTGAAGGGATCGGCGTGAGAGAGGAGGGCCCGAAGATGCGCGACCAATGAACTTTGACCCGAGCCCAGACGACTCGAAGCGGTCACTCGAAACGAAGTTGAATCGGCGAGGAAGTTCCACTGCACCAATTATGTAAATTAAGTTCAGATGCTCCCAACGTCAAATAGAATGACCTCCCTCCTCCTCGCCTCTGCAAAGTTCATAGCCACGTTGCCAGCTCTCCTCCAATCGATCGCAATTATTCGTCTCGTTCTCAGAACTTCGGCAAGTTTTATAAGTCTTTAGAAACATACTGATGACTCCATCGTTTTACCAAAGAGGGCAGTAACATCCAAATTTCCGGAATCAAGTTTTTTTTCAAAACTGTACTCTTCTAATTTAAAATAACTGAACGGATCCCCTAAAACGACTGAAGTCTCAGTTGGAAAAAACGGGGGTTGTGAGAAAGCAGCACGTTTGCAAAAATTGACGTAATTTCCGACGAACCAGGCATGAGTTAATATTATTTTGAAAAAGAGCAGTATATCCTGTTATCATGTGCCAATTCGCATAAATCTCCGCCGTTTTATATCAATTATATTGGTTTGGTACTAAAAATATTTTAACGCGTAACCACCCGAGCATGTTTAGTTTTAAGTTAAAAATCGTCGATTCTTAATCATCCTAATGATTTCAAAGAGCCTCTACGTCGGATGAATTTTAAAAAAGTTTCTAAATAGAGGACTTATTCTTTGTCTATAGATGGCTGTAGGTTCCACATATGGAATATAAGCCAGTAAACCAACAGAAGAAGAAGAAGAAGAGAGGACTTATTATCTAAAACTTTCTGCTTAGTTAGTATCAAGTCCAGAATTTCCGGAAAGTCCGGAAATAGTAATGATTTTTTAAGGGCGGGCCGGAAGGACTGAAAAAGTGCGGAAATTCCACAAAAAGGTTAGGAATTTTTTTAAATTTTTTGTCATTTTTGTCGCAATTTCAAATTTTTGAAATGTTTCTGATTCCGTCAAATGGAGGCACTGAAAAATTACGGAATTTTTCCGTTGGAGAAGGTACTTAATTTCTCGAGAATGTACGGAAAAAGTACTGTGAAAGTGCTTATTTTTGACCAGCCTGTTTTAGTAGACACCCTGAATTCCGTATGCTCAAAAAATTCATCTTTGGAGTTACTGCTCACTTCGGTAACACGGCCAAGAAGACGATACCCTGGTGCCTCTGGTCTCCATCACGCTGCGACATCTCGTCGCCCCTCAGACGAAAGGGCGTGTCTCAATTGCCACGTGAGCCGTGTTCTCCGTTTAACTTCAAGATTTCTGGGGCTCATGTAGAAATAGAGTCAAGCCCTTACATCATAAGAAGGGCAACCTACAGATGGGTCGCGGTGAGCATCGGCGAAAGTGAGCAAGTGACACAGAACGTAAATTGCGGCCAGTCCCAGAGGGAACTCGCACACCGGCCCGGCCACTTATACCACCCAGTCGTCCCCCTAAATCACGGCCCGCGCACCTTCAGGAACCCCCCTCCCCCCTCTCGGCCGCCCTCTTGGCTGAAACTTCACTTTCTTTAGAACGGGGCGCAGACGATTGGGTGGCGCCCCCAAGCTAGAAAGAGAGACAAGTCACGCACGATGCGCAGACATGCTGTGCCTCGCGTTGATATATGTGTGAACCGACCGGCGACGTGGAAAACTTTTTCTCGTGAAAAAAAAAAGAGTGAATGTTGCGAAGGAGATTCCCAGTTGAGCGACTTTTGTCACGTCGGGTGGTAATATCGGATTTTGAGAAATCGATGATACACCCTTCCAGTTTTGTCGTAAAGGGTAGGTTTCGGGTGATCTAGCTCATTATCGTGCCGACTAAGGGTGCAAAGTTGAATGGACCACTAGACAAGGCACGAATTCAAGCATTCTGATACATGTTTCTTAACCAGAATTTCACGTAGAACACGATTCGCGCAACGAAAGTTACTGAAACCAACTCTTAACGAAGATATTAACCTTTTTATTTCATATTGGTTACGCGGATTTTTAACTGCCCGCTCACAAAAAACTCAAAGCTCTACGTGAGTCAAATCACGCACTACAACGGTTTCAGCAAGCCTCTCAAACGAGCAATGTTGATTTCCCACCATGTGTTGTTCAAACTGCAAGCAATTTGCTATAGCTGAGCCAAAGCGTCAAGATTGGGCTTGCCCGATTTTTATATCGCAGAGACTGTCATGATAAACGTTTAGCGCGCGATGTGAATCACGCAGAGCATTGAGTTTTCATGAGCGGGTGGTTTGAATTCACGCATCAAGAATCATTAAATATCTTCATAAGGGATTGATTTCGGTAATTATCGTTGTGCGTATCGTGTTCCACGTGAAATTTTGGTTAAGAAACATGTATCAGAATACTGAAATTCGTACCTTGTCTAGTAGTCCATTGTAATTCGGCGACTTCATGTCTAAAATATGGCAGCTTATGATTTGGGATAGCGTTTTCTCGACCTACGTTCTTGAATTTTTTCAATTGTTTGAAAAACTATGCGGCAGTATTCAAGTCCGTCGAAGTTCTTGATTCTGATTTTGTAAAGCCGTCATAAAACCTTTCCATTCAGCGGTGGTACCAGTCGCTCAGTTTTGAGATTTTTCGTTTAAAAATCCTTCTGAAAACCACCATGTTGATGAGTGAAACAGGGCACAAAGTCAATTCCAACATGGAATCAATATGGTATTAACATGACATCAATATGGGATCAACATGGTGTACCAAAATGGAGCATAAGACCAAGTTTTGGTACCGTGTTGGAACCATGTTGATACCATGTTTCATTCGCCAACATGGTCGTTTGTAGAAATCGATTTCAACATGGCACCAGCATGATCTTTTTTAGCCGAGCACTGGAATAAAGAAACACATTGGATCTAGAGTCCAGACTCTTGAAAACATCGACAAGAAAACGGACTCTTGATTCAATCAGATTTAAGCTTAAATCAAAAGGAAATCCGCTCAAATTAAGAGGCTTGGTTCTTGATTTAAGTTTAAATCTGATTGAATCAAGAGTATTTTTTCTTGTCGATGTTTTTAAGAGTCTGAACTTTAGATCCAATGTGTTTTTTTTCCAGTGAGTATTTCCTCGTGGACGGTCACGCTTCCCGGGACAGTCCGACAAATTATTGACCTTTCTTGTTTTATACTTTTTAATTTAATTTGCTTCATCAGTTTGACCCCGTCGGTATAGATCCCCATTGCTCCGGATTTAAACGGCTTGTAAGGTACACGAAGAGCTGATCTTTGAATCCGAACGGTAGTCGAGGTGTCGGAGGAACACGGCGTGACACGACTTAAAGCTTTGTCTCCGTGCGGAGGGCAGAGGGGGGGCACTGCCCCCGTTTCCTGTGCGGCGCGCGCCCGGTCCATTCATCATGACACTCGGACGCTTCCACAAGTTCATTGATGAGCTGCCACCGTCCACCGTGTCGCCATGGAGCGGCCCCGGAGGACCATGAATGAAAGTCACAGTCGGCAGTCGCTTCGCCACCGCGCGCCGTTTGCCAAGAGAAAGCTCCAAGCATCTGCATCGACGCCGCCGTCGTGTCTGCAGTGATCATTCTCGCAAATTGGTAACACCGGCTTCGTCCATTTGTATAAGGAACCTCTGGCTTTTTTCTCTTCTTCATCTTCATCATCCTCATCGTCTTCTTTTTTATTCCCTTCCCCACCGTCTCCCTCTTCTTCATGCTCTGCCCTCCTCCTCTCTAACTTCTCTTCCTCCTCCTCCTCCTCCTCTTCTTCCTCTTCTTCTTCCACTTCTTCCTTCTACTTCTTCTACTTTTTCTTCTCTTTCTACTTCTTCTTTCCTTCTTTATTTTGTTTTACCTCTTCCTTTTCTCCCTCTCTTTTTTATTTTACCTCTTCTCTTTCTTACTCTCCTCTTCTCCTTCTTCTTGTTGCATCTCTTCTTCTTCTCCTCTTCTTCCTCTCTCTTTTATTTTACCTCTTTTTCTCTTTCTTTCTCTCCTCTTCTCCTTCTTCTTCTTGTTGTATCTCTTCTGCTTGTTGTACCTCTTCTTCTTATTGTACCTCTTCTTCTTCTCCTCTTCTCCTCCTCTCCTCCTCTTCTTCCTCTCCCTTTCTCTTGTTGCTCTCTTCTTCTTGTTGTACCTCTTCTTCTTCTCCTCTTCTTCCTCTCCTCTTTTTATTCTCCTCTTCTTCTTCTCCTTCGTCTCCTGCCTTCCTCTCCTGATTTTATCTAATCTTCCTATGATACATGGTTTTTCGCAAAAGGGTGTTGTCCATCGGCTTTCGTCCAAACTTTTTTCGGCTGAAAAATGTTCGTAGGAAAAATGAAAAAGCACCTAAGTCGAAAACATATAATCAGGTGGTTTAAGCGTTTCGTAAATAGATCCCCTCGTGTGACACGTGAGTTGTGACGCTTAAATCGTCCAACAAATTTTCTGTAGGATTTCGTGAGGAACACGATCCTCTGTACCCACGCAAGAAAAGTCAACCCGCGCTTTGAAATTTGTTTTTCTGATATCTTCTCAAAAAGCGCGCTTGCGCCCACAAAAAAATAGAGAAGAAATATGCTATCATCTTTTAATCAGGTAAAAAACGCACGCGGCAAGGTTTAATTTACTACGATATCTTTGGAGAGATGGCTCATCCCTCAGACCTACCGAAGCAGAGCCGGTAATAACGACACAGGAAATCAAACGGAGTTGGAACATTCTTGTGAGCCCAGACAAAGATGAATTGACCGATTTTTTTCCGTCATCCCAGCCAAGCGCTGGAGTAATCTAAGGTCAACCCACTCAAGTTCTTTATCGCTGTTAATGACCGCTCCTTCGCAGCAGCACCAGGATTCAGTGTTGTCATTTTTTCTCGTGAAATTACTGTGTTCATCGCTTTCTGAAGGGATAATGAGAAATTCCTTTAGAAATGGCAACTTGGGTACTAAGATCATTTTATGAACCTTGCTGGTTGCTAATGACGTGCGGGAGGACTGGATGGCATCGCGATATCACCATCAAGTTTAATACTTCGCTATTAATTCGGGTTTATTTCGTTGCGCAGCATTGAAGCACGTCCTGAATTGGATGTTACTTACTTAAGAAGCTCATCTTCAGCGAACTTAATAGTAAAAAGACCGTTGATGCACCGAAACGAACGACAGTCTGAGCTTTTCCGAGTTATCATGAGGATGTGGTGGTGCGTAATTTTTCATACTCAGATTTTTAACTAATTCGAAGGCTTCAAGTGTCAATTGTTTCCTGAGGTGCCATGCCATGCCGTTTCGAAAATTATTACATAGGAAATTTGACCTCTTTCGTTGGCGATTTCGGTCATAAATATGACCTGCGCTACGTAATTACGAAGAGGAGAGTTCTTAAGCACGGAGAGAAGAAAGTTCCATTCACATGGAATGCCTAAGTTTTCGGTCTAAGTTAGCGAAATCTCGGTCCAACCGAATATCGGTGCAGGAAACCGTAGTTTCTTGTTAACCGCACTGAGCTGAGGTTCGTATTTATCACCGAAGACTTTGATTTTCCGAGTGAAAGCTCAGGTGTAAAACCCGAAATTTTCGGTCATAAAATGTTTAGAATTGTTTTAAGAAGAATGAAAGACAAGAATGAAAATTGTGGGGAAAAATAGGCACACTGAAAAAAAAAACACATTGGATCTAGAGTCCAGGCTATTAAAAACTTCGACAAGAAAAAGTACTCTTGATTCAATCAGAATCTAGCTTAAATCAAGAACCAAGCCTCTTAATTTAAGCGGATTTTGTTTTGATTCTAGCAAAAATCCGATTGAATCGAGGTATTTTTTCTTGTCAATGTTTTTAAGAGTCTGGACTCTAGATCCAATGTGCTCTTTTTTCCAGTGTTGTGGGGAAAAATAGGCAGCTTCCATTGTAGTCACGTCCCTTCATCTGCGGGCCGATTATTGAAACTGATAGACAAAGCGATAGACAAAGAAGACATAGGGAGTATAGAGCGATCCTATTGGTTGACATGATTGGTTCTTATAGACTAAGGAAGAAAATGATGGACTAACTGTCAGGTTTCTCGTGGGTTGCCGTTAGTTAGTCCATTACCTACCTCCTATGTCCATTGCCACCACCCGCTTCCACCAATAGGATCCCTCCAAATTCCTTTTGTCGTCTTTGTCTATAGCTTTGTCTATCAGTTTCAATAATCGGCTCGCTGGACAATGACGAAATGATGCTTCATATCGACTCCGGAGTAAAATCCACTCCGGATTTCATATCGAGGCATCTAACAGTGTCGTCACCGGAATTTTTTTCTCCTCGCGATGTTGCGTCACAGGTGCGCGCTACGCAATAAATAGCCGGCCGTTTCCCTGTAGATCCGGAGCGTCACGGTGGCGACGATTTTAATCAAGTCCACGGTGGGAAGGAAACTCACGGGGATCCCATCATCGGCGGCGATGATTAAACGAGGAGGAAGTGCAGAAATTAAAGTTTAAAAATAGGCGTCGCCCGGATGTGGGAACAAGAGGCGTGAAGCTCCCGCCGCGCGGTTTCCAGAGCGCCCCGAGCCCCGGACAATCCGGGCGGGAAATTCCGGGAATGCCGCCCGGAGCGGCACCTCGGGGACCCGGGCGCGCTTTGTCCTTTCCGTCCGTCACGTGACCTGAAAGTGCAGCTATGCGCTTTTCTGAAAGTGCATGCCGTAGCGCGGATATAGGTCAACATTCTTGTCGGCGAGGATCGAAGAGTCGAGTGGTATGGTGGCCCCGCTCAGCGGCCGCCGGAACAATGTGTTTCCGATCTGATGAGGTTGTGCATGATCTAATTACTTGGACTCAGGTCGGTCATTCCGGTGTACGAAAATGAGATCGCTTGCATGACGTCCAGTGGCGAGAAAATTGGACTTTCTTTACAAAATGGAACGACTATTTCTGGCTCAGTCTAGAAAAAAACATCATATCGACAGTGAAACTACCAAACCACGTATCTCGTTTGCGGTGTTTAAATATCTACGCTCACATTTTATTTTTTTGAAGTAGACCAATTCAATATCATTCCTTGAAATTTTCACAGAATTTTTTCCGCACAAAGAGGAAAAATCACAGAAATTTTCAAGACTGGATGTTAGGTAGTTTTTCATTTAAAAAATAAAGTATGACAGGAAGTCTGCGACGTCGCAAACCGAGATACGTGGTTTGGTAGTTTCACCGTCGATATGTGTTTAATTAGTTTCCTTGTGTAGATAAGTGTTTATGTGGATGAGTTTTTTTAGCTCATTATCGTGAAATGTAGTCCAAATATCTTCACGGTCTATCAAATTATTTTCTTATGGGAGATATTTGGCAACCTAGGAACAACATTCCATGGTTCTAATTTGAATGAGCATGTCCGAGCTGAGTTTAAAAATCATACGGACTACATTTTAAAATTAGGAACTCCTACCTCTGAGTTTTTTTTAGAATCAACCTGTGTGCCAAATGGGGTTCTCTGGGACCAGAGTATCTCCAAGGAGACCAAAAGGAAAATTTACAACGTCATCGTGAAGAGTATCGTAACTTACGGGAGTGAGGTCTGGCAACTTAAGAAAAGAACTGAAGACATGCTTAGGGCAACCGAGATGGACTTTTGGCGAAGGTCTGCTGGGATATCGAGAAGAGAGCGTATCCGCAATGAAAGGGTACGCGAGATAATGGGTGTGGAAAAGGACATCGTGCACGATATCAGGTCCAAGCAGTTGGTCTGGTATGGACATGTGCGAAGGATGGCAGATGATCGGTTGCCCAAGCAGGTCTTCGATTGGGTTCCTCCCGGAAGGCGACGGCGTGGACGTCCTGTGAAAGGTTGGCGACAAGGGGTGGAGGAGGAGATCAGAAGGTGCCAATTGCCTGATGATCTCTGGGAGG